>CM046377.1:5650440-5694443 GCA_025413485.1 Ficus microcarpa | reverse complement strand
GGTTCCTTCCTCTATAAATAGAGGAAGACCCCTCCTTCTACAGGGAGGAAAAACCTTTATCTGAAACCCACACATACATCAGAAATCCTGACATCTAATACTCTCACGCTGCCGAAATATTTCCAGAAACACTGCAATCATCTGTACTGTAAAAAAATACTCATATACAGTAATACAATTACTCTCAGAGGACGTAGCACATCGATTGAGCGAACCTCTATAAATCTTGGTGTTCATTTATTTCATGTTTATTTCAGATTCAAGCATTTATTTTCGTTTTATCTTCTGATATAAGCATTTCAGTTTTTTGGTATGCTTTATGGATTTCATCAACGATTGTCAGGGGCTCAATCAATTATTTAATTCGTACAATCTAACTGATCTCTGTTAAATTTTTGACTGTAATAATCCAGCATCTACACCTATAATAATTGAGAAAATAAACTTATTAAAATTACCAGCCACTCCCTAATCCCTTGGGGCACAAGAGCTCTAAAACAATTTCCCATGATAACCAAGTTTTCTGGGAAAAAGGGAGAGGAAAGAAGAAAGAAAGAACCCGGAATGAAATACCCAACGGCCTTTGAATGATGCCCACAAACTAATTTCAATCATTATAATAATTGAAGAAGAAGAAGTTTTAAAAAGGGAGAGGAAAGAAGAAAGAAAGTACCGGGAATGATGCCTACAAACAAATTTCAACCATAATAATTGAAGAACAAATTTCAATAGAAGAAGATCGATAAGATGCCAAGATGATCAAAGGATCATGATCCAACGGTCTCTATTTAATTTCTTTTAAATGCACCTTCTTCTTATATATGCCCATAAAGCTCTATCATACTCTATTTGCACCTTCCTTCTCTGCCGTCCGATCCATCTGATCTTTTTCTCAAATCTGTTTTCTTTATTGACACGTCCTTGTTGAGATAGAGGATGCCAAACTTCATTAATTGGGGGACGCCTGACATGGCCAATATGGAGATAGTTTATTAGTAGGGAAATGGCCTAACGACACCTGCTTTAACTGTCGTAAATCATGCCTAAGACCTTTCTTGCCTCAAGGAGAGATTAAAAAGTCCTTTGGGATGTGTTGGCTCTAAGCGGCACTCCTTGCCTGGGCGAGCTCGAACATCCTTCTGGAGCTTTTCAAGCTTCCTGTTCACAAGAAGTCGATCTTTCGACTTGATCTTTGACTCTATGACAAGGCATCGTATTAGACTACCTACATACGGACTATATCAGTGTGATGACTGGTAATCCATTACCAGCAGACTGACTCAAATGCCACAAGATAGCAATACTACAAAAAAAATTGAAGTTTTAGATACTAAATTTTCAGCGACTAAATATCCAAAATCACTAAGGCTCCGTTTGTTTCGTTGATTCATTATAAACTTTTCATCTCAGTTTTTATCTTTTTCTGAAAAAGTTTTTTGTCCTTTCTGAAAAAGTTTTTTGTCTTTTCTGAAAAGTCAACAAAAATTACTATTTATACTTAAAATTCCAACTCAAATTGGTGAATCAAATGAACCTTAAGGCCACGTTTGGTTGAGGTAAAGAAATGAAAAGGAACAGTAGTGGAATGGTAATGGGAATAGAATGGAAAGGAATCTTAAATTTTTTGTTTGGTTAGAAATTTACAATGACACTGAAATGGAACAGAATTAAATTTAATTGGACAAAATTAGCCCCAATCTTTTTACCCTCAAAATCTCTCTCTCTCTTTTTTTTTTTTTTTTTTTTTTTTAATGCAAAACACCACAAGATCTGGAAAAGCCCAGCAACTCACGAGATCTGAAAAACCAAAGAGATTATATATATTTGGGAGCAGCTAGATATTCCATTGAATACCTGTGATTCCAAATTCTCAACTAACATCAATTACTAAAAAGAGAAACCCAACAAAATAAAGTGTAATTTTGCCATGCTTTCCTCAGTTTTCTCGACAAACAATCACAGGGCAAGAGTTTAACATCATCCCGAATGATTTTTTCTCTCTCTAATCTTGGTTATTATTCTCTTCCTCTTTTGATTCTAGGGAAGAAATTTCAGAGAAACCCCGAATTGGCTTTGAGCTAGCCGATGGCAGCGGTGAACGGACCAGGCAAGTGGAGGTAGATGTCGTCTTGGTAGAGAAGGAGGACGACGATTTGAAAGAGGAGTTGGCGGGAGGAGGCAGATGTGGGTGAGAAATCAGGCTGGGCGGTGGAGGGCAACAAGTTGGGCGAGGAGACGGTGGAGGAGGCAGATCTGGAGGAGATTCAGTCTATGCGACTACGGTGAGGAGAGCGGTGGAGGACCCTGGACTTCGGACGGAAGAGAGACGACGGTGATACCGCCGGCGTTCATCAAAGGAGTGGTCGTCGGAGCTGAGGAGACAGGAGGGAGGTGCAGTGGTGGTGTTTTCAGAAAGAATAAAAAAAAAATAAAGACAAAGGGCAAACATAGGAAAGAAAAACAAAAGCAGATAAGAATTGCCACTCCCCTCTCTGGTGGGAGGAAGGATCATTCACCCAAATTCGTGAAAAAGTCATTCCTTTTGAATGACTATTCCTTGTCTAAAAACCAACCAAACAAAGTATTTACTTTCCATTCCATTACTCCCAACCAAACGTGGCCTAAATGTATGATTCTTTTCTGCGATTAAAAGTTGGTCACAAAGATATTTGGTCAAAAAAAAAAAGTACACTAACTTTAACACCCAGTCAGTTGATGATTAATTAGTAGTAAGTTGTAAAAAGGTAGATTTTAAAACAATATATAATCACAAAGAGTGATGGCACCAAATATTAATAATGGAGGGAATACTAATGTAATATTTGGAATCAACATTTGAGATGAAATTGGTAAGTTGAAGTTGATTAACTTTATAAAAATTTAGTTGTAATTTTTTGTTAATTTAAAAAAAAAAAACAAAACAAAAAATGATATGAAAAATTTAGGTTCACACATAAGAACAAAATGCATGTGTAACGCCCTAAACGCCAACTAACAATAATATTAGAAAATTAACATTAGAATTAATATGAATAATGTGATGAGATAGCAACTTTTTAATTCTAATGCTATGTTGAGTTATTTTTCATAGATGACGCGATGAGGATTCGATGTGCTAGAATAAAGTTCATGCCAAATTGATGAATTTTTTTTATGATGACTTCATAATTTTGTGTAATGGCTTAATAATAATAATATATATATATATATATATATATATGGTATGTAGTATTTGTGATGATGTTAATGTTTAAAAAAAAAAAAAAAAAAAAGAAAGTATGTTATCTGAAAAAGACATATTTTATATGATGTTAATTTCTAACTCAATTATGAATCTTTAAATGTCAAAAATTATTCTATAATTTAGATAAAATTATAGAGTTTTTCATAAGCTTTCCAATGCCTATTCATTTGTGCAAATCCGATATTAGAGTAAGAAGTTATGACCAGTATACTATCCGGATACCTGCTAGTAACCAACCAGTTTACCATGTGCGATTTTATGTGCGAAAATTCTAAAAGTTAACCTAGTTATTTCCTTTTCCTTACACACATTTTCACACCCTAATAATAGCCATTCCACAGATATTAAGAGACAATTAAATCAAAAAATTCAATCTCAATTAATTCCAAAATTTATTTGGGATTAAATTACTCACTAATTAGTTTATAATTTTCAAAGTTTCTCTTTTTTACATTCTCTCACTTCCCTAGCCTCCCTTTCCTTTTCTTTCCCATTCTCTTTGTCTGCTCTCTGCCCCCCTCTCACGCACAAATGGAGAAAAAAAAAAAGAATATGCCAAATCTCCAAATTCTTCCAAGCCGAAAATCAAAGGATTTCAAGGCTAGCACCGGAGACCTTAATCACATGTCACCATCGGAAAATTTGAAAAGATTAAGTAAGGCGTTTAAATAACTACACTCTCACTTACAACATGAATAAAAATTTGAGAAGTATATGTTTTGATATTGATGACGATGTTATGATATTCTTAAATAATACTTCTCCTATGATGATGTTTTGATGAAAAGTATATATATGGTATTTATATATATTTAATGTTTTAAAATGGCATTGTACACCCTTGATGATGATGATGATGATGTTGTCCAGTGAGCGGACTTTTGTCATCATTGGTTTGGGATTTGCTACCCCAACCCTTCTGTAACTAGTGCGCTATGATGGTACAATGCCAGGCCCAATATATGATAGTTTTAAAAGTTAAAAGTTTTTAAATGATGTTATATTTATAATGATAAAAGAAAAATATTTATTTACATTTGTGAGATTTAATTGTTTTACTAGGCCTTTGCTTATATAAGTTAATTCATGTTATAGATAAAGAAAAGGGTCAGATGTAGTGTTGGAGGAGCTTGGAGCGGATAGCGAGACGATATGTGATAAAAAAACGGGAGGAATGATAATGAGATGGATATTTTTAATTTCAAATAAAGTTTTAAGACTTTAGTTTATTATTATTTGATTAGATATTTCATATGGACTTAAATTTTATTTC
Source organism: Ficus microcarpa (assembly GCA_025413485.1). Classification (NCBI taxonomy): domain Eukaryota; kingdom Viridiplantae; phylum Streptophyta; class Magnoliopsida; order Rosales; family Moraceae; genus Ficus; species Ficus microcarpa. Next base: position 5,689,926 of record CM046377.1, on the reverse strand, counting down.
ATGAATTGAGCTTTAAAAATATGTATATTAATTATGAAGTTTAATTTTTATATAGTTTAAAAAAAATTCTAGAGTTTTCTAAAATTATTTAAGTAAAGTTTTCTGTTATGTAAATAATTTTATTTCAAGCTTAATATTTTCCGCAATTTAATAAGAGATGAATGTTAACTAAAAAATTAACTATAACGGTTCGTGAGGGGTCGTTACAGATATGGTGTCAAAGCGGTTTCCTATTTCCTATCATGCTTTGTCGCATATCCACTTCAAACTTCTTCAAGTAAGTAATTAACTAATTTCCTTAAATAGAAATGTAAGAGTTGTGAGGTGATGTTCTATTTATGGAAAGTTTGAATCCTGACTTGATATCAAAAAAAAAAGGGGGGGGGGTCTCTTATTGACAATTTTGCTACTAACAGATAACTAAGTTAAGATGGTACACAGATGAGGACATGCAATTCAAGAACGTGGTAACGGCCGAGTGCAAACCGAAGATAAGGTTGTTGCGAAATCTAACTTGACAGAAGTTATGGCGCAGTTGCATGAAGACCAACAAAGGGGTCGTGGACAAGTTGAAAACGAAGTGATGGCAGAGCTTAATTTAGTATAAATGATGGTTCAACTTTAGAGGCAAGTTCAGGAATAACAGACTCTTATTAACAAGTTGCAAGCTAATGCCAACAGAGTAGAAGTCCCCATTAATCCACCGGTTGCACAACTAGTGCAAGATAGAGGAGTTCAAGAAGCAACAAATCATGAGCCCCTATATCTGCAATTCAAGAGAATGAAGCCTAAGGAATTCAATGGTTCAACTGACTCTTTGATAGCTCAAAGATGGTTTAAGTCGATCGAGTTAGTCCTTAATTTCATGGGTTTAACCGATAATGAGAAAGTGAAGTGTGTTTCATACTATTTGATGGATGATGCTAGAATCTGGTGAGAATGAATAGAGTTGAGCAGGGATATAAGTCAGATGACATGAGAAGACTTTATCTAGGAATTTAACAAGCAGTATTTCAACATGTCTGTGACCAGGGAATACTATGACAAGTTTAATAACTTTCGTCAAGGAAATCTATCGGTGATAGAAGCTGTTAAGTGGTTCAACCAACTAGCACGCCATTGTCCCCACATGGTGCCAAATGAAGAAGAACGGCTGAGGAGAATGATCAGGGTGCTGAGACCCGAGATTACAGTGATTGTTGATAGCGGGACTGCTCCACCAACCACCACACCTAAATATGTCAGGTGTGCTCTTCGTGCTGAATATCATCTGAATAAGTAAAAGGAAAGCCAGTCTCGTCAAAGCGAAGTCCCTAAGAACAACAACAACAACCAAAACCGCGGAAACTTCAAAAATCAAGGCAAGTCTTAGGAAGGTCGGTGGAACAATAACAAAAGGAAAGGGAACTTTTCCAATCAGAGGAACCATAACAACCATCAAGGAGGAGGCCAACCAACTAAGCAAGCCAAAAACATTCCACCTTGTTTAAAGTGTAGAAAGCTACATTTTGGGGAGTGCCGTATGGGCACAAATCTATGTTATGGTTGCGAACACAAGGGTCACCTGTCCAAGGATTGTCCAAACAGGACGTACCAGCCCTTTCAGCAAAGACAGCAAAGAAACCCACCGGCTCAGCTCCACAGTATGCATGCCGCTCTTGATGGGCCTCATATTTCCTAAAGATGACTTGAGACTCCTCCACTTACCACCAATGCCAGAATTTTCACCATAACCAAAGAAAAAGTAGCTGCCGAGACTTCTACTGTTGTCACAGGTCAGATACTTGTTCATAACCAGTATGCTAATGTTCTTTTCGACATAGGAGCCTTATACTCTTTTGTGTCTTCTACTTTTGCTAAAAGACTAGGAATAAATCAGGATATCTTGAGTCAAGGATTCACTATGACACTACCCTCTAGGGAAGTGATGATGTCTACTTACTGGTTACAAGCAATGCCAATGAGAATTGTCAACAGAGAACTCTACAGTAATCTGATAGTGCTCGAGATGTTTGACTATGACCTAATTTTATGTATGGATTTCTTAGCAAAGTATAACGTGTCTATTGAATGCCGAAGACGTAAGGTTGTGTTTAATCCTGAACGAGATGATCGGTTTGAATTCATTAGTGATGCAAATAAGAAGATGAAGTTGTTCTTATCAGCAATGAAGGCTTGAAAGATGTTAGCCAATGGCTGTAATGGTTTTTTAGCCAACATCGTGGATAAGAAGAAATAAGATAATTTGAAACTTGAAAATGTACCTGTCGTACGAGATTTTAGTGATGTCTTTCCAGAGGACTTGCCAGGCTTGCCGCCAGATAAAGAAATCGAGTTTGAGATTGAGTTAGCACCGAGCACTGGGCCAATCTCCAAGACACCTTATCATATGACACCTGCTGAATTAAAAGAACTACATAAGCAACTTTAAGAGCTGTTGAACAATGGTTTTATTTGCCCTAGTCACTCACTGTGGGGAGCTCCAGTTTTATTTGTGAAGAAGAAGGATGGGACAATGAGACTCTGCATTGATTATAGAGAGCTAAACAAGGTGACCATAAGGAACAAGTATCCATTGCCGAGAATTGAAGATTTATTCGACCAACTGCAAGGTGCGATCGTGTTTTCGAAGATTGATTTATGATCTGGATACCACCAACTGAAGATCAAGGAAGGAGATATCCCCAAGTCAGCCTTTAGAACTCGATACGGCCATTATCAGTTTATGATCATGCCATTTGGGTTGACCAATACTCTGCTATTTTCATGGACCTGATGAATAGAGTGTTTAGGGAGTTTCTAAATAAGTTTGTGATAGTGTTTATTGACGACATTTTCATTTATTCAAAGACTCCAGACCAACATAAGAAGCATATAAAGACAGTTTTGCAGACATTGAAACAGCATCAGTTGTATGCCAAATTCTCTAAGTGCGAGTTTTGGTTGGATCGTGTGGCATTCCTTGGTCATGTGATTTCTAAAGATGGCATAATGGTAGATCCTGCAAAGGTTGGGCCGTCAGTAATTGGAAGAGACCAACCAACGCAAGTGAGATCAGAAATTTCTTTGGTCTAGTGGGGTATTACAGGAAATTTGTGGCTGATTTTTCAAAACTTTCTATGCCACTTACGACACTTACCCAAAAAGGAAAGAAGTTCGAGTGGATAGAGGACTGCGAAAAGAGCTTTCAAGAGCTGAAGAGACAACTCACAAGTGGCCCAATCTTGACGATTCCAGATGGGGATCAAAGGTTTGTAATTTACAATGATGCTTTTAGAACGGGACTTGGTACAATCTTGATGCAGAATGGGAAGGTAATTGCCTATGCTTCAAGGCAATTAAAGAACTATGAGAAGAACTATCCTACCCATGACTTAGAGTTGGCTGTTATTGTGTTTGCATTGAAAATATAGAGGCATTATTTGTATGGAGTCCGATGTCAAATATACACGGATCACCAAAGTTTGAAGTACTTTTTCATGCAAAAGGATTTGAATATGAGGCAAAGGAGGTGGCTTGAGCTATTAAAGGATTACGATTTTGAAATCCTATACCATCCGGGAAAGGCAAATAGAGTAGCTAATGCGTCGAGTCAGAAGACCTCTACCATGTTAATGTTCTTGAATGCAATGTCCAAGCCCCTTAAAAAGGAGATTTTGATTTTGGGTTGGAATTAATAGTTGGACGACTTTCTGCAATAACCTCGTCTCCAACTATTTTAGATGACATTCGGAGTAAGCAAGACCTTGACATACCAGAATGGAAATGGGAAGACATTGCGATGGATTTTATTATTGGACGGCCAAGGATTACGAATGGATATGATGCGATATGGGTGATCATCGACAGATTGACCAAGTCAGCACATTTTCTTCCTATTCGAATGATGTCCTTTATGGATTAGTTGGCGGAATTACATATGAAGGAGGTCGTGAGGCTTCATGGTGTTCCTAGATCTATTATTTTAGATCGAGATAGTACATTCACCTCCTATTTTTGTAAAAGTGTTCAGGTTGCTATGGGCACAAAGTTGAAATTTAGCACGATTTTTCATCTGCAAACAGACGATCAGACGGAAAGGACTAATCAGACACTGGAGAATATACTTCTAGCTTGTACCTTAGACTTCAAAGGGAGTTGGTGTAAGTTTTTGCCGTTGGCTGAGTTCACTTATAACAATAGTTATCAAGTGACGATTAGGATGGCTCCCTATGAGGCACTTTATAGAAGACATTGTAGGTCCCTAATTTATTAGTATGAGGCTGAGGAAAAGAAGCTAGCGGAATTGGAACTTAAGGAGAAAACTGACTCCTTCAATAAGACAATCGAAGCATTGAAAGTGATTCAACAGTGATTGCCACGGCTTAAAGTAGGCAGAAAAGCTACGCGGATGTGCATCGAAAGCCTTTAGAGTTTAAGGTTGGAGACTTGGTGTTTATTAAGGTCACCCCGATGAAAGGTGTAATGCGATTTAGGAAAAAATACAAGTTTAGTCCCAGGTATATGGGACTATACATAGTGACTGAGCGTATCGGCAATGTGGCATATAAGTTAGATTTGCCTTAGGAGATGTATTTCATGTCTCGATGTTAAAGAAGTATATACCAGATCCATCTCACGTCATCCAACCGCAATCGATTCAGATTCAAGAGGATATGAGTTACGAAGAGAAACTAGTTGAGATTCTTGATCGAAAGACGAAGACCTTAAGAAACAAAGAGATTCTTTTCGTAAAAGTTCTTTGGCGTAATCACAAGATGAAGGAAGCTATATAAGAGCGAGAAGACACTATGAGAACGAATTATCCAGAATTATTCTAAGTTTCGAGGATGAAACTTTTATAAGGTAAGAGAGATTGTAACGCCCTAAATGCTAACTAATAATAATATTAGAAAATTAATATTAGAATTAATATGGGTAATGTGATGAGATAGCAACTTCTTAATTCTAATATTATGTTGAGTTATTTTTCACAGATGACGCGATGAGGATTCAATGTGCTAAAATAAAGTTCATGCCAAATTGATAAATTTTTTTTATGATGACTTGATAATTTTGTGTGATGGCTTAATAATATATATATGTATATGGTATGTAGTATTTGTGATGATGTTAATATTTAAAAAAAAAAAAAGGGAAAGTATGTTATTTGAGAAAGACATATTTTATATGATGTTAATTTCCAACTCAATTATGAATCTTTAAATATCAAAAATTATTCTACAATTTAGATAAAATTATAGAGCTTTTCATAAGCTTTCGAACGCCTACTCATTTGTGCAAATCCGATATCAGAGTAAGAAGTTATGACCAATATATTAGTCGGATACCTGCTAGTAACCAACCAGTTTACCATATGCGACTTTTAGGTGCGAAAATTCTAAAAGTTAACCTAGTTGTTTTCTTTTCCTTCCACACGTTTTCACACTCTAATGACAGCCATTCCACAGATATTAAGATACAATTAAACCAAAAAATTCAATCCCAATTAATTCCAAAATTTATTTGGCATTAAATTACTCACTAATTAGTTTATAATTTTCAAAGTTTCTCCTTTTACATGCTCTCTCTCTCTCTCTCACTTCCCTAGCCTCCCTTTTTCTTTCTTTCCCATTCTCTTTGTCTGCTTTCTGCCCTTCTCTCACGCACAAGCAGAGGAAAAAAAACAAAAAGAATACGCCAAATCTCCAAATTCTTCCAAGCCGAAAATCAAAGGATTTTAAGGCGAGCACCCGAGACCTTAATCGCTCGTCACCATCAGAAAATTTTAAAATCTTAAGTAAGGCGTTTAAGTAATTACACTCTCACCTGCAACATGAATAAAAATTTGAGAAGTATATGTTTTGATGTTGATGAAGATGTTATGATGTTCTTAAATAATACTTCTCCTATGATGACATTTTCATAAAAAGTATATATATGGTATGTATATGTATTTTATGTTTTAAAATGACATTGTACACCCTTGATGATGATGATGATGATGTTGTTCGATAAGCGGACTTTTGTCACCATTAGTTTGGGATTTGCTATCCCAACCCTTCCGTGACTAGCGCGCTATGAAGGTACAATGTCAAGCCCAATATATGACAGTTTTAAAAGTTAAAAGTTTTTAAATAATGTTTATATTTATGATGGTAAAAAAAAATTTTATTTACATTTGTGAGATTTAAGTGTCTTACTAGGCCCTTACTTATATAAGTTAATTCATGTTACAGATAAAGGAAAGGGTTAGATGTAGTGTTGGAGAAGTTTGGAGTGGATAGCGGGACGATATGTGATAGGAAAACGCGAAGAATGATCATGAGATGGATATTTTTAATTTCAAATAAAGTTTTTAGACTTTAGTTTATTATTATTTGATTGGATGTTTCATATGGACTTAAATTTTATTTCATGAATTGGGTTTTAAAAATATATATATATATAAATTAATTATGAAGTTTAATTTTTATGTAGTTAAAAAAAATTTTTAGAGTTTTTTAAAATTATCTAAGTAAAGTTTTTCGTTATGTAAATAATTTTATTTCAAGCTTAATATTTTCCGCAATTTAATAAGAGATGAATGTTAACTAAGAAGTCAACTGTAACGGTTCGTGAGGAGTCGTTACAACATAATAAGCTTTTTACCATTAAACTAATATAGCTGTTGAAAGTTAACTTTTACGACAAAAACTTAGTTGATGAAGATTAAGGACTTTTGGGGACTAAAATATTAGTCATAAAATATTATAAGAAATCAATGATCATACTCTTTCTCGTGCTAAATCTACTTTGTTGCAACTAAGCTTTAGTCACAAAAACATTTACTAAAAACTATGTTGTTTTTTACATGACTAAATTATCAAATGTCTAGCCATTTAGTTCTAGACAACCACTAAATGTGTTATACGTTGTGACTAAAAGTTTATTTTCTTGTAGTGCATACACTTATAGTTCTTTAATTTGTGTTTTCTGAACTTGTTATACAGCTATAATTTGCATCTTGCACTTTTAATTTTGATAATTTGTACTTTAAATGTACAAATCTGAAGCGATGTACTCGTATTGATAACAATATTAATCTTAAAAAAAAAAAAAGGTTGTCATGTTATTTGTTAAGAGTCATCAACTAATTGCATAAATGATTCTTTTTATCTATTTTATGTTAAATTTACTAAGGTTATAATCCTTAATTATTAAATTTCATGAAAATAGAAAATTTTGAACGAACTTAATTTATTGTAAATACCAATTTGCGTGAAAACTAATTAAAAAAGAAAACCTTACTATATTATCAATATTGTTATCAATAGGCGAAGATTGCTTTAGATTTATAAGTTCATGATGAAAATTATTAAAATTGAAATTTTAGATTGTAACAATTTGCGATAATTCATGAGATGCTAGTGCAATGTAGCCAGTTTTCACTTTAAAAAAAATGAACTTTTAATTACAAAATTTTGTTATAAAACTTTTAGACACAACATTTTTGTGTGACTAATATGTATTTAGTCACAACTTTCATTGAATATTTGTTGTGTCTAAAACTTTTAATCACGAGGTTTTTAATCACGCTGTAACTAACAACCTCGTGACTAAAAGTTTTAGTCACAACAAAATTTAACAAAGGTTGTGACTAAATGTATATTAGTTATATAAAATGTTGTGAATAAAAGTGTTACAAAAAACTGTTGTGACTAAAAGTTCACTTTTTTTTTTTTTTTGTAGTGTCTGTATATTTGTCCGTCAATTTAGGTCTCCTTTATTTTAAACTTTTGTAATATTTAATTTTTTTTAATAAATTGATTTAAAGACTTAGTATGGGATGAGTGAAGTTTTTGAGGACTAATCCAGTTGAATTGTTTTATCTTACTTAGATGATGGATCTCATTAAAAAAAAAAAAAAAAAAGTTCTCCACAAGTGGACCCCTAACTTCATTCACTATAAGCAATAAACAATAGATTTACCATACTAGCAATTCAATGTACACTAGATATAGTATTCCGGTCCATCGGCTACTATATAGGCTCTGAGGTATAGGATTTAGGGTTTTAACCAATCGACATTGTATTATTCATCATTTTAGGTTAACAATGTACACAAAAACTGTTCAACTACTTTGCGCCACTTGGCAACTCCACGCACGTAGCTCTCTTGCACAAAATTGGGCGTGTTTGATATATATATATATATAACTATATTATAAATCAGTGTTGGTTTTGAGTTAGTGTTCAAAAAGTTCATCCATGTATTTTGTCCTCTTCTGCTTTCTGATTCTAAGAGTTGCTTTTGAGTTATCGTCAAAAAAAGTTCATCCATATTTTATCTTTCTTCTGCTCTCTCTTTCTCTATATATATTTATAGTTTTCTCTTTGTTCATGTAGTATCATGAATTTTCGTTAGTCGAAAGAAAGATAGCCTTGATAGATTGATATTCTAGCACAAGCGGTGTCTCTAAGACCTAAAATTCAACAAGCTCACAACCAAAATAGCTCAAGCTCTAAAGGCACTCCTTGCCATGGATGAGCAAGCAAGTATGGTCTTTAAAGCTTCTTAAACTTTCAGTCAAGTGACGATCATATGCTAAAATATGAAAACCTAGAGGATACCTTCATATCAACTACACCAATGTATGATTTCAGAGTTTCTTTTGGATCATTGTATAGGATTATAATAATTATACAGGGATTCATTAAAGTATATCAAAAAAGGGTTTAATAAAACATGTTTTTGGAAAACTGGAATATTATTAAAAGAGGTTTTTCTTACATTCAATGCCTTTTTTAGGAAGGAGATACAAATATTTATAGGGGAGGGGGGGTATATCCATTCTTGGATTTCAAATCCAAATTTCAAACCTATTTTACAAAGTTAAACAAGTGATAGATATACAAAGCGAGGCCGAAATACCAATGGCCGACAAAAGATAATGCACTAGAAAGAGGGTATCAACCTTTTACAAAGTAGATTCTACCGACACAAAATGACAAATACAAAAGTCGGGGCTTATAGATAGGTGGCTGTGGCCTGAGCTGGAAATCTTATCCTGCCGGAGCGTAAGTACTGACTGACGTAAGGGCTAATGCCTGAGTTGTGTTGAGCTGGTAATCTTACAAGTGCTGAGTGACGTAAGGGCTGACGTCACCATTTGAAATTGATGGGTTCGTGAGATGGGCTAAGATTTGGATCTGGATATTGATCATAATAATCATATCCTTCTGGTCCATAATATTCTTGTTCCTCTGTGGGGTCTTTAGTTGGTCTGCTGCAACTGGGCTTTGGCTGAGTACAGTGTTTTGGCAGGTTTTCTTCTAATGGACTCATTGGGCTTTCTGACTGCTAGGTCTCTTCTTCATCATTAGCAATGGTGAGTTGTGAGAATTGATGGAGGTTTCGAGAAAACTTGGGGTCAGCAAATGAACTAGTATCACCAATAACTGGGGCGATATTGGTATGATAGTAGTCAAGCTCCCTTGTGGGTCTTAGCATGTATCCATGTGGAAGAATTTCCCATGGGGCATTTTCAGATGGAGAGGGCCAGATTTTGTCTAGAATGATCCTATTCTATAGGAACAGTTGTTTTTGCAGATGTCTGTACACTGGATTATCTTCTCTGAGAGGGCTTTCTCCTGAAGTGAACACTTATATTTTTGGATGAAAATTTAAATTGTTTCTTATGAGTCCACAGTTAAGACTAATCAAGAAAACTATGTAGCATTTCAGAGGACAAGCATTGTTGGTGCTGAGACTGATTGGAAATGTTGTAGAAGTTGGTTTGTCATTCTTGATTTTTTTTCCATTCTTGATCCAGGACTTGTTTCCATCTTGAGATATGAGTGAACCAGGTGAGGGTATTGATTTTTGTCGCACAGGCTGGTATGTATTCAGGTCTATCTTGGAAGAGTTGAATGGTGGTATGCAGTGGAACGGTGGGAACTTCAATGGCTATCGTGTAATAACTCGCTAGATACCAGAAAAAGTTTAATAACTGTTTTGGCATGTAGAGAGCATCACAGAAGGGAAGGAGTTTGGCAAATGGATATTTTGGTTGGATTCCAAGGATATGGAAAATTTGACTTCCCATTATCTTAATGAGTTGAGTTTGCATTTTAAGGGTTCTTTTGATAGTTCTATGTACAGGATCTGGAGAGGTGATGATATTGAAGGCGTCTCTGGGAAAGGTATCTAGAAGATTGTGGTAAGAGGAGGATAAGGAGGTCATGTGTGTTTCTGTGATCATGAAAAGGAGTGGGATGGGGTTGTGGATGTGTTAGGTAATGAGATTTATAGCTGGCTAGACAAAAAGTTAGGGATAATATTGTCTTTTCTTTTAATATAAGTAATATCAAAGGAATACTGTGAAAATCATGCAGCTAATCTCAATAACTGGGCATTTACTGTTTTGTTTGGTTTGAATCTGAGCATTCCTTTTGAGACGGCAAAGTCAGTTTCTACCAGAAGTGGTGTCCAATTAAGTGGAATTCGAACTATAAGATTCCTTGCTTAATGGCTAAGAGTTCCTTGAATGCTGAACGTTGGTGAAGCTGAGAATCTTTGAAAGTGCTAGTTTTTTATCCACATATCTATCCTTTTCCTTTTTTGTCTTCTTCATAAAGGACTGCTCCCCAATGTCTGTGACTTGCGTCTGTCTGGAGAATTCTTTTGCATGTGGAAGGAATCTTCAGTGGTGGCAAGTTCTGGAGTTGTCTTTTTAGATGTTGAACCACTTTAGTATGTGTTGAAGACCAGATAGGTGGCTTCTTTTTGGGCATTTGTTCCAGGGGGGTTGTATTTTAAGAAAGCTGTGGAACAAAATCTTGGAACTAATTGACTATGTCGAGAAATTGCTGAACTTGGGCCTTTGTTAATTGATCCGGGAATTTAATCAATTGATAGGCTATATGGGTCTGGGCCTCATAATGTCCATTATTTAATTTCATTCCCAAAAAATCAGATTTGGATTGGCTAAGTAGCATCTTCTTTTCTGATAACATCACACCATGTTGTCTGGTAAGGACTTTAAATTGGGCTAAGAGGGCTAGATTGGCTTCTTGTGATGGGGAAAAGAGGAGGATGTCGTCAATGTAAATAAGAGCTTCGTTTAGGATTGGAATATAAATACGGGTCATAGCTTTCTGAAAAAAGAAAGGGGCTGTTTTGAGGTCAAATGGCATAACAGTCCATTGGAAATGGTGATTGGACATAAAGAAAGCTGCTTTGGGCCAATAATGGGGTTTGATTCCCAATTGCCAAAATCCTGCTTTCAAGTTAAACTTTGAAAATACTTTTGCATTGGAGAAACTTGAAAACAAGGTATGCTTATTGGGTAGAGGGAATTTATCTTCGGCAAGGAAGTAGTTGAGAGGTTGATAGTTGATTACCAACCTTTGCTTACCCTGTATCTATTTTGATCTCTTATTCACATAGAATGCATGATATGCCCATGGTGAATTTGTTGACTCGATCAGTCTTTGCTACTGGAGTTCTGCACACTCATTAGTTGCCATCTGTTAGTGCCTTGGGCTTATTCCTAGGTGGCTTGCTTTTGTTGGATTAGTATTTTCATTCTGTTTGAAGGGAAGCGAGATGAAGAACGCTTCATTCTTCCATAAAGGCATACTGCACTTTTGTAGGAATTCAGAGTGAGTGTTGGCACAAGAGTGTTGCACTAGCTTTTCCTTAATCGCTTAATAAGGATCCAAGTACACTTGTAAGTAGTTTGGAACAAATTCCCATGCAGTAAAATCCTACTTGTAGGCCAGACCATAAGGAAGGATTTTCAATCTCGGCTTCTTCATGTATAGATCAAAACCTATGATTAAATCTTTTCTGGGATGTTTAGATCCAATAATCTGGTGGACTATGGAACATCCTGGGAAAAATTGTAATTGAATAGGCTTACTAATTAGCTCTGTACAAAAAACTTCTCTGTTTGTAGCGTGGAAGAACTACTTTTTCTTCTTTCGATGTGCTGGAAGAAGGATGTCTGGGTTCATAATAGAATAAGAGGCACCTATATCAAAGAAAGCAGTAACCTAGAGAGGGTTGGCGTATTTGGAGGGGATAACCTTCATCTTGATGATTGGGACCTTCTAGGCCATGTGGACAACATTCATTTGGAAGACTTCTCCTGGGTTTGGTTTAGAGTATGAATTTGATTGGCTGGTCTTAATTTCAGAATCTAAGAGTTGAAGTACACAGAGAGTCTGGTCATTGATTTCTTCATCAACAGAGAATATAGATTCCATCTTGTTATCAGAGAGTGAAATTCAAGTGACTTTTCTAATATGAGTAAACATCTTCTATGACTTGGATCTGGGACAATTCTTCACGAAATGGTTTTGCTACTGCAGATGAAGCATCGTATGGATTTTTTCTTTCCAAAGTTTCTTCTTGTACAGAGAAACTTCCATGAACTTTTCTCCTTGGGAAAGAACTTGCCTCATCTGAAACTTTTCTTCTTTCTGAACTTTTTAGATCTGTGATGTGGCTTGGTTAAACATGAAGCACATGTACATCCTGGAGTTGGATTTAAAGGACACGTGGTGTAAAGTTCCTTGTTGATGTAGACCTTATCCATATTTTTGTCTGTTCATGTATTCTTGGAGAAATTTGTTCTGAGAGTACATCTTTTCCAAAGCTTAGAAAACAAACTGGCATAATTCTCTAAATGTAATGTTTGTGATGGTCTTGTTGGTGGCAGAGAGTAGTATGAATGTTTCTTCTCCCAGTGGATTTGGGATTGAAGACAAAAATGCTTGTTTGATGTTTGGATCATTCAGTCCTCTAATAAGGTAGAAGCGGTATGGCATCTTTTGAAAATGAACTTCTAGATCCTTTTTGTTCATTGAACGGCAATGCATCTTAAAGAATTTTGAACGAGCTTGTTCAGTGATTTGAGCTTCTTGTCCACAGAACTCTATGTCCAAGTGGTCTAAAGCTCTTTCAACCGATTTTGTTTGGAGGAACATAAGCTACCTGTATTCTCTCAAACTCATCCACCAATCCTATAAAATTCTTACGAATGTTGAAACAAATTAGAGCAGGATTTAGCGAGATTGAGCATTAAGCTTTTCAACCTCAAGAATAAGCCAAGTTTTAAACTCTTAAAATCTATCTCTTTATTTAGAAGGAGTGATATCATCGAGAGTAAAAGTCTGGACTTTTCCATTAGGAGCTGTTGATGTAGACATTGTAGGCTGAGGTTGATCCACCGTCTCATCTTGTTCTTTGACTAGTTTTGCCATCAGGTGAGGTTGAGGAGGTTTTGGTTCTTCTGTTATAGGATCTTCAGAAACTTTAGAAGACCAATCTTCTTCTTCAGGGATACTTTCTTCATCTGAAGAAGTATCAAGTTGTTGGAGTTGAACTTGTGGCAGCTGCTCTTTACAATGGTCTTGAATCATCTTAATAAAAGGATTCTGGAAGGATTCCTTCTGCACCTTCATCTGGGAAGAAGTTGGTGGCTTGCTTGGCTGAGGCTCTGCTTCTTGGAACTTTTGTTTTCCCTTTTGTTTTCTAAGGAGGTCATCCTGATCCAGAAGTTTTTTGAGCTACAAAACATGATCTTCTTTGTGAGGGACCATTGGTAATGGTTGTTTTTCCCTAGGAATGGCAGCAAATCGCCATGGGATTGTGTTTGGCAATGAGAATCTTGTATGAACTTGTGTCTGGAGAGCAATTAACTATGTCTTCAAAGATTTCATTTCTGCTTCTTTCGCTACAAATAATTTGTTTGAAAAAGAATTATAGTGCTTGCAAGTCTCATGAGCTACAGGTGGGTTATCTGTATCTATGATTCAAGTCTTTCAAGGATAGTCTGTGATTTCATCATTCCAATGTTAGAATGATCAATTTTAGATTCGACCTGGGAAATCTTGTGGTCAATCTTTTGAAGGACCTTATTCTAGGCAATAAGGTTCTCTAATTGCCAATTTGGAATTGCTTCTGCAAGACTAACTTTTTAAGTTATACCATCAGGTTCAACAGCCTTTGAGTTATACACCTTTGGTTGTCGTGCCTCCATTCCATCAATGGTGGTTGCTAGTTGGAGTGGAGGAAAGTCTTCGTCATAAGAGACAGAGGACATCATGTGAACCTAAGGAAAAGCCATTAGTGGTGCCGAATTGCAGGAGGTTGGAAATTGTTGTCCCTATTTTTGCAGATATTTCTAGGCCTGTTTGTAACAAGGTAAAATCGGAGGAGCTGTTGGTGCGGATCTTGTAGGCAGGGGGGGCTTCTCAGATGGTCATCCTGGTCATCATCTCAACCGGTGGGAATTATTGGTTCAGTGGTTCTCGGAGGTGGGGTATATTTAACAATGTAGTCAAATTTTCCCCGAGGGTTGTCCAAGAGTACCAATATTCTTATGACCATCTTGTAGCTGTTGTTTGAGTCGTCGGCCTGAGCTGATCTTTTTAGGGCAGACTTAAAAGTTATACTGCTAGGAATCCTTTATGCAATCTAGGTAGAAACACACATTCCAATAACAGTAACCTGTCCAGGATTTGTGAGCATAATGGGGTGTGCTGTCAGACTTGAAAGAAAGGATTTCTACCTACACAGAGGTGATTGGAGTCATCATGTACTGAGTAGTGAAGATACTACTAGGAGCTTCTCCGGGTTTCTTGAAGGTGATCAAGGTTGATCCATCCTTCTAGGTAGTAAATGTTGTGTCTGAAGACTGGACTGCAACATGGAATTGATGAAGCTTCTTGTAGTTAGTCACCCATGAATTTGGAAGAAGTTTCTTCAATTCTTTAGTGGGGATCTGCTTGGGGATCTGGGTGCACATTGGAGCATTCTGGGAGTCTGCAGTGATTATCAGGGCTTCTGTGGTGCCTGGAAGAGAAAGATCTAGGGCATGATTCTAAACTCCATACACCATCTGGTAGTGGAGAGTTGTAGAAATGGAGCTCTGGTCCATATCTATTCCTGTGATCTACAGTTGAACTTTAAGGCCGTTTAGGAGGCGAGAGTCTTGGAAAGGCATACAAAAGTTAGGGAAGATCGTTGTAATGACTGTCCCTACATTTAGGGTAGTCTGCACAATTGCAATAACTGCATGCCTGTATCTTCTGTGTTTGGAATCCAGTAGCGCAAGTCGAGTACAAACTAGAAATCCTATCCTCCCATGAAAGGTAAAGGCTAGTCGGATAGCACTAAAGTGGAGATGAGTAAATCCTTGTGTTTGCCATTGAGCTAGATATTCGGGACGGATCACCAGAGACACAAAATGTTTTTGGGTGGTGGCTAGAAGGTTGCATTGGTTGAATTTAGTGGATTGGATGTATTCTTTCACAGTTCTAGGGGTATGCTTGATGAGTCGTCAAAAAGATCTAGTAAGGGGATTAATAGGTTTAGTAAAAGCATGGTAAGGATTTATAAGTGGAAGATCTTTAGAGGCAACTTTTTGCTCATCAAAGACATAGTTTACCTCATAAAGATAATCTAACTTAGAGGTAGAGGATTTTCGAAGGGAAGTGGAAGGGGTTAAAGCAAAAAGGGATGGAGTAGACTGTATAGAAGTGTTTGATAAGGAAGCAGGTGTTTCAGTGTTTATGTTATCCATGGAAAGTGAGGAAGATATACTTCTCAGAGCGTGTATAGCTTATTATAATACCATACAAACCATATTGAGGCTCTGATACCAATAGGGGACGCCTGGTATAGTCGATAGAAAGATAGCCTCGATAGATTGATATATAGTTTTTTTTTTTTTTTTGGTTTTCTGTTTTCTGTTTTTATTTTTTGTTTTTGTTTTTGTTTTTTGTTTTGTTTTGTTTTGTTTTTTTTTTTTTAATGAAAACACGTATCATTAGTTATATCTTGTCCGTTTGTATTTAATTTTTTTGGTTGACTACTTTGTTCATTTTCCCCCCTTCCCCCTTTAGATGTAGTTCATTAAAATACTTTTTATTGTAAATTGTCTCTATTATTAAATAATTTGTTTCCAAATAAGTCCCAACATAAATTTTTTTCTTATAATTAACAAATTACTATTTTTCAATTGTGGTCTTTACAAATGTTTTTTTCTTTCTGATTGTCCTACTAAATTAATCTATATCTATCTATAACTATTTTGAAAAGTAGATTTCCGTAAGAGTACTAGTCTAAAATTTAGTTAAGTTATTTTATCTTTTTGCGTTGATATCTTTGATTTTTATTGGATTATTGATTTCTTCTCGTTCACTTATTATTGTTGTTCTTTTTTTTTTTTTTCTTTAACTTTTCCTAAGTTTTTTTTTTTTTTTTTAATTATAATACCTTTCTTATGTTTCCATAAATACCATTTTTCATTAGATTAACTTTCTTAGTCTAATTTGTCCCTATTAAAATATATTTTTAAATATCATTTGCTTTTAATTTTATTGTGATAGACTAAAATACTAATGTGTCAAAATAGCCCTTTTTTTTTTTTTTTTTTGGGTTAAGGAAAATTATACGCTTTTTCATTTTTTTAACGAATTTCACTCATTGTAGTATGTTTAATCTCAAATACTTTTTTATTTAAATAGCTTTTTTCCTTCTCATGCATACCCTTAATTAGTTTATCATTTGATGAACTTTTTTATTTTTAATTTTTGCAAAGTCATGTTTATAATATTATTATCTTTCCACGTCTGTTTTTTAATTTTCTTATGTTATCTTTTTCAAATGTGCTCTTACTTAATTTTTTTCCCTTCTCATATGCATCTCTAACTTGATTTGTGCTCAGCATTTTTTTTTTCAGTTGTCTTCCTATTTAAACATCTTTTTCCTTCTTATATAAAACATTTCAATAAGCGTTACGTTTAATTTTTCCTAAAATAATTTTGTTGTTGTTTTTTATATGGTATATTTATTTTTATGCATATAAATCAAACGGAAGTACTTTTTCAATTAATGTAAATTGATTTTAAATCTAGGTTATTTGACTTCTGTTCTTCTTTTTAAAAGTCTAACGACCATTAATATATTTTTTCTTATTTTACTTAATTTCTCTACACTTCTTTTCTTGCTTGCTTTTAAAAATGATATGGTTCAATACATTAATTAACGCTCAGAGGTATACACAATATTTGTTTGTTGATCAAATTTCAAAAAAGTTACTAAAAAACGAATAATTTAGAATTTGATTTTCTTATTATTTGATTAAATGGTCATAATTAGTTCATAATATATGTATCAATGGATTTTACATTTATGTTTGTGAAAAAGAAAAAAAATTAGAAGTTAATATGTATATACGCCACACGTGCAAAGTACGTAACTACAACTAGTATATATAAACGAGGGAGTGGTAGATCTTAGATGAGAAAACTAATAAAGGAGAAAGAGCCCCTTTATTTTGTAATATTTAGTATGAAATCTTTTTAATAATAAATTTTTAAAAAAAAGTGAGGGAGTGGTAGATCTTAGACGAGAGAACTAATAAAGGAGAAAGATTCAATTAAAAAGAGATAAATTTATCTAACGTGATATAGAGATAAATTCTTCTTCTTTGTGCATGTTAAAATTCTTTTACTAATCTTTTCTTCTTCTTTACTAAACAATTATGTATGTCAAAATTCCTTTACTAATCTCTCCACCAGCTCTTATTCTTCTTCTTCCTTTTCTATTTTTTATTTTTTATTTATTTATTTTTTTGGTGGTTTTTTACTAAACAATATGTATGTCAAAATTTTTTTACTAATCTCTCCATCCGCTCTTCTTCCTTTAGCTTTTCTCTCCCACGGTCCTACCAAACACGCTCTTAGGATTCCTTTCACCTTTCTATTCCACTAAACACACCCTTAGGATTTCGTTTCATGTACAAATGATCAACTTCGTCTTGAATCCTTAAATCATAGGCGTGGATGCAACACATACATCACCAATTTAATAATTCTGTATTCACTTTCTTTGATACGTTTTGGATTTTAGTAGAAGAGGAGTCTTTGGAAACTACGTACAGCAGTTCCTACGAACATGTTTACATGTTGTATGTATAGCTTATATTAGATATACAAAGACGTACATTACTAATTTTATGCATGCGTCCTTTTCATGTATATCTTAAAAAGTGTAACTATCCCCACCCGATATTGGACAACAGAGATATCGATCCTATATAGGCCAAAAATCAAGTTAAACATATACGTATCCATAGGCCAATAAAAAATTGAATCCCTCCATGAAAATGGGCCAAGGAATTTTAGGACTTTTTAATCATGAAATTTATTGGCATTAAGTACAAAAAATAATACAACTAAATACTTGTGTTTACTTGCAAGTTTCTTTGGATAAATCCGAAATTTATCATACGATAATGTTGGGGTTTTGGTAATTTAAACTTTAAAAATAAGAAAAATTGTAGCGTTAGCATATTTTATAAGTATTTTTAAAGTTTATAGCAAGTTTTCTAAAAGTTGATAAATTATAGTACACGTTAACAGGTAAAACCATTAGATTTTTAGGTAAATTCTTAGATTTTTTTTAATAAATAAAAGATTTACGGTTTAGTATATAACAAATTCATGGTTAATTTTTTAACAACAGATAATGTGCACGTTTTCAAGTTAGAGAGAGAAAGAGAGAGGAGGAGAGACAGAGAGACGGAGAGGAGGAAGATTGAGGATGGGTTTTTTGGTATTGTGCGAAAAATAAATCAGATTATACTATTCATTATTATTTTAAAATGTTATATTATAATTTATTATTACTTTTGTTAAAAATGCTATTTTACTCTTTCTATCAATTCAGAATGTAGGTGGTGCGAATTGGTTTAAAACGAATTTGATCCCAAATCAAATTCAGACTAGGTTGTTGAGATTTTAAGTTGAAATTTGAATTTGGTTGAATATATTGATAAAAAATTTAAAAATTTTAGTTATTCTTGTGGTGCATCGTGTCTAGATTTATTCGTAATTAACTTGACTTATATATTAGGGGATTTAAGTTTCTATATTAATGAGTTTAGAAGACATAATAGACTCTAATTAGAACTGACCAAATTTAAAAGTCCATGATAAAGCTTTTATGCCGTTTATCTTTTGAAGCTCACAAAAACTCACGCCGGTCCACATGATCAGAAGGACAAGGGGGCCATTAGCATAATCATGACAGGAATTTCAAGTAATCAACCATGAAATGTGTTTTTAAGCATAATCTTGCTTAAGGTCTAATCCGAAATTTAATGAGAATATTTTGTATCTAGACACTATCCCATATTTAGGAGTTCGCTATTCAAGTGATCTCATTTTGAGAGTCAATTTTATTTACTGCTTTATAGTGAGAGGTATATCTTGTTCACTTAAGATTTGTACCTATCACCTGTAGGCTATGTACGCATTGCATGTGTCCATCTGAAGTAAGTTTAAGAAAGAGCTCAAGGCGGATCGAGCTGAAGTAAACAGTGTTTCTAATGAATTAGGTCCATAAATGAGCTTATGAAACTAACATTGGTAATTGTAAAATAAAATTACAAGCTTAGAGGGGTTCTAACAACTAATTACCTTAAGCACAACGGAATTAGTTGCGAAAATTATAAGAGAATGTAATTACTAACTAATTACAGTTTTCTAACATTTCGGTAACAGGAGCTTAGCCAAGAAAAGATTCTGCATATAAGAGAGCAGAGGAGTTGTATATTGCCAACTCGTTGGGAAAAGAGCTCTCTCTTACAGAGGTTTTGGAAGATTTTTCGAAGATGGAAATCTTTTGCGAGAGAGAATGGGCTCCCGCTAATGTAGTCTTTCGCGGCTTGAATTGGGTCTAAAGAGACTTTTTTTTTTGTTTTGTTTTTGTCCTTTGCTCTAATTGTTTAGAGAAACTTTGTTGGAGAGGGAGTTCTATGCTGGAGAGATACGTCGAACCTAGTTCGGGTTTTTTTTTTTAATTTTATTTTTGTTTTGTTTTTTGTTTTTTGTTTTTTTTTTTTTTTTGGTTTTTTTTGGTTGTGACCCAGTACATCCTATTATCGTATTTAAAATAAAAGCAAAAATGTTATAGTAATTTTAAAAATATTCATAAATATAAAATAAAAATACATCAGGTTTATCTTGTCATTAGTATGTAAATTCAAGAATTAAATGATTGTTTATTTGGAATTAAATCTAGAGTCACTTCTTCATTTATGCAATATCCGGCCAATTTGAACGAGGTTCTAGCCTAGACAAGTTTAAATGGGGTTAAATTTGATTTATAAAATACTATACCCTTGTAGTAAACATTTGTTCTGCCGATAAGGTCTTAGATATTTTTAAGAAGATAAACATCTCATGTAGATAAGAGTTGCCATTTAAATTTGCCCATTGATTCATAAGCATGTGGGGTTATGATATAGTGCCATGACATGCTTGATAGGTATGATAATTTAGCTCCTAGACTTGGTGTTTTGGCGCCACAAGAAGAAGGAAAGGACATGATAAAATAAGGGAATGCCATTTGGATGTCTATTTGCTGTCAACCCCTTCTTGATTAGTTATATGCTTTGCTGTCAACCAGTAAGATAAGGAGGATAAGGTGATTTGTTTCACCAAGTGAATTACGATCAAGAGAAGGGGGGGCAAAAAAAAAAAAAAAGAAAGAAAGAAAGAAAGAAGAGAAGTGAGGTCAATAGAAAAAGAGAGAAAAAGAAGAGGAAAAAAAAAAAGAAGAAGAAGAGAGGATTGTTTTCTACTCTCTAGTAAGTAGCTAGTTGATAGAAATATATCTTTTACTATATCATTTAAACAATATTATATTTTGAAAATATTTTTTCAATTATCAATTGTTATTATTATAATCAATAAATTATTTTTATGTATGGTATGAAATCTCATGTTTATTATTATCAACACAGATAAAGATCAAAGAGCCAAATCCATGAAGAAAGAGTTCTAGAAAGGGGTAAACAAGGTTCTAATAACATGATATTAAAATCATATAACAGAGGTCAAATTAAGGTGAAAGATAAGTATTTTTAACGTGAAAAAGTTATTTGGTATGCTTGCTAAGTTATTTGTTCATATAATTCTTGTGATATAGTTTGGAGGGTTTGTAAGATTAGGAGATTGACTAGGTCAGAAGTCTAATGTCCCATGACAAGTTTAGTTGTTTTTGAGATTTCAGATTTGTATTGTAAGAAAATATATATATTTTTTATATCAATGATATATAAAATTTTTCAACTAGGTAGTATTTATTTATGTTAAGTTTGAGGTTTTCGTTAGTTAACATTTTTTTTAGCTCCTAACTCGGGAGGGGTGTTATAGTTTAGTTTGTTTATATCCAAATGATTCACTCCTTTATTGTGGTGGTGACGACGTAAATCGTGGTGGTGACGACCGTGAAGGCACGGCCTTTAGGCATGGTGGCCATAGTGAGGATGAGTAGGAACCATTAGAGGAGGTCGGAGACGACGGCAGAGGTTAAAGAGGTGCGGCCGATGTCAGTGTGGAGGAGTTTTAGGTCTGCAAGGAGGCCAGCGAGATCGGGAAAGTTTGTGGTTGCAATGGAGAGGCCCCAGAAGAGGGGACCAAAGCGGTTGGGCTTGTCTTGGGAGATTACGGCAAAGTTATCGATGAGGAGATAGTGGAGGGCGTAGCCGATGGGGAAAGAGACGATGATGCCGGCAGGGCGGTCGTGAGAGACTTCTTGCTGCCACGGAGGACGGGTTCAAGATCGACTTCTAGGCCGACTATAAACATGAAGTAGATTAGTCCCACACTTGCTATGTTCTCTAAGTTCTGTAGGGTTTCCCATGGAACAATGTGTTTTATGGTTAGCGAAGTGAAGCCCAGTACACATGGACCTAATATTACACCACCCTGCAAAATCACAAATATTACAAACTTCTTTTTCATCATACATACTCAGATTTTCTACCAACATTTTTTTTTTCTGGTCTCTTTCCTTTTATCCATGTTTACATCATAGGTTTAAAAGCAACTTTGAATACTAAATTCTATTTTTCAATTAAAAAAAAAACCATTAAAAACATTTTCAAAATAGTTTCTTTTTTTGTTTCTTTTTTTTTTTTTTTTGTGGGGAAATTTATTTATTTATTTATTTATTATTATTATTTTTTTAACGATGGAACACTCTATTCATCACCGTCTCCCCCACAAACCCCCTCCACCACACCCCGCCCCCTTTTAATTCTAGAGTTTTCTTAGATGCCCGCGACACCCCCCCCCCCCCCCCCCCCCCCTCATTTTTTTTTCCTTTGGTTTTGGTCAACGGGGCTCTGAGTTGGATTCTCGTCTTAGTATAAAATTTTCTAATTTTTTGCATAGTGTGAAACTTAGAAGCTAGTGCACTTGATTTTTTTTTCCTCTTAATTTATATTATTGGATATTCAGCAAACTAAGTGCAACTATTAATTTGCTAATTATTAATTTTTGTTCAATTGCATATGTGCTCCCTAAACTTATTGTATTGTGACAATTTCTCTCTTAATTTTTTTTTTGATAACTACCCCTGAAGTTAAAAATATACAACAGAACACTCAATGTTGATTTTTTAAATGGAGAATAACATATTACTTACACATTTGTAATTTTTAATGAAGAAATAATAATTTTCATCTATTTTAACCCAAAGTTAATGGGTTTATGGTCTTTAATTAACTTTTATCAAAACTAAAATTTTAAAGCAATTCAATTTTTAATACAAAATTACAAATTCTGGTTAACAATATCGAGTAAAAAAGACCATTCACGCTCTTAATTAATAATTTATGTGCAAGTAACACGTCGATTTTCATATAAAATAAATAACACATCATTATCATTTAGGGGTATTTTGATATACATCTTAAAGTTCAAGGGGTATTTTGATATACATCTTAAGGTTCAAGAGGTAAATTGTCAAAACAAATAATTCAATTGGCAAATTACAGTTTTATAATATGTTCAGAACTGACAGAACTAAAAAGACTTCTGTTAATTGGAGGTGGAAAATTCGAACTCTAGACAAATATATAGTAAGTTGGACATAAATCTGCCCCCTAGTATGCAACCACACTTTATGGTTTTTTGTACGTGTAAATTTCACCCATTGAATTTTTTAAAATAAAATTAAGCATCCATAACCGTTGTTATTCTTCTTTACTAAAGCAATATGAAAAAAAAAAAAAAACAAAAACAAAAACAAAACAAAAAAAACAAAGAAAAAAAAAGGAAAAGGAAAAGGAAAACAAACAAACAAACAAAGGAACAAAAGAAGATATATATTTGAATTGCATTCCCTCGAAAGCTTTTGATAATAGGGTATTTGTCAAAATCATATCAAAATGAAAAAAAAAAAAAAAAAAAACCGAATAGACAAAATGTAACGATCCAACTTTTTGGACCTCTAACCAGCTTATTTATTCTTATTTAATTTAATCTTAACACTTACTTACATTTGATTTTGAAAATACAAAAAAAAAAAAAAAAATTATAAACTATATTCGCACTATAAACTAAATTTACTAAAACTTTTAACTGAAGTAAATAGAAACTTCTAAATGATAAATATCCTATTCAAATTTGTAATGAGATAATATTTTAAAAACTATAATTTCATATAAATTAAAATAAAAGAGTCTAAAGTCTTTTTCCGTAGAGTGCTCATACTGGTTTAATAGTACTAAAACATTATAACATAGTTATAAATATGGGCGATACAAAATAATCTAAGAAGTCTAAATGCGGAAATTAAAATTCACGGTGATATCCCACTCCCTTCCTTCATCGTCTCTGCACAGCTTCGCCGGTCCATAAAATATTTAAGTAGCGGGCTGCTTACCCGTGTTACCTACAACATGAACACATAGGTATGAGTTTTCCTTAGCAAGTACAAACAGTATCTCACAAAACATTTTCACAAAATCATATCATCACACGTAACATCAAGAACATTTAAAAGTGTATGTGAATATGTGTGTTCATTTATACTTCATTATATATATATATCTTATATACTTAATGGCCCCTATGTTGTACCCATATGCACGCAATCAATGGGGAGTTAGGGGAGCGACCCTCTAACAGCCTCCAAGATCATATCTTATAACTTCTGTTCTTATCATATTCTCTCGCTAATTGGAAGTTAGTACGACACTTAATCCTATCTTTTATTTGCCTTATTCTTATTAATTATGACAATGTGTAGATTTACATGTCACTATGCATCTATCATTATGGTATACATATCTGTGAGACATGCCATCATGTCGATGCAAAAAGGAATTGTACACATCAATTACTTAATCAAAGCAATACGTATAATTCATATGCTCATCACATCATCAAGTCAAGTCATAATGAACGTAGAGCATCAACAAAGAAAACATTTTGTTCCATACTGTAGGTGGGGTTTGTACTTACTTGTCTTATGTGCTTAAACTTCCGGAGTTGTATCTCCTACTGTGCAAATTTGAGAAATTATCCTGATTTAACAATATCTCATTATTAGATAGAATTATAGTTATATTACTTTATTCAATTATTCAATTATTTTATAAATTATAGTGAACTTAATTTACTTATATCATAATTAACCTTAATTATTAAGTGTTAAAATAATTTTCTATTATTATTTAATTAATTTAATTTAATTAATTATTTTGATTAATTAATTAATCAATTGATTAATTAATTGATTAACTACTTAATTAAGTAATAATTAATTATTACTTTATTTAATTGAGTAATTATAATTAAATTACATAATTTTAATTGACTTATTATCTTGTTAATAATTTAATTATGTTATTAAAATATTCTATCTCATGTACTAATTATTAATTATTAATTTTAATATTAATAATTAATAATTTAATTAATCTAATGATTAATGTTTAATTAATCTCTAATTAATCACGTATTATAATTATGTAGTTATTTAACATAATAATCTTGATTATCACATACTAACTCTTATAATTAATTAATTAATTATCAATCAATCAATCAATTAATTTATTTATTAATCACATTTGGTTATTATTAATTAATTAGTTAATTAATTAATCAATCAATCAAGGTGACAAGGAGTCACCTAAGGGTATACTTATCTATTATCATTGGGCTAGTCCAATCCCCTTAGTTATATTTATTTAGTTGGGCTAAGATAATCCCTTGGTATATGCCAAGTAACCCTCTAGTATATTCTACCTTAGCCCATTAAAACTTGTGATTTAATTATACGAAATTAGGGTTTTTCATATTATTTGGTCATACACTTAAAATCAACTCATTTCATAACTAGATATATTCATATGTTATGACTTATCCTTATGTCACATTTTAATGTTTAATCATTTTATCGGTGTAGGATTTTAACTTGTAAGATTTATTTAGATTTGAGTATAATTCTGTTTTAGACACTTGATGACTTGTTGGAAAGCTTGAAACATCTAGTTTCTGTCTTTATAATTTGTTTTCTAAGATTTCAAGCATTGTAAATATTAATGTGGACGTTTTCCTAAGTATCTTATGGTAAAATCTCAGATTACCAGATTACAATACAATCTTAAGAGATTTATTAAAATTTATTTATATATCCATTTTAAACACATGATATCTCATCCTGAAGCTTAAGGTGTCTACTTTACAGTGGTAAAGTTATTTCCTTTAGTACTTGAGCATTTCATACCACAAACTTAAGTTTTGTCACTGTTGGTCCCACATTTATACCACAAGTCTAGATTCATGGGTAAGATTAGAAAAATCATAACAATTTACTTACAAGTCCAAATAAGACAAAGATATGTCATTGGAAAGCTTATAACGTTTATTTTGTATGATAAGAACAATTTTATAAAAAGTTATGGATTACTAACTCAAAATCTACAAAACCAGTGGCTAGTACAGGTTTCCAGCAAGGATTTTCGGTTTGTAGTCCAAATTTTTAAAATTCATCAAAAATTGCACATTTATCCGTTCAAGGCGTATGCTACCTTATTGGAAAGCTCAAAGAATACAGTTTTTAGTTCTCTAACTTATAATCCAAAATTTTGAGTCTAAAGGATTCGGAGTACAATAAACCCGTGGCTATGCTGTGTCTCAGAGGTTTATTTTCTCTCTAGTTTTGTGTCACAACTTCAAATGCACATAACTTTAGACATATAAAAGCAAATCAAGTGATTCCAAGGCCTAAAATGAAGCTTATCCTCCGTAGAATCTTAATATATAATTTATTTTTCATACCAAATTTTTTAATGCATGCTATATCACCACAACAGCTGTAAACTTCAACAAGGTTCATAGATCTTACCGAAATGTTCCGAGGATCCTTTAAGATCTTGAACCTCCGAAGTTCTTTCCAAAACTTTTTCCTAGATAAGAAGAAGTTTAACATTAAGATCATAACTAAACATCATGTTTTAGTTCTCCAAAAAGACTAAAACACGAAGAATATCACTAGGTTACCTCTAGTAAAACGTCCTCTAACTCCGTTTCTTACTTTTTCGATCTTGGTGACGGGGTTTCTTAGAGCTTGAAAATGGTGGGAGGGGGTGCTTGAGGGGTGTTGGAGATGGAGAATAGAGTCGGTGATTCTTCTTTTTATTTTGAGCTTGGTGGTGGCCAGAGAGTTAGGGTTTGTGAGCTTAACTTGTGTGAGAGCAAAATCAAGTATTATGGGCTAATTTTCAGCCAACTTTTACCTTAAGGGGAGCTGTCTTTTGGGGGGTAAAATTGAAAATTTTTTGCTAAATCAACCCTTGCATTGCTGCCACTTCAAGGAGGGTTTTTGGGGTAAAATTTGGTTCAACAAAGTGGAGACAAAGTGTCACTTTCACTTATCTTTTCCTTAGGTCAACTTGTCAAAATAAACCATGACATCTCTTACATGTGGTTGCATGCATGCACCACTTTCTTCTTTTCTCATTTGTTCACATTTCCCCTTGCTTTGAGACTCAAAAACTGATCCCCCCCTTGCTCTAGTAAATTTTTTTTTTCTTTCTTTCAATTTCCAGCAATGATCCAAAGTTGTCATTTTTATTCTCATCCATTGGATCTTCCATCACACCTATCCTTACCCTAAGTTCTCATTGATCATTTATTATCTAAGGTTTCGCTATTGATTTGCCTAGGATTCTCTAGTAACAAATCTACACTATTGATTTCAAATCAAGCACAATTCTTGATCAATCTTCCATCTTTGGATTTCCTAAAAGTAAATACAAATAATTCATCTTCTATCTATGTGACACATTAATTCCCAATCATGCTCTCAAAGCTTAACTATTGGTATGATCAAAATAAATACGAAGATCATTAAATCGACCTACTAATAAAAACCGGGGTTTTTCTCAAAATTTAACATTACCCCTCTAATACGACATAATAAATTTTTCGTATAAATTTATATGTCGTTCAACTCATTTTTTATGTATTTAAAATTTCTCATTTAAATAGAGAAATTCAATATTGTTAAATCATCGATATCATCACACCGATGATACATATACTATCGTTCATGATCTCGAAATTTAATATTCATTAAAATAATTCATTAGAAGTATATTAATGAAGAAAATCCATAATGATTATTCATGAATCAAACTTCTGAATTTCTAGGCCATCACACAAAACCTCATGATCTGCAGAACGAATTGCCCTGTTGAGAGGAATAGCGAGACATGATCAGGCCAGAAACCAGCTGAGCACCTCACACCAACATGCTGAACAGGGATCACGATTAATGACTGTTCGCTAACTTGCTAGTTTACCGGGTTGGGTGCCGAGTACATCAGTGGCTTGAGTGACCTGCCAACTAATCGACACATCGGGGAAACTCAACAAGGTCGATATGATGCCCAAAGGATCACCTCGATCCATGGGCTAATGGCCAGACACAGGAACATGCGGTACTAATGCAAATGTCTGGTGCAATGGAGCTTGTGGAATAAAAAAAGTCTCAGTATTACATGACCATTATCTTTTTACCGTTTTTATAGCGCTCTAAGCCTTTTTTTTTTTTTTTTTTTTTAAACTATTGAAAAAAGTACCAAGACGAGTGTATTTGTGGTAAATACAAATGAGCTAAATTATCCCATCAACAGTGCCTTCAAAACAGCTTCACACATATTGCTCTCAAAGATGAACATATGCCCACCATCAGGAACCTCGTGATATCGAATCCATGGTAGCTTCTCCGAAAGATAACGGTTTAGTTTTAAGGGAATGATCTTATCCTCGTAACCTTGCCAGATGTGAACAGAGCCCTCGTTGTTAGGGAAGGGATCGTCCACGTCGAGGGGGTTGAACTCCCATTTTCCATAGCCTGCCAACATGTCTCGGTGTAGAGACTCGTGAACGCCTTGCTGTTGAATCTTCTCCTGAATTAAAAAGCTCAACAAATGAAAAATAATTGCAATTGAACAAATGAAGACAAATCAATCAGCCTGCGAAAGTGTAACAACCTGACCATTACTTGAAGCCTCAGATAACCTTTTCAATATCTCCAAATCTTTCGGGGTGAAAATCGCTGTGTTACCAGACAGTATACTTAATGAAGGGAACCATTTCTGAGTCATCCACCAATAGAATAGCCAAGGGGCATAATGCGCAACCCGAAACGCCCACTGATCTGATTGCGGCAACCTTGCAAGAGCCTCTCTGGATAGATTAGCAGGATAACAAGGCCACCAGTAGTTAACGAAAGGAACTACGAGGGCAGCTCCTGATAATCTGCAGAATAACATATGGCATGCCAAGATTTAGTACATGAAAAAATATCCATAACGAAGCTTAGCCCCCACCGAGGGAAAACATCAAAATGAAAAAAAATATCGAGATGGAGTTACTAGCCAAAATAAACCTGTGCGGTATGTATTTTAGGCAACTCCAAAGAGGATAACCTCCCATAGAGATTCCGATTATATAAAACTTAGACCCAATCTCTAACTTGTCAGCTAGTTCTTGTATATCAAATGCTTCGCTCTTTACTGACCGCGATGGATATGGATCGCTCTCTCCATAACCAGCTCTATCGAAATACAGGAAGTATATTTTTAGCTCCTCTATTAGTTCCTGAAAATCAAAATACCAATGAATTTATAAACCTCACCCGATTCTGCTTCCGGCAACGTGTGGATGAGGCATATTACGTTGAATATTGTACCGTAAATAGGTTGACTGAAAGTTATGATTAACATTGGCAATCTCTCTACTAGTTAAAGTTATTTTTATCAGTTTTTAACCAAGAAACCAAGTAAGAAAGGGAGGGAGCTAGTTCATACTTGAGGGATGGGCAAAACCATATCTTTGGAGCTGCCAAAACCATGAATCACAATGATTTTGTGTCTAGCCTCTTCCTTTGAAACTCCAAACTCCCTGTAGGCCAAATGCCTCCCATCACTGAGTTTCACCCTAGGTGAAGAAATAGGGGGTCCACCTGGTGATCCACATATTTTTGGCGGCGGAGGCTTCAATGCCCGATAAGCGAATCCCAATAGGCCCACTGCTAAGGCCACCGCTATTGGTGCAATCATTGCTGGACAGAGAGATCTGCACAGAATTCGTAACGTCATAAAAACACAAGTTAGTTAGTAGAGAAGAAAGGAGATTGAACTTCTTTCCCCTCGCTCTTTAAAACCGGAAATTTTTTGCATTGTTGAGTTTCTCATTACATGACATGGTGGTACTAGACATTTTTTATGAAACAACCAAATGAAACTACAAAGCCAAGTAGCTACAAACAAGAACTGCAACCATTACGGATTCTTAAACATCTCTTTGTAATGCGAAATTATAGGAATAAAACAGACTGCCTGCCCTTTTCTTTAGGAGAAAAAATCACTCAATTCAACTGCATATCAGATTTGCATCTCATAAATGGAGTGAGAATACGCAGACATTGCAATTACTTATATGTGGTCACAACATTGACACCTAAATTACGTAAACTTTTCACTATCCAAACACGATGCGAGAATGGAGATTAACTGGAGCATCATGGAAGTCAATAAAGAAAGAAATGTTCGTACTTCTTAGTCATTGCTGCTAAATCGAAATCCGAGAATTGAGAACAACTTCCAACTCTTCCTTGTCCCCTGCTTTCTAAGAATATCTTAACCAACTATATCCCAAAAGATCACTATTTTGAACCAATTATTTATGTAATTGTAACAGTTTCTAAGCTAAGGACTTGTTCAAGGAACTAACTCCGTTTTCGCTTGTCCTAGAAGCCTGAGTTAAGTTAACAAAATGTTAAAAAAAGTACTCTTGGTTTCGAAATCAGGTTTTTTTTTTTTTTAAACAAATATCTTTAATTAATTTATTTTAAGTATTATTACAAGAAACAAGCTTTGCCAAACAGACTCAAATACCATGTTTAAGATACCAATTTTCTAGGAAAACCTTGAGCTGGAAGAAAACGGTTCCAAGAAAAAGGAAAATTTGACATGAAAATGTTTAACAAACCAAAATCAATCCAATTATCCCGGTAATAACTAGCAGAAACACACGAGATTTGTTTGATCTTTAAGAGAAGAATATGAATTTAGATCAGAACATCCTTAACGGTAGAATTAAGACAGAAACAGCAAATTGTTACTCGAAAAAAAGGGGGAAAAAATAAGGATCAAACACAGATAATGATGTTTATGAAGCATCAATAATAAAAAATGATAATAATAATAATCGGAAATTCAAACAAAATGAAGGAAACTCACAAAAACAATGAGCAGATTCTGAGCGAACAAGAAAGAACCACCTGAGCAAAGTCAAAATTAGGAAGTTGGTTTGGCTTTGTTAATGTCTCTGTATTGGTGTGAGATGGAGCCGGAGCAGCTGACACTTTGCTCGGGGTACTCTGTCAAAGCGAGTGGTGTCCAAATTGAAAACAACCTCCCTTAATAAAACAAAATAAAAATAAAAATAAAAGTGAAAAAAAACCCTTGACAGAATTTGAGCCACAAAGTCACGTGAGAAGAATGACTGTTAGATGCTAATTCTGTTGGGATATTTTTGGGAAAAGGACAAATTGCAAAACGTGCAACATTAAACACGACTTCTTTTTCTAGCCCAAAAAAAAAACATTTATTATATATATATATATATAAATACACTGTTTACGAAATTTTTAGCAAGAGATCCTTGACACGTTTATGATCAAAATTCGATTTTTCGTAAGAAATGCAAGCGAAATGGCTAGCGGCTTTAACGAAAATAGAGCTTATCAGATTTAATTTGCCCGTTACTTCTTTCATGGCTTTAACGTTAGGATTTTATTATTTTCTTATTATGGACTTACATGTTAAACAATAATTATACTATCTAATTTAAGAGGGTTAAATAAATGATCTATTAGTTGGGCTCTAAAGATTTCTATTAAATATGAGTTTTACTGTATAGACATTCAATACTAATTAAATTAGGGTTGATGGGTATTTAATTTAAGTTAATATATAAGGGTCATTTTAAGGATTATGATCATCAAGTCAAATCATAATACGTAATATTTGTTATCCTCCTTCTTCCTCATTAAGAGAGAGAATCCATAGAATACCTTAAGAACCTAAAGAAATTTGACTGTGGAAGACTTCATCCTTCTCTAATTTGTCTTCATGGATTTAGGTACATTTTCAATTAATTTTTCTTGATAATTTAACACGAGATATTTGATTTAGTGATAATTTTCATCAATTAAAGTTTTTCCCTAACAAGTGGTATCAGAGCCGTTCATGTTGAATCATTGAAATGTATATATATATATATATATAATGTTTGTTTTGGATGTATTCAGATTCAGCAATTTTCAGTATTAATTTTTGAGTTTGAAAATTAATGTGATTCAAGTATACCATCTTTTCTTATGATATATATATACACACACATATACAGTTTAATTTTGTTGAATTCCATTTCTATTTTGGGCTTGTGTGTATATATATATAATATTGATTGTATGTTGCTTGGAGATTGAGTTCAATGGACATTTTTTCCTTTCTCGGATTTATCATGTTTGCGGCAAAAGAAAAGAAAAGAAAAAATAAAAAAGGAAAGATGGTGGTGGTTTGCATGTTTGCAACAGAAGAAAAAAAAAATTAAGGTTTTTTAAGTTTTTGGCCTTGTGCTCCTAAGGTTTAAAGGGTGAGAGAGTTAATTGGGCCTTGAGCCCCTTTTTTCTTGGGGCTGGAGGTTAAGGATCCAGGACTGGATAAGAATCTGGATTGGGTTGACCTGACCCAGTCCAGCCCCGACCCAATCAACATGAAGCCGTTGACCTTATAGTTGACTTTTGATTGTTGACTGTTGACTTTGACCATCTAGTTTGATCCAAAAAAATGTTTTTTTTGTCTGATATTTTAAAATAAATTGATTAAAATTATATGTTGCCAAACTAACCTCTATAATGTAAATTTGTTTATTTTGGAATAATAAGACATGTATGTCTATTGTTTATATAAATAATGACTGGCGCAAATGAAGGTTGTTGTTTGGTTAATAATAGGCATACCTGCTGTAATAGATATGTAACGATTATTAGGTTTTCCATGTGAGCAATAAGTCTGTTCAAAGAAAGGCTTGTTGCTTGAGATGATTAATTATCAATATTTGATTACTACATGAAAGTACTACTTACAGTTGATATTTCTGTCTACAGACTAAATATCAATGTTATGCTAGGTATCTTGTATTAGAGCCCACTATTATGTGAATTATGTGACCATGTCATGTATTGATTTATTAATTGAGTATTCTTGCTTTGTGACATGATTATTGATTGTGAGCTTATTATTTTGTCTTTGTTTTCAATTTAGTTACTGGTTCTGTTTCAACAATATCTACCAATATTAATTACATTCCCATGCTTAATAGCACAAACTTTAAGAATTGGAAAGAGAATGTTATGATTGTTCTCGGTTGCATGGATCTTGACTTTGCATTTCGGGAAGAACGGCCTACACCTCTTAGTGACAAAAGTTCCACTAATGACAAAGTGAACATGGAGAGGTTGGACCATTCTAATCACATGAGTCTTATGACCATGAAATGTTCCATTCCAGAAACCTTTAGGGGATTTATGTCTGAATAGAAGAATGCTACAAAATTCCTAGAGGAAATAGAATAGCGTTTTGCAAAAAAATGAACA
Organism: Ficus microcarpa; assembly: GCA_025413485.1. NCBI lineage: Eukaryota > Viridiplantae > Streptophyta > Magnoliopsida > Rosales > Moraceae > Ficus > Ficus microcarpa. The sequence continues at coordinate 5,656,910 of CM046377.1, read as the reverse complement.
GGCTGAAACGATTGCCTTTTTCGCTAATCTTGTTTCAATAAAGTATAAAGGAAAAGGGAACATAAAGGAGTACATCATGGAGATGTCTCGTATCGCTTCCAAACTAAAGGCACTAAAGTTAGTGTTGTATGAGGACTTGCTGGTGCATTTAATTTGATTTCTCTTCCTGTACATTGCAGTCAATTTAAAGTGAGTTATAATACTCAAAAGGACAAATGGACTCTTATTGAGCTCGTATCCCATTGTGTACAAGAAGAAGAAAGGCTGAAACAAGAAAGAACTAAAAATGCTAACTTAGCATCCGCCTTTAAGAACAAGAAAAGGAAAATAGGAAAAGAAGCTGCAGCTGGGACATCACAGCATAAGGTGCAAAACAAGATGATGAGTTTACATTTTACTTTTATGAAAAAGCTGGACACAAGAAGAAAGAATGTCCCAAGTACGCGAAGTGGCGTGTAAAGAAATGTATGTTTCTCACTTTGGTTTGTTCTGAAGTTAATTTAGCTTTTGCACCTAGAAATACTTGGTGGATAGATTCTAGTGATACTACTCACATAAGTGTGTCTACGTAGGGTTGTCTGTGGAGCCGATGGCCAAGTGATGCTGAAAAATTCATCTATATGAGCAATGACAAAATAGTTGCAGTAGAGGCTTTAGGAACTTTTGGGTTATTGTTAAAGACTAGTCATTTTTTGAATTTGGAAGCTACTTATGTAGTACCGTCTTTTAGATGAAATTTGGTTCAGTTTCTATTTTGGACAAATTTGGTTATTCTTGTTCATTTAGAAATAATAAATTTAGTCTTTTTCAATATTCGAATCTTATTGGTATCGGTTCTTTATCTTTACATGATAACCTATATTTGTTGAATACAATTGCCTATTTAATGAAACCTTGCCTGCAAGTTCACATGGTACAAAATGAAAATTAACTGATAGGGATTCCGTCACACTATGGCACAAGTGTTTAGGCCATATCTCTAAATAGAGAATTTAGAGACTTGCATCTGATGAGATTCTTGATCCCCTTAATTTGACAGATTTCCAAGTCTGTATTGAGTGTATAAAGGGGAAACAAACAAACATCAGGAAAATAGGTGCGAATAGATGTTCTGATGTCTTATAACTGATTCATATTGATATTTGCAAACCATTCCCTATAGTTTTTTAAAATGGTCAACAATATTTTATTATGTTCATAGACTATTATTCATGGTATGGGTACCTATCTTTGATTCATGAGAAGTCATAATCTCTGGATATATTTAAGGCTTTCAAAATTGAAGTTGAAAATCAACTTAGCAAGAAAATTAAAATTGTAAAATCTGACTGTGGTGGTAAATACTATAACATATATGATAGATTTGGTGAACAACATCTAGGACCTTTTGCGAAATTCCTAGAAGAATGCGGTATCGTCCCACAATGCACAATTCCAAGCAAACCTAGCATGAATGGCATTGTTGAAAGACAAAACAGAATGTTTAAGGACATGGTACGAAGTATGATTAATCATTCTTCTTTATCAGAATTAAGCTTTAAAGATTGCACCATATATCCTCAACAGGTTTCTAAGCAAAGCGGGAGTTAAAACCCCTTATGAACTATGGACAGGCAAGAAGCCTACTATTAGGCATCTACACATTTGGGGTTATCCAGCTAAGGTAAGGCCTTACAGGCCAAATGTTAAGAAACTGGACTTAAAAACTGTAAGCTGTTACTTTGTTGCGTACTCTAAACGGTCAAGGGGTTTTAAATTTTCAATAACACTACTAGGACATTTTTTGAGATGGGAACTGTAAGATTTTTTGAGAAAGTTGAGGTTGTGTGGGGAGATAAGGTTAGAGACATTGTCTTTGAAGGGAAATTTGTTTCTCTACCTGCTATTGCTATTAATAATAATCAGGCTCATATTCTTGACGTTGTTCAAAATGCAAATCTGGAATATTAAGATAATGTAGAAGAATTCCGTCTGCAAAATGAATAAATTTTACCTAAAGTGCAAACTCAACAACCATAAGAGGATATGCCATTGAGGAGATCCGCTAGAGAAAGGAAAAAATGCGATTCCATATGACTATGCCGTTTTTCTCCAATAACATAAGGTTGAAATAAGAGTGGTGTAAGATGATCTAATCAACTTCCATCAAGCCAAAAAAAAAGTTCTAATTCTCAAAAGTAGATATATGCCATGAATGATGAGATGAAATCCATAAAGGACAATGACGTTTGGGATCTCATCGAATTGTCTGAAAGTGCAAAACCCATTAGTTGCAAATGGATATTTAAGACCGAAAAGGACTTAAAAGGCAATGTTGAGAGATATAAGACCCATCTAGTTGCCACGGGTTTCATTCAGAAGAAAGGCATTAATTACAAAGAGACTTTCTCTCTGCTTTCAATGAAAGACTCTTGCAAGATTTATAATGGCACTTGTGGCTTATTTTGATTTGGAGCTACATCTAATATGTAAAGATTATGTTTCTCAATGGTAACATTGACGAAATGATGTATATAGTGCAACTAGAAAACTTGTATCCGGTGACCTAAAGAAAACGGTCTGCAAATTGAAGAAATCCATCCATAATCTCAAATAGGATTTTCATCAATGGTATTACAAGTTTCATAAAGTTATTATCTTGTCTGGTCTTGAGGTAAATAAAGTTGATGATTGTGTATATCATAAGTTCAGTGGGAGTGAGTATCTATTCCTAGGGTTATATGTCGATGACGTATTACTTGCTAACAATGATACAGGCTTATTGTACGAGACCAAGAGATTTCTGACTAAGAATTTTGAGATGAAAGATCTTGGGGATGCCTCTTTGTGTTAGGCATACAGATACATCAAAATTGCTCTCGGGTTATCCTTGGGTTATCACAAAAGAGTTATAGCGAAGGAGTTCTTGATAGATTCAGCATGAAAGGTTGTCAACTAGGAGACACCCCTGTCGCCAAGGGAGATAAGTTCAGTCTCGGTTAGTGTCCCAAGAATGAGTTGGAACGAAAAGAAATGCAAAAGATTTCTTATGCGTTAGCTATTGGAAGTCTTATGTATGCTCAAGTATGCACATGTCTGAATGTTGTTTTCATAGTGGGAATGTTAGACAGATATTTAAGCAACCAAAGGATGCATTATTGAAAAGCAGCCAAACGAGTTATACGGTATTTGCAGAGAACAAAAGATCACATGCTCATTTATCAGAGATCAGATCATTTAGAGATCATTGGATATTCTGATACTGATTTTGCTGTATGTCAAGAAAGTAAAATATCCACATCGGGCTATGTCTACCTGTTTGCTGGAGGAGCTATTTCCGGGAAGAGTGTTAAGTAGACACTCGTAACTTCTTCTACTATAGTAGCTAAGTTAATAGCTTGTTATGAGGCATCTAATAATGTGATATGGTTCCAAATTGTATAACTTGGCTGTGAATTATGGATGGTATTGAAAGACCATTAAAGATACATTATGACAATAATTCGGCCGTGCTTTATTCCAATAACACAGAAACTCTACAAAGTTGAAGCACAGACCTCAAGTTTCTCGTTGTTAAAGAAAGAGTTCAGAGTCATCAAGTGGCTATAGAACATATCGGGACAAACTCCATGATTGTAGATCCACTTACTAAGGGTTTACCACCCAAGGTCTTTCATGAGCACACTGCTCATATGGGTGTTGTTTTATTTAACGGTGTGCATGTTTAGTAGGAGTTCGTATTTTGATGTTCTCCGTTATAAATACGTTTTGTATTTATTTTCTATAGAATAAAGTATATGGTTTATTTATAAACTCTGAATATTATTTGTGTTTGATCTCACTAAAGAATAAAGCTTGACCAATTGAAAATAAGCATGTTTAAAATCACATTGTATGTAATTTCCATACTATGCATTTATACTCAATCTATGTCATTAAATATATAGGTATGGTGACTATTGATGGGTCTAATTACAAAAATATGTAATGAAGGTCGCTCTAATCTCATATTAATATAATAGATGGACCAGATTATAACTAAAGAGATATTTCAAAATAGATAGCTTTTTAGTGTGTACTCAAGACTTTATATAATATAATTGTTTCAGAAAACATATGTAACCTAAGTGAGAGATTGTTGAGATTTTATTAATTTCCTATTATGGGCTTACATATTAAATGACAATTATATTACAGGCTATCTAATTTAATAGGGTCAAATAATTGATCTATTAATTGGGCTCTAGATATATCTATTGAGTACCGGCTTTGATGTGTAGAAACCCAATGCTAATTAAATTATGGTTGATGAAAATCTAATTTTAGTAGATAAGGGTCATTATAACAGTTGTGGTCCTCAAGTTAAATCATAATACGTAATATTTGCTCTCTTACTCATTTCCTATCAAGAGAGAGAATTTATAGAGCACCTTAGGAATACCTAAAGAGTTTTGACTATGTAAGACTTCGTCCTTCTCTAATTTATCTTCATGGATTCAGGTACACTTTTATTTAGTTTTTCTTAATGATTTAACATGAGATCTTGAATTTGATGATAGTTTTCATCAATTAAAGTTTTTTCCCAACATTTAATACTCTGGAAACATTAATTTCAGTATTCAACAAATTCACGGATAGAAATATTTATCCATCCATAATAGAAATTACATTAGTATGAATAGAAGCAGTCGTACTTCCTTTGCCACTCGATATGGCAAATCTTTCCAAAAGGCATGAATGCAAATATCTTCAGAGATAGAAAATATATGTTCATTCATTCATTAGAGTTAGAAAAAAAAATATATTTATTTATATATATATAAGTTTATGAATTTTTTTATAGACACTCCTGAATTTTTTGAATTTAACAATCATAAATTATTTATATGACTAATTATTTTGATCAATATATTTTTTACTAATAAAGATATTACATGCTTTAAATATTTTCAAACTTGCTTTATCATTAAAAAGCTTTAGCATAAGTACTGTAACATTTGTGGAAATGGTTAAGACAAAAATCAAATAAAAAGCTAACTAGTAGTGTTAAGGACATATGAGAAGGAAAACTCTTGCCAACTCGGGGGTATGTAAATTTATTGGGGTCAAATTTCGTCTCTCCATTATGTAATGTCCAGGTCATGGTGACCAGTGAATCAATGAGTAATGAACATCGAACTGTAGTCCATTGACCTTTTGACTTGGGTTTTGCGAGTCTGTTGATTCCATTATCTAATATTATGATGAATGTCGAAGCATAATTCATCAATCACTCGATGTCGGTTTCATGGTCCTAAGTGAGTTTATTAATTCCGTCTTTTACTTAACCCATATTTGACGGATTTTGAACCATGGTCCATTGATCGTTCATTGTGCATTCATTAGCTTGGATGCTAACCAAACTTGGGCCCAGCCTAATGTCCAATTCTTTATTCTTACATGAAAAGACTGACAAATGTTGAACCGTGGTCCATCAACCACTTGGCATGTGTTACATTTGACTTGACAATTGGCTTTGTTTGACAAACAATGAATGTTGATGTTTGTTTGTCTAATATCCGACTTTTAATACTCCATGTGGGGGACCTACTAACATCGACAGTAGTCCATCGATCACTCGATATTGGTCTCATTGATCCCGTAAAGTCTTTCGATTAGCTCAACATCTGGCTCAACATGACGAACGACGAACGATGACATTTGATGGCCTGATGCATGCCCAACTATTGTCCATTACAAATAGTGCTCGGTTCATCGTTCGACATTCACCTTGGGTGAACGATAAATGATGGAAGATCAACTTTCATAACTGTTGAGCCCGCGATTGATCGTGGCCACATTCAGGGTAGTAGGAAACCACCCACTACTATCCTAAAAATCCGGATCCATTACTTTTCTTCTATAAATAGAGGAAGACCCCTCACATTTAAGGATCTTCTTGATTTTTAAGCCCTTTTACTTACTAAAACTCTATCCAATTTTCCCCGGAAACTTGTAACCTTGTACTCAAATTGACTTAGTAAAAACTCCAGACTCTAAGAGGACACAGCATGACATTCCAACGAACCTCTTTAAATCCCGGTATTGTTATCTTTTATTGCTTTTTATCACTTTTCTTTTTATGTTTTCCGTTTATGCTTGCTCTATGATTCTCATATGCGATGTCTAAAAACCTTAATAATTTCTATGTGTTGATTTTCATATGATCTAACTCAAATTAGAATTTGACCGTAGATCCTAGTATTTACAAAACCTTGTCTGCGTGATGTTTTGAACCACAAAGGATGGGGTCACTACTAAATCCTTTTTATTTAGCCAAAAAAAAAAAAGGACATATGAGAAGGAACAAAATAATTAAATAAGAATACAATTTAAAAAATAAAAAGAACAATTGGAAAAGAAAAACGTACCTATGACAACAATATTAGAATATATTTTAAGTTGGCAAGAAATATTTCAATACAAATTGAAGAAAAACAAAAATAAGTGAA
>CM046377.1:5625340-5650340 GCA_025413485.1 Ficus microcarpa | reverse complement strand
AGGTCTGAAACCGAGGTTCTCGATGAACGGTTACTTGCATACTGGGACACGTGTCAGAAGGTAAGTCGTGCAGTTTGACTTAGACAGTTATCAGACAAAATCGTGGGTTCAGCGGTTGAAATGTAACATTCAGACCGCCAGTTATTGTAAATTATCTGATCAGTCATCGATAAGCACGTGTCTGATAGTTAAGGGGTAGTCCCTTTGGAAAAGCCTTTCATATGGTCGAACTACGAACGATAGATAAAGGATGAACGCTCAACGTATGATTCGCATCATCCATCATTCGTTGTTCATTGTTCGTGTGAACGGTCAAGTTCGATGCTTGATATCATGTGATACGCGGATTAGGTCCGGCCCAATTAATCGAACGTTGGATGGATATCGAGGAGCAGGTCCGAAACTTGGGCATGGCCCAAACATATTCCATAAATGAATCGGGCGTCCGTTTAATGTACATCCAAAGACTAACGGTACAATGGGAAGACGAAATCTAACCCCAACAGATAGCCCCCCACTCTATCGAGCGATGGATCGTTGATAGAGTGTATGAATAACGTTTATAATGATGTCGAACTCTGGTACTTCAGATTTTTGAAATCTGAAAAAGCTGTCATCATTTAATGAAACGCATCGATTCCAGTAAAGAGGGAATTGTGTGGTACACGTGGCGTGTACTGAATGGGTGTCTCGAAACGACGCTTCCATTTTTTGAAATTCGAACCGTTGCAATGGTACGAATCGCTGTAATGATTCGCGTGAGAGGGATAATGCGAACGGTTGCGGAAGTTGTGCCGTCTGATTAGGCGTCATCAAGAAATCAGAGCCGTCTGATGGGCTCCTTGAAGTTATATAACTTTTCGCATTCTCGGTTTCTTCTATAACATACATTTGGAGCATTTCGATTTATTCAGAATCAAGAGTTTCTTCGAGAATTCCATTTCCAGGCAAGATCTCTTTCCCTCTTCTTTTCCTCTTTGCGCAATTTTTAGTTTTAGCAAAGTGTTTCTTGTTATATTTTCGAGTCTTTTGGGTTGTTTTTCTGCATTTTCTTGAGAGGTTTGATTGAGAGATCCTGGGAGAGGCTTTTCTGGGTTTTTCTCTTTGGTTTTTTAGCCTACTGTTCTTCGAGTTCTTCTTCAGAATCAAAGAATTTTTCGGCTAGATAGGACTGTAGATCCAATAACGTTCTTTTGTTCGTCCAAAACTCTGTTTGTGAGTAAATGGATAAAGAGAAGCAAATTATTGAAGATGAGACTGTCGAATGGACGAGCACTGATTCCAGTGACAGTAGCTCGGCAGATGAAGAGTTGGCAGAAGCAATTCGTCGTTCGAAGTTCGACAACGAGTATGCTCAAAATCAAAACGGTGCTGGGACGAGCGATGTTGGACGAGAGAGGAACCGACCAGCGACGACGTCAGGAACAGATGTTCTGTCAATACCTCCGATCGCTCGATTAACCAAGGCACCACGACGTTTGAGTTCGGGGTCATTCCTCCGAACGTCGAACCCTCGATCTACTCTGACAGAAGACGATCTGTCAGAAATTAGGGGAAGATATTGTTTTCCAAACGAAGTTCAACTCCGTTTGCCATTACCGAACGAACGAGCAGACACCGTGTCAGAAGGGTGGATCTGCATGTATACGATCTATTTCGAGTGCGGCCTTCGACTCCCGCTTCCCCCACTTTTGATTCAGACTATGCATCATTATCAGTTGGCGATCCCTCAACTGATGCCGAACGGTATGAGGGTCTTCATTGGATTGATTGTGTTGGCCGACGAAGCAAAGATTGAATTAACAGTGGATGACCTCCTCGCCTTTTATTACCCCCAAGAAAACTCGAAGGATCGAGGAAGGTATTCGATGTACTCGAGGAGGAAGAAGCAAGTGGTGGGAGACATGAAGAATGCAGATCGGTATTGGCAAGACCGGTATTTCTTCATGCACGTTAACGAACGATCGATGGGAGCATTAGCTAATGCGTTTTACCCTTTATGGGGTACTCTACGTAAGTATCGAGCGATGAACTTACGGGTCTGACGTAACATAGTGTATCAAGATCTAACGTTTCGTTTGTTGTTTTCGCAGGTAAGGAGCTGAAAAAACCCCCACCAAAGGCGTTGATCTTCGAAGAGAAGTTTGACAAATTGATTGTCATCCCCAACCGAGAATGGGACGAGATCAACGTACAAAAGAGGTTGAAAGCATCGAGCGTGTGGAAGGACCTAAAAGACATTCCAACAGGTATTGTTAAACGTCTTCCTTCCTGGGTCGATTGGTCGTTCGTTATCAGGGGAGCGCTAAGACGACTGTTCGACCCTCCACTGTTCATCGAACCATTAACTGACGAGGAAGCTTTGGTTGCAGAGTCAGTTTTGGACAGAATGGACTTTAAGCTGCCATCGAGCGAAGAACTTAAAGCAAAGAAGAAGGTAGCAGCGAAAGCTGCGCTCGAGGCTAAGAAGGCTGCTGCAGCAGCGGCAAAGGCTGCGAGCAATGCCCCAGCTCCATTTCCTGTCTTAGAGTCTTCACCAGAACCTCCTGCAGCTGATCAGGTCGAACCAACTGTCCAGCCAGCCGAGCCTGTTGTTGAGCCATCTCAGCCACCCACGAAGAAGAGGAAAATCGTGGCGAAGGGCAAAAGGAAAGTTCCTGCTAACAGGAGCAAGAAGTCGAAAATTGCAACGCCCGAACATGATGATGAGCCTCAAACTATAAAGGAAGGGCAGAAGAAGTTTAAGCTCGACCTGCCTTCAGACATAAGTTTTCTTGAAGACAAGGAGGCGAGCGTTCAGCTCATGCGCCGACTGTTCTCTGAAGTGGATGAAGATAAGATGAACAGTGGGCGGATTCATGATCATCTGGATGACGTGCTCTAGGATGGTTTGAAGGTAATATATATGTATATTTTTCACTAGCACATCCAGATCATCGAACGATGAGCTTAATTTAACACATTTTCCTCCGTTTCTGCAGAACAACATCCGAACGATGGGGCTGGTATATCGAACAGCTGATAGAGTTTCAGCGATGAACAATAAAGTCAAAGAGCTCGAGGAGAAAAACAGTGAGCGTGAGGAAAAGCTCAAGGGCATCGACAAAAACTTTCAGGGTGTCAAGGCGAGCGCTGAGAGTCTGGTAGCTGACCTTCGAAATACGATAAAAATGTCGAAGGAAAACCTCGAAGCGTCGCAGGTCATCGCGAGCCGTCATGACGAAGCTCAGGACAAGATCAAAGTTCTCGAGACTGAGAAAGCTACACTCGAGGCAGAGAAAACTGCCCTCGAGGTCGAAAGGAAGACGCTCGTCACAGAGAAAGCTTCGCTCGTTGATAGAGTTTTCAACATTCATGAAGAATCAACGATGAAGGCTCGATACGAGCTTCTGAAGCAGTATAAATAAGGGCTTCTGGTCGAAACTGATGTCGATGAGGAGATCGAGATGTACGAGATACTCGATGAAGCTGGGACGTCGGAATCAATTCCAGACTTAACCTCGGGTCAAGGTGTTGCTCCAAGCAAGGATCCTTCTTCTCGAGCTGACGTAGAAGTCGAGCCCCCAATCGAAGAGGATGCTACTCAAGACCGTGATGTACGGGAGTAATTTTTGTAATAGTTTCTATAGTTTTAGAACTATTTTTGTAGTTGCTGAAATATTGAACTAGATTTTGATTTTAATGAAGACTTCAAATTTTTTCTTCATTTTCTGAATTTGCATTAATTTCGTTGAAATATCCGAATGTCGAACGATAGCTCGATCGTTAAACAATAGTTCAAACATAGGATGTAAATCCAAGTATTCGAATTAGAATTGAACTATAGTGCACGGAACACTGAATTAATATGCGAACATTTTAGGGTTCGTTTGAATTGTCGAACGATCAGGAATCGTTGTGAGTATCAATCACGGTAGATCTATCTGCGAAAAAATCAAGGTAATGTAATACATTGAATTACATCAACAGCTGAACTCATTCAAATGTGATGAGCTGCCTACGTTCCCAATGATTAGGGATCAAGCCATCCGTAGTTCGACAAATTGTTGAATGATATTATGACTGGACTCGTATAAACGTACACGAGCTGCCTACGTACCCAGAGTTTAGGGATCAAGTCAAACGTAGTTCAGGCCTCGGAAGGCAAAGTGAAGAATAGTCCTAGATGCAGACCTGTAGGATCGAACGATCAACTACAAAGGATCTGGCTTTACAAATAAATTGTACCACATAATTGTCTGAAAAATAGCCAAAGTAAAATATATACAGAAAATTTGGCTATGTAAGAAAAAAGAAAATGATGGTTAAGTTTTTCACAAGTAATACTTGCGAAGATGATGGGAATTCCAGCTGCGCAGGACTTCAACTTCGTCAAGGGTCTCGAGACGGTAAACGCCTGGTCGAATAACCTTTAAGATCCTGTAGGGACCTTCCCAGTTTGCTCCCAATTTTCCAGCGTTCGGCTCGGCTGTGTTCTGGAATACCTTGCGAAGAACGAGATCTCCTTCGTTAAAAGTTCTCGGTCGAACCTTTGAGTTGTAGTATTTGGCTACTGATTGTTGGTAGTTCGCCATGCGAATCAGAGTCTGATCTCGCCGTTCATCAAGAATGTCCAGACTATCGTTGAGCATTTCTTGATTCTGCCCTTCGTTCTCGAAAGCCAATTGACGCCGAAGTGTAGGGACTCCAATTTCTGCTGGGACAACAGCTTCTGCGCCGAAGGTCAGTGAGAAAGGAGATTCACCGTTCGCTCTATGTGGAGTAGTCCTGTATGCCCAAAGTACGCCATGGAGTTCGTCTGCCCATCGCCCCTTTCGAGCTTCGAGCTTCGAGCTTCTTCTTTAAATTCTGAACGATCGTCTTATTAGTTGCTTCGGCTTGTCCATTCCCTTGTGGATACCTCGGGGTAGAAAAGCTAAGCTCGATATTCCAGTTGTGGCAGAATTTTCGGAAGTTACCCGAAATGAATTGAGAACCGTTATCGGTTACGATCTCCTGGGGCACACCAAACCTGCAAATTATGTTCCTACAGATAAAGCCTTCGACGTCCGAATCCTTGACTTCAGCAAATGCCTCTGCTTCCACCCACTTAGTGAAATAATCAGTGAGTATAAGCAGGTATTTGCGTTGACCGCTCGCTCTTGGTAATGGGCCCACTATATCCATTGAGTATTTCATGAATGGATAAGGTGCTGCGATGCTCGACAATCGTTCTGTTGGCTGATGGAATACTGGGGAATGTCTTTGGCACTTGTCGCACCGTTTGACAAAGTCTTCGCTATCATGAAGCATTGTAGACCGTAATAGCCTTGTCGCTTGACTTTGTTGCACAAGGATCGTCCCCCAGAGTGGTTTCCACATTCTCCTTCATGAACTTCCTTTAGAATGTAGGTGGCTTCTTTATCATCGAGGCATCGAGCGTAAGGGCCGTTAAACGAACGTCGGTAGAGGATGTCGTTGATCAATGAAAATCTGGCAGCTTTGGTTTTGAGCTTCCGAGCTTCCTGCTTATCGTCTGGCAGAATTCCATCCTTCAAGTATTCTGTGATCGGTGTACGCCAGTCTCTAATGGCTTCAACTTCAACGATTGAGGATTCAATCTGAATGCTTGGTTCTTCAATGTAGCCGATGGGGATGCTGCGACGTATGTTGGGTTCTGATGTTGATCCGAAAGAAGCCAAGGCGTCCGCTTGAGTGTTATGGCTTCTCGATATTGGTTGCATCGAATATTCTTCGAACTACTGCAGCAGCGAACGAACCATGTTTAAATAGGCTTCCATCCTCGCATCCTTGGCTGTGTATTCTCCCAACACTTGATTCACAACGTGTTGTGAGTCGCTATGAATTTTCAAACGTCGAGCCCCCAGTACTTTTGCTAAGCGTAGCCCAGCAATTAAGACTACGTACTCGACTTCATTGTTTGAGGCTTTGAATCCCAATCTGAATGACTGTTCGATCACCTCGCCATCTGGAGACTGGCAAATTACTCCCACTCCTGATCCTTTGACATTTGATGCTCCGTCCACCATGAGCGTCCAGCAGCATTCTACTTGAGTTTTTGGAGTGAAAGGATCCGGAGTGAGTTCAGCTACAAAGTCAGCAAGTACCTGTGACTTAAGACTAGTTCGAACCATGTATTCGATGTCGAATTCGCTCAACCCTACCGCCCATTTTGTTAATCGTCCAGATAAGTTAGGACTATGAAGGATGGCTCGCAGAGGGTAAGTTGACAAAACGACGATCGGATGTGATTGGAAATATGGCCTCAATTTTCTTGCGGCAGTAACGAGGGCAAGGGCTAATTTCTCAACCACCGGATATCTAGTCTCTGCATCAAGTAGTGTCTTGCTAACATAGTAGACTGGCTGTTTGCCGTTCGTATTCCGTACGAGGACGACACTTACTGCTTCTTCTGTGACTGAAAGGTAAAGAAATAGACTTTCTCCTGTCTGGAGTTTGGATAAAACTGGAGGAGTGGACAGATACCTTTTTAGCTCCTCAAAGGCTTGTTGACATTGCTCGTTCCATTCGAACTTCTTGTTACCTTTGAGAAGCTTGAAAAAGGGCTGGCATTTGTTGGTCGAGCGAGAAATGAATCTGTTCAGGGCAGCTATTCTTCCTGTCAACTTCTAAATCTCTCGCTTATTCTTCGGTGGAGGCATGTTTATTAACGCTCGAATCTGGTCTGGGTTTGCTTCAATTCCTCGCTGAGTCACGATGTAACCTAAGAATTTTCCAGACGAAACACCGAATGAACATTTTGAAGGGTTTAAACGCATGTTGTGTTGTCTGAGCACTGAGAAACATTCTGATAGGTGTTTAATGTGATCAGCGGCCTTCAATGATTTGACCAGCATATCGTCTATGTATACCTCCATCGTTCGACTGAGTTGATCAGCGATCATTGCATTGACAAGTTTTTGGTAAGTGGCTCTTGCATTCTTGAGTCCGAAGGGCATGACCTTGTAACAGTAAATTCCCCTCTCTGTGATAAACGCGGTCTTCTCCTGGTCGTCGGGATGCATGAGGATCTGATTGTATCCGGAGAAAACATCCATGAACGAGAGTAACTCGTGTCCCGCTGTAGCATCAACCAAACGATCAATATGTGGGAGAGGAAAACTGTCTTTGGGGCAGGCCTTGTTTAAATCTGTAAAGTCAATGCAGACTCTCCACTTCCCGTTCTTCTTCTTAACGATTACAACGTTCGCCAGCCAGTCTGGGTACTGCACCTCCTTGATAAATCCAGCTTCGACCAACTTTCGCACCTCATTGTTGATAATCATATTCCACTCGATACCAATTTTCCTTCGCTTCTGCTTGACAGGCTTGTGGCTTGGATCGACGTTAAGTCGATGTGTTGTTACTTCTGGATCAATGCCTGGCATGTCTTTGTGTGACCATGCAAAGCAGTCTTGATTGTCGCGAAGAAAGCTTAGTAGTTGGTGGCGAATAGTGTCTCCGAGCATAAAGCCAATGTTGATGACTCGTTCTGGTTAAGCTGGGTCTAACTGGATCTCATCCAGTTTTTCCATGTCAGGCTGTACTTGACCGTTCGATTTCTTCTCTTCTAATTGCTATAATCGATCGGCGTTTTTCATCTTCAAAGAGTGAAGATAGCAAGTTCTTGCTACTTCCTGACTTCCCTTTATTTCCCTCACTCCTCTCTTAGTGGGAAACCTGATGCGTTGGTGGTATGTAGATGGTACAACCTTCATGGAATGAATCCAAGGCCTACCGAGGATAATGTTGTAAGCTGATGGACAGTCTAAAACTAAAAAAGTGGTTAGTTTGTTCACCCCTGCAGCAAATACAGGGAGTTTAATTCTGCCAACTGCCGCCGTTGATTCTCCATTGAATCCGGTTAAAACGGCCGTCGAACTCTCTATCTCTGATTCGGATAGTTCCTTTTCTCTTAAAGTTGAAAGAAAAAGAACGTCCACAGAGCTTCCGTTATCAACGAGGATCCTCCCAACTTCGCAGTTTGATACGTTTAGTGTTAAAACTAACGCATCATCGTGAGGTCTGCTTAAGCTGGTGGCCTCATGACTATGAAAGCTGATAGAATGTTCGACCGGATCGTCGGGCAGCACTGTCGCGATTGGTTGGGTTGCTCTCCTTCGATGTGATTTGACAGCATTCACGGTATCCCCACTATAAACTGAGCCTCCACAAATGACTCCAATTGTTTTCCGAACCGGCGGAGGCGAAGGTGAGTTTTCGACATGCTGGACGATCCTTCGCTCCTTGGACTCGTTACCAAGTCCGTAAGTCTCCCTACCTTTGTCGGTCAGAAACTCTCGCAGGTGGCCTTTCCTCAGTAGTTCCGCCACTTCTGCTCGCAACGCTCGACAGTCGACAGTAAGGTGACCGTGATCTCTGTGGAACTCGCAATACTTGCTAGTGTCTCTAGCTGGGTTCTTCGGCAGCTTCTTTGGCCAAGTGACGAAATCTTGGCGCTTAAGATGAGCGATGAGTTCGGATGGGCTGATACCGAGGGCATATTTTGGCGGCGAGAGGGGACGCTTATGATCACGCTTTGTCGTTCGCTCGGGACGGCGTTCTGTTCGTCGAGATGGACCTGGGCGCTCGCTTCTGAAGGTCTTTTCTCGGTTCTCGCGTGTCCGTACCACTTCTTCCCTCGTTCGAGCCAGGTCTCGCTCGATCCGTTCATTCTCTTCCTCCAGCTCGATAAAGCCCTTTGCTCGATGTAGGGCATCCTGGATTGTGGGAGGGTATCGAGCACAGATCTCGTTTTTGAATAAAGACCTATGTCTCAAACCCTTCTTCAGAGCTTCTCTGGCTGTTCCATCGTCTAGCCCGGAGATCTCAGAAATGGCTTTACTAAAGCGCTTGATGTAAGCGCGAAGTGATTCTTGCGGGCCTTGAACAACGCTCCATAGATCCTTCGTCGTCTTGCCGGATCTAATGTGGACGGAGTAACTTTTCATGAATTCGAGCGATAGCTCATCGAACGAATCGATGGACTCGGGAGGAAGGTTGCAGAACCATCTTAACGCTGCTCCCTTCAGGCTCTGAGCAAACAACTTGCACATCATATCGTCAAGCATCCCTGTCGGAATGTTCGTTGACTGCACAATGTGTTTGTACTGCAGTAGATGGTCATGTGGATCTGACATTCTGTCAAATTTCGGAAACGAGATGCTGCTGAATTTCGGTGTAACGGTGTTGGTGATGCGGCTGGAGAGTGGTGTCTCTCGAACTCCACGGGCGAGGTCGTTGAACCCTGGAGTAGATGTGGTGGCTCGGTGAATTTGCGAAGAAAAACGCTGCTCCATCTGAGCTTCTAGTGTTCTTAACTCTTCGGCCATGATGCTTCTCATCATGTCCTCAACTTCCATCGTCCCTTGTAAAACGGGACCTTCTGGGGGTGGTGGCGAATTGGACGTCGAACGCCTGATATGAGTGTTGCGCTGGATGGGATCGAACTCTCTCGTTCGATTTTGCTGCTGATGTTGCTGTTGCTGTTGATACTGGTATTGCTATTGTGGGTGCTGATACGGTTGATGTTGCTGCGGCCATTGTGCTTGCCTTTCGTTCGCCGCGGTCGCATTCCTTGGCATTGTTAGAGGCTGCATCGGGGCCACGGGGCTGTGTGTAACATTCCTCGTCCCTTGAGGATAGTGTGGGGTGGTCTGTTGCCAGCCCCCACTATTTTGTCCTCGAGGAAATTGGGACGTGGATGTTTGCCAGCCCCCAGCGTTCGCTCCTGTCGAGTACCCGTAGTATGGGTAGTAATACGAATAAGCGGCCTGAGAGTTGATGGACATCAACTGGTTTTTGAGAATCTGGTTTTCTGCAGCAATGCTCTCCATTTGGCTTTGCTGGCTGTCGTGTTTCTTGGTTAACTCTTCAACCATTCGCGTCAGATTAACAACCTGGGAATTTGCATCTGAGGTTGAAGCGTCTTGATGACCAACTGGGCTTCCCTAGAGAAGTTCTTCATGGTGTTCATGTTCTGCTGCCATTGTCGCTTTGTGAATTTCCGGAGTAAGATGGCCAAGGGCCCCACGGTAGGCGCCAAACTGTAGATGCTGGATTACTACAGTCAAAAATTTAACAGAGATCAGTTAGATTGTACGAATTAAATAATTGATTAGGCCCCTGGCAATCGTTGATGAAATCCATAAAGCATACCGAAAAACTGAAATGCTTATATCAGAAGATAAAATGAAAATAAATGCTTGAATCTGAAATAAACATGAAATAAATGAACACCAAGATTTATAGAGGTTCGCTCAATCGATGTGCTACGTCCTCTGAGGGTAATTGTATTACTGTATATGAGTATTTTTTTACAGTACAGATGATTGCAGTGTTTCTGGAAATATTTCGGCAGCGTGAGAGTATTAGATGTCAGGATTTCTGATGTATGTGTGGGTTTCAGATAAAGGTTTTTCCTCCCTGTAGAAGGAGGGGTTTTCCTCTATTTATAGAGGAAGGAACCAGGTCTGAACCCGAGGTTCTCGATGAACGGTTACTTGCATACTGGGACACGTGTCAGAAGGTAAGTTGTGCAGTTTGACTTAGACAGTTATCAGACAAAATCGTGGGTTCAGCGGTTGAAATGTAACATTCAGACCGCCAGTTATTGTAAATTATCTGATGAGTCATCGATAAGCACGTGTCTGATAGTTAAGGGGTAGTCCCTTTGAAAAAGCCTTTCATATGGTCGAACTACGAACGATAGATAAAGGATGAACGTTCAACGTATGATTCGCATAATCCATCGTTCGTTGTTCATTGTTCGTGTGAACGGTCAAGTTCGATGCTTGATATCATGTGATACGCGGATTGGGTCCGGCCCAATTAATCGAACGTTGGATGGATATCGAGGAACAGGTCCGAAACTTAGGCATGGCCCAAACATATTCCATAAATGAATCGGGCGTCCGTTTAATGTACATCCAAAGACTAACGGTACAATGGGAAGACGAAGTCTAACCCCAACAATAGGTATATTTTGTTTCACTTTTTTTTTTTTTTCTTTTTACTTGGCGGGAAATGGTTTTGCAGTCCAAGTGTAATGTATTTTATTTTTTTTTTTAATACGAAAAGTCGGCTTTTGTTGATCTTGACTGTCCCCTGGCTTGATGATGAAAGTCTCGTTCTTGACCACAAAGGTATTGGGTAGTGCGACTTAAGGGGTGTTTGGTTGAATGGTTCAAACCATTCAACTCAAACTTTTTTTTGTCTTTTTCCCCCAAAAATTTTTGTTTTTTTCTCAAAAAGTTTTTTGTCTTTTCTGAAAATTCAAAAAAATTTACTATTAAAACTTAAAAATCTTAACTCAAACTACTCCACCAAATAGGCCTTTAAAATGTCCATCAAATTCAAAAAAAAAAAAAAATTTTGTCAGTTCCAATTTCTTGAAATTTATGCAGAAGGTGCAGAACCAATTCTTGGAGCACAAGGCTGAAAATAGCAATAGGAGCGGCAACAGGCCGATCTTTCTTGCACAACACGGAAAATCCAAATTGTTATATGGACTTCAAGACGTCAAACATTTTGCCCGACGGAGACTAAAATGTTAGGCTTTCTGCTTTTAGACTTGCAATATCCATATGTTATGGGCATTAGCAATGAAAGTTAGCACTAACATGAAGAAAAGTTATTATTTTGTATATAATTATTTTTATTAGGAACTTTTAATTTATTTATAATTATTGTAATTTATAATATGTCTTGGTTTTAATATATTTGTTAGCATTAGGTAACTTATCCAATTTTGTATACTTGTAACTTGTATTTATATATAAGTCCATTTATAATGCTTCTTATTAATGAATTCTTTGTTGTTAGTCCATAAAAATAAGTACATTTATATTAAATATCTTTGTGTTCTAAAATGCTAGGAATAAATGGAACTGCGTGATACATAGAACCTTGTTTGGCCCTTTACATGAAAAAGAATAAATATTTAGTACCTCAACTTTCTAATTGAAGGTATTAAACATAAAGCGCTCTTTAGGTACATGGGAAAATGGCATTCTTAATTAATATTTGCATGAAAAAGAATAAATATTTAGTACCTCAACTTTCTACTTGAAGGTATTAAGCATGCAGCGCTCTTTAGGTACATGGGAAAATGGCATTCTTAATTAATATATCATGTTTTGTTAGATTAGAAAAATTATGTTATTTTTTTAAACATGGTTACTCAGTTTTTAACTAATGTCAATAAAAGATTTGGTCAAATACTAATTGACTTAGTGTAAATCGCTGATCAATGGTTATTAGCCGTTTAACTTAAAAAGAAAAAAAGGAAAAAAGAAAAAAGAAAAGAAACGCACAAAATTTGATATTTATTAAAAGAAGATGCCAAAATTAATCACTTCACCTAAATTCTCAAACTTTTTTCAACAAAAACCAAAACTTTACCATTATTAACCAAAGTTGCTTGAAAATAAAACAAGTACAATCACTAGTACAAAAAGAGAATACCACAACAGTTTTTAACTGTTGTGGTATCTTTCTACGATGGTTTTTTAACTGTCGTAGTATCTAAGGTCATGGAATCTATATGGATTGCACAAAGGTTTTTTAATTGTCGTGGAATAGGCAAAACTGGAGCCAAATATGGGGTAGAAAGAGCTATTTCACAACAATTTTCAGTAAAAACCGTTGTGAAATATTAATATAATACGACAGTTTTTAAACAAAACCATCATAGAATAGTCATATACCATGACCGTTTTTAGTAAAAACAGTCGTGGAAAGTACTTTGCCAGGAAGATTCCACGATTGTTTTTAGTGAAAACAAAATTGGAAAGTAAGATTCCACAACCATTTTTGCTAAAAATGGTAATGGAAAGATTACAATGAAAAAAAATTCACAATTCGTGCGATTTCCCATAAGTGACAAATCATGTGTGTTATCCATTGCACAGCATATATTAAAATAAAGCTAATCTTCATTTAATTTTGTATCACAATGTACAACAATTAGTATAAAAACATACACTACATTATAAAATTTATAGATTGTCTTCTAACTATATTGGATGAACTGCAATACAAAATTAGTCTGCTCTTGCCTTACTAAACTCATCTCAACATCGGTATAAAAATCCTTAGTTTGAAGTCAGGATAATCCATCGAGAGTCAAGGTTATTTCTCGCGTAAAGGCTAAAACAAAATATATGTATTCAACATAATCTTCTTGTAGAGGATATTGAACAGTATCAATCAATGTTTTATAGTTGTGTCGCTTTCTTACTCATTTGCCCACCAAAATCTTTTAGTCATTAAGTGCTTTAACAATTTAACAAAAAGTTCAAAACAATTAAAATAAGAATAATGTAATGTCGAATCATAATTTGGAACATTAAAATATACTTACAAGTTAATTAGGTCGAACATGTAATATGCAAAAACATAAATCACAAAATCAACACTTTTTTTTTCTCCGGAAAACGATCTAAATTAAATCCTCACCCAAACATTTTAAATCAATCTAAAACTAATCTTAACCCAAACAAGTTAATATCATACAAATCGGGCATTTTGTTTGGAAACCCAATTTTATGTCATGTTTTTGGCATAATTTCCATGACATTTTTTAAAAACAGTCGTGGAAACTCCGTCATGGAATCCACATTTTATAGTACAGAATCCAACCAACAAGCGCACCTTCTTGTGTTTTTCATTCTAGCATAATAAAGATTGTTGTCTCTCCTTGTTGACATTTTCGTCCCATATCTATAATAAGCTACATCGATAGACATAATCTTCTTTTAGTAGTTTTTGGCTGACACTTTACTCATCTCTCTCTAACTATTCTTTATTTTACACTCTTCATCTCGTCGTGGGCATCGCAAGATGAAAGAAGGACTAGTTATAGGGCAAACAAGACCATCCACGGAATCTCCATAATGACAACCATTTTGAAAAAAAGTTGTATATTATATAAATATACTAGCTTTCGGCATCTTTATCGTCAAACTTTGAAGCTGGGCAATAAAAGCTAGCTTTTAGCATGAAAGTTGGCACCCAGCTTTTAGCATGAAAGTTGGCATCCACTATCTCAATAAGGACGTACTAATAATGCAGAAAACAGATTTGAAAAAATTACAAAATGGATCGGACGGCAGAGAAGGAAGGTGCATATTGATCGTATGATAAAGCATCATGGGCATAAAATGGGTTTACTATCATCCTCCTCCTGAAAGCTTTGTGGTCGGTCCGTACGTGTGGGGAAAACTGTGTTATTCACTTGTGCGTATATGAAAAAAGAAGCAGCATTTACGTCCAAACCACCCCTATATGACTATGACTATGAGAGAGAAAGAGTGGGTTGGGGGAGGGGGGAGGGGGGAGGGGGGGGGGCGCGGCTGGGGAAGGGCGCGCGGGGGTTTTTAAAAGAGATTAAATAGAGACCGTCGGATCATGACCCTAAGATCTTGGCATCTCCTTTTATAAAGACGAGACAAGGGCTTGCTCTTCCTCTTCCTCAGAGCCTACCCGTCTCCTCTCGTTTAGGGCTAAGATAACTCTTCTTCTTCTACCCTCTTCTTCAAAATGCAGAACTTCCTCTTCTCTTCTCGGCTCTTTCTTTTTCATTTCCTCTCGCTTTTCGTAGAACTAGGTCATCGTGGAAATTGTTTTAGAGCCCAACACCTCAAAACCTCTAGGCTCAAAAACAATTTCCCATGATGATCAAGTTCTAGGAAAAAAAGGTCACTGTGTTCATATTGTCAGGGCTAAAGAAGGCCATGATACTTACAGTGGTTGGAGAAGGAGGGCTTGGAAGGGCAGGGCTGGATCAACGAGAAGACCTTCGCACCTTGGTGTGTTGTCGCCATAGCTCTTAAGGCCTTAAAGCGTGGCTGGTATACTTCAAGTTTTAATATTATCATCGGTCTTACTTCTTTATATATATGTATGTATAGAGGAAATATTGTTTATAGATATATCCGACATTTGTAACTTTTTTATTTAAAAACTTGTAACTAGGGGTGGCAATTTGTATCATTTGTCGGGTTCATGTCGTGTTAGAGCCGTGTCGATTTTTTTCTTCCCCGACCCGAACACGACCCGCAACACGAAAACGACACAAAACCGCAATACGAACACAACATGAACCCGTCACCGGTCGACACGACACGAACTAAAATTGACCCGCAACACGAAATTGACCCGCTACACGAATTGACCTGAAATTAACATGAAATTTAACCTGAAATTGACACACAAAAAACGGGTCGTGTTCGGGTTCTATGGGTCCAACCCGAACACGACCCGTTTTTTCTCGTGTCAATTTCGGATGACCCGAATTTAATCTAACACCTATTTCTCCCAACCCGAACCCGCAAAATTCGTGTCATTTTCGAATCGTGTCGTCATGTCGCGACCCGTATTATCACTCATACTTGTAACAACTAGTTGATTTATTTATAATTTCTTACATAGGACCTTGTAAACATAATAACTTTCTATTTAAAACCTTATCACATTGTATCAATTGAAAAATATTATTTTATAATTAATCATCTTATTGGTATAATATATCACAAAAAAATGTAACAAGTGTTGTATAAAGAGGGTGCCGGATATATATATGTATGTATGTATGTATGTATGTATATGTGTTCTCCAGTTTTGTTTTTAGAGTATGGCAGTTGAAAATGTTGATGGCTAGTGCTTTGGTCGTTTATCATTGGGAGCACTCCCATTGTCCGTACACTTTTTAATTAATTACTTAATTAGTTAGTTAATATATATATATATATGTATTAAGAAAACTTGGCTTTGTTCTTGAGTATCCCCTTAACAAGTTATTTGTCTCTCCTAATTTTTTTTAATTTTTTTTATTTGCTTCAAAATTAACAAGGCTCGTACTTGACCACAAACTTTTTTGATGAAATAATTCATAGCATAATGTTGTGGAATTCTTGATGGGCCTAGGACCGCAGGACATGAATCGGCTCTCAGGGAAGCACATCTTGGTGGATTGGGCGGCCTTCTCTCACAGAGAACAAGGCAAAATAAAATATTAATGGACATTGGACTTGCAGAAGAGTTCTCGATATTTAATTGTTGAAATGCAAGAATTGCCGAGCTTATAATAAAGTGCTCGGACTCCGACCCTTAAAAAAAAGGCCATCAATGGAACAGGTCTAGGAGACCATGGAGAAGTTCGATGTCATTAAAGTGAACAAACATAATTAAATTGATACTTACCTATTAGAAACTGTCAGTTTAACATATATATATTTTTTATTTTTATTATTTTGATGAGATTTTCTATTTGCTCTAATATTTAAAAGCAAACACTATTGGTAGGACACCCTATGATAGAAGGACCCATTCTAGAATTGAGGTGAGGTGGGGGGGGCGGGGGGGGGGTTGGTGGGTTTGGAGGAACTTCTCCAAACACTTCTCCAACAGTTTTTTTTTTTTCTTTTTTAACTCAAAATTATTTTTCACTATCCATATTTTCAAATATTCATATTCTAAAAGTCTATAATTTTGTCATTTCATGTCCAAATGAGATGATTTTTTTTTAATTGCATAAATTTTAGAGAGAAACAAAATAAGATTCATATTTTTGTTTTTTGAACATACTTTAAGTTTTTACACTTTTTTACTCGAAATAGTTTTCAACAAAACACATATTTCCAGTCCAAACATCTTCAAAACTTCATCTCCAAAACCTCCCCAAATGGGTCCCCATTTTGTTTCATTTTCATCTGTAGGGTTATTTAGGATTTATTTCAGTTCAATCAAGATAACACTACATAATAGTTACTATTCATGTGTGTCTACAAAGAATAAAAAGAAAACTACATATGTTAATCTTGATTCAAATAACGCCAGCGATGCTAACAAACTAGTTTTTACGATTCTGAGTCTACAACGTAGATCTTAATCTACTAAAAATAAATAATTTTTTTAATACACAAATGATGTGAGGGAACAATTAACATGAGAAAATTAAAACTAGAATATTCTAACTACATTGGCACCTACTACGAGGGAAATATAGATATTTATATTTTGAGAGGTATGGAAAAGAGTTACCGGTATTAAGGGGATGTTTGGTAAATGAGTTTAGTTTAAGATTTTTAAGTTTCAATAGTTATTTTTCAGAAAAGATAAAAAACTTTTTCAAAAAAAGACAAAAATCATGATAAAAAAATATAATTTAATTTAAACGAAACTTTCAACTAAACACCTCCTGAACCTCTGTTGAATCCCCCTTTCTTATTTTCAAGGGTGAAAGCAAGACAATACTTGTACATGGTTAACAGAACCTTTAAGTACATTATTGTCCTCCCCAAACTAATTTTTTAACAGCTAAGCCTTTGCAGGTTAGCTAATGTTTGGTGAAGGACATGTTGAAAAGACCAATGAAGTTAGTCAAAGATTTTCCCGCGCAGTCAATTATTACAAAAAAATAAAAAATAAAGAATAAAGGAACGAAAACGTCACAAATTTAATGGGTGTTTGGTAAATGAGTTTAGTTTAAGATTTTTAAGTTTAAATAATAATTTTTGTTGATTTTTTAAAAAAAACAAAAAACTTTTCAGAAAAAACAAAAAATTTTTTCAAAAAAAAACAAAAACTGAAATAAAAAAGTACAGTTTAGTTTAAAATACGTTTAAATACCAAACTCCCCCTTAATAATTTAGGATGAACTGAACAATTAACTCTATGGAAATTGGTTTTCTTTTTCATTAAAAAATAAAAAGAAAGAAAATGATTCTCTCACTACAATAGTAGATCAAATCAGAGCAGATCATAACAGTCCAACAAGGAACTACAAGAATATTCTTATACTTTGGAATAAACCCTTTACAAAAATCCATGATTTCATAGTTGTAATATAAATTACGAAAGTCTCTAAAATATAAATTAGTTCCGTGATTTCAATGTAATGTATATTGGAATGCATGTTCAATTTTCGCCCAAAAAAAAATATTTTTCTTTTTTCGCACAAACAAAAAAGCTGTAATCCAGTCAAATGGCAGCAGAACATAATAGTCCAACAAGGAACTACACGAATATTCTCATACTTTGGTATAATACGTTTCACAAACGTGATAATGATATTTGAATAGTGTTAAGATTTAATTTGACATTTCCATGAGCAATTTAATAATCTTAACTTAATAAAAAAATAGGTTAATAAAATAATAATTTAATAATCTTAACTTAATAAAAAAAAAATAGGTTAATAAAATAATAATATATTTTAGGGTAAATTTCATTAATAGCACCTCTGGAGAAAATAATATTAAATTCAGCATCACTTTTTGTTTCCTTCAGTTCTAGCACTGCCACGTCAGACATGTGGGGTCCAATAGCATTTAATGTGTGCAAATTTCCCCCTTTACCCTCATCTCCCTCGCATGCTCCAAAAAAATTTCCAAAACCAACATCTACAGTGTTTTAGAGAGAGAAAATGAAACCTAGAAAGAGAAAGGGTCGCCGCCGGCCGGAACCGCTCGGAAACCGCCCTAAACCACCACGAAATCCCTCCATAAACCACTCCGACACCTGTGAACGTCGGAAAATCTTCAAAAACCGTTAAATGTCGAAAGACACGAAAATTACCTGCGAAAAACAGCACTGTTATGACCGGACGGTCACAACGATTATGACCATTAAGTTATTCACGATACCTCGTGACAAGAGGAACGGTCATAACCGTTCTTACCGAGTGGTCATAACAGTTATGACCGCAACACTATACCGTGAGACGACGAGAGCAACGGTCATAACCGTTCTGACCGAGTGGTCATAACAGTTATGACCGCATCACTATACCCTCAGTCGACGAGAGCAACGATCATAACCGTTCTGACCGAGTGGTCATAATAGTTATGACCGAGTGGTCATAATATTTATGACCGCAACACTATACCCAGTCGACGAGAGCAACGGTCATAACCGTTCTGACCGAGTGGTCATAACAGTTATGACCGCAACACTATACCCTCAGTCGACGAGAGCAATGGTCATAACCGTTCTGATCGAGTGGTCATAACAGTTATGACCGCAACACTACCTCAGTAACGGTCATAACCGTTTTGACTGTCCGGTCATAACTGTTATTACTTCTACCCTATTCCGCACATAACTATAACGGTCGTAACCGTTATGACCTCTTGGTCATAACGGTTATGACATCTCCCTATACCAGTCATTACAGTTATGACCAAGAGGTCATAACAGTTGTGACCTCTTGCCGTCTAGCAAGGGTCATTACCGTTATGACCTGATGGTCATAACAGCTGTGACATCTTTTCGTATAGCAAGGGTCATTACCGTTATGACCGAGTGGTCATAACAGTTATGACCGCAACACTATCTCAGTAACGGTCATAACAGTTTTGACCGTCCGGTCATAACTGTTATGACTTCTACCCTATTCCGCAAACAACTGTAATGCCACGTAGCCGTTATGACCTCTTGGTCATAACGGTTATGACATCCCCCTATCCAGTCATTACATTTATGACCAAGAGGTCATAACAGTTGTGACCGCAATCCTATACCGTACACATGAGTAACGGTGTTTACCGTTATTACCGTCAAGTCATAATGATTATGACCCATCTCTATACCGATCATAATAGTTATGACCGGGGTGGTCATAACGGTTATGACCTAGCTCTATATCGTGAATAAGAGTAACGGTCATAACTGTTATGACCGCAACTCCCTTTATCACTATTCCTATATAACGATGTATCTATATTTAACGATGTATCTATATTTAAAATATTTATTTCATTGAGATAACAGGTCATGAAATTATCAAGTTATAAATTAATATATTAAAAATTTTATGCATCTTAAATGAATGTAATATACCTGGTCATAAGTGTTATGACCTGTCTCCCTATACAATGGTGTATGTATATTTGAAATATTACTTCATTGATATAACAGGGCATGAAATTATCAAATTATAAATTAAATGAAGGTAAAAATTATGCATCTTACATAGTGTATGGGCATTTTCGATACCTGGTCATAACTGTTATGACCACCTGGTCATAACAGTTATGACCTCGTTCCCTATGCTTATTTTGTCAACTTTCACAGTTTACATCAAATACCAAAAAATTACAATAAAATAATTTTCTATACAATGAATAAAAAATGTGCCTATTTAGAGTCTGTTAAATGGAAATACAATGAAAAAAAATTAGGTGCGGCTCGATGCTTTCAGTTCATCTCCGGCTCATCATCACTTTTATAATCTCCAGCAATCTTCCGCTTCGCATGAGCCCACAAGTAACATGTTAGGCACTCCCGAAAGAGTTGCATCCTTTCATGAAGTACCCAATAGCTAACATCCCTCCCTTCTATCAAGCATTTAGCATTTTTAATTGTAAACACGCCACAGTCACCCCTAATGATGCACGAATAAACAACGACATAATTCACATAAGCATCTGAGGCACCAAGGCAACATTAAATATTAAATAATCAAACATAAAAATACTAGTACCTACCCATTGCCCTGTTTAGGTATATCTTTCCTGATGGTGACTGGTATTGCGTACGTTCCGGGAGGATCACGTGGTTTAATATCGAACAAATTGACTTGAGTAGCCAGCACTGGAATGAACTCTGACAAACACTCGACTCCCTCTCGGACCTTCTGATTGTGAGGGCCTTCATGCTGCATAGAGTCATACACCTTAATTGTCCAATCGGTCAGTTCGAGCTTTACTAATATCTAATGTTGCATTGTACCCAAGTTTAACGGTATTAGCAAAGTGTTCAGATCAAACCACGTAGTCCCACACTGGCAAGAGATGCCAAGCATGATCTTTATTAAAGTGTCACAGGTCCCCCAATCAAACGTATCTGGTGACCGCCGGTAGACAGGCCACATTGCAGTAACCTTTGTACTGAAATACGTGTCTACCGTTGTCACCTTTCGTTCTTGCAACTTGGGATACTGCTTGATCTTCTTCCTCATGTAGTAAAACGCTACATCAATGTGCTGAATATACAAAAGAAAAGCAATTCACGGTAAATAGAGCTGGTCATCAAACAATGTACCTTCTTGACCTAAAAAATTGACATAAAACTCACGACATTGATTACAAAACAGTTAATAACACCACTTACTTCATCCCATAGCCAAACAGGTTGGGTTGCCAGTTCATAATACCAAGTTTTTTTGTCCACCGTCATGACTCTGAGGTCATGGGGTTTCTCCAATGGGTCGTGCTTGGCATTGAATCTGGGAGGCCGTGTACTGAAATACAAATATTTACTGTGGTGATATCATTATTAATATAATATGGATATATTACACACTGACATAAACCTCAATTCGAACGGACAATTATCAGTTATAAGCAAATTACCCTGGTGGAGTCTTCTTCAACGCCCCTTTACTCATCCACTCCCTGAACGACTCTAGCATGTCAGGCGGAGGTACATCTTCTAGGCTCGGTGGGAGGGCATAAACAATCTTACTCGGTTCATGCGTCGGTGAGCCAACATCGGACTTAGCTCCCCTCGGCCGTTGGCCAAGCCTTGAGAGTCTGGCCCTCTTTTTCTTAGGGACCTATAAATGACATATCAAACGAGTTAAAATAACACGGTTACTCTAATGAACCTGGTTTTTTGGGTATGGATATTCGTAACAACCACTTCACCCGTGCTGTCCTCCTTGGCCTGGCTTGCAGGATGCACAACATCCTGTCCACTGATGATGATCTTAGCATCTTTGCCTTCTTTCTTTCCCTTACGCGGGTGAGGCATGCTCTCCTCCTTCATGTCATCAAGTGAGACAGATTGTATCATCCCTTCTCCTTGAAAAGTTGCTTCCAACTTTTCCTGTGTGGATTAACAACATGTCACATAAAAAAACGTCCTTGTTTCTGTTATATACAAAAATTATGGTGTGCCTATATATATGGTACACTCAAATTTAAAATATAGTCCTACCTTGTTACTCTCCTCCTCAACAGGTTGATGGGATGCAATAACCTTTTCGCCCGTTAGGAACTCCATGGCTGCTTGCTCACCTATGTCAGCAGCGGCCACGAGGTCGGCGTTGATTAACACCTCACCTAGCAAGCCTGTGGCTATGTCATCGGACGCATTATTCAAAGCATCTGACTCATGCTTTGGAACATCCAACGGCTGCCTGCTGGTGACTGGAGTTCCGGTCTCTGCCTTTCCTTGTCCCTGCTGTCTCATGTTGTCTTTCAACATCGTGATAACCCGTCGCAGCAGTTTGTTGGACTTCTGCTGGTCCTTTTTAAGAGCCAGCAGACTCTTGTTAATTGAGGCCACCTGTCCTCGGATCTCTTCTTTAAACTCCTGCCACTCGGCGTTTGTAGCCGAGCTAAATTGGGGAACAGGTGGCTTGAGAAGTAATTAAGGCACAGGCATTGGGTTCTTCAAAAATAGGCGCGCAAGCCATGGGTCCTTCAACTCTTCTGCTGTGGGCATCATTCCAACCCATTTCGGCTGCACACATAATAACAATTTTTTGTCAGAACCCTGTATACGGTCATTACGGTAATGACCATCCTGGAGTTTCTGTAATGACCAATACGATGTAAAGGGTTGGTCATAACAGTTATGACCAAACTGTCATTACTGTTATGACCATGTCCTAACTGTATTGATCACCCGGTCATAACAGTTATTACCGGGTGGTCAATACAGTTAGGACATGTATTGACCACCCGGTCATAACTGTTATGACCGTTTGGGCATTACTGTTATGACCGACATTCATATCATAAATGATTGACCAAACACTCTAGTGACGAACCTATAAATGAGGACCAAACATTTTAAAATGACACGCTTTAGAAATTCAATAAAAATCACCTGACTATCTCCAACCGCGGTCAAAGCCCCTATAACGTCATCAAACTTGACGTTATCCACGGTCATCCACGACCTGGCGTCCTCGTAATTGGTTGTGAATCTGGAGGCTATGTTTGGGATGCTCTCATATGCCCAAACTAATAAGGCATAGGGAAAGCCCGCGATACTGTAATGCGCTGGCTGGGATTTTTTCGGTTGTCTTCTCTTTGAAGACGTTCTGTTGTCAACCGCGGCACAGATTGCAGACCGGGTTGCCTCCCATGAGAGCAAGCCCCAAGGGAACTCATTGAAGGCCTCCAATTTGTCGGCCAGGGCAAAAAACTTCGGGTCTATCTTGACGGAGTTTGCATTTGACAGAGGAATGCAGAACATGACGTATAGTAGACTGAGCTTGATGGCGTCTTCATCATCGTCAAAGTTCGCATTCGACATTTGCAGCTCCAAATTTTCCCTTGACACACCTCTCACCGTCCGGAAATACCTTGTAATTAATCTGGGTTCGCCCATCAGTGGGAAATGAGTAGACCCAACACATTTCATCCCCGTTATTAGGCCAAATTCGGTGATGGAAAACCTACCTAATTGTTCACCAACCTCAAACCACAGAGCATCACCACCGTCATTGTGATCCGTCAGGCGCATGACAATATTGTGGAACAGCTGGCCAGCCCATCCAAGTGTAGTTAACCTCAGGAAGTGTTGAATGCATGGCTGATTTATGACCAACTCAAACTGTCGGGGAGACAACCAGTTTGTCAAATTGATTAATGTCTCCCTAATGTTAACGAAGGTATTTATCTTCGCCCGGGTAATTTGACCATCGGGTACTCGTCGATTGTACTGAACCTGCATATATGGTAACCGGGTATAATCATTATAGTAACCTAAAATAACATAATGTCTCATTAAAATATAAACAATTTTGACCCAAATCAGTAGGCACATTAAACTGAATTTCATTAATACGACCAGCAAGTCATAATGAAACTGACCGGGTCCTGTATAGAAGAGCCTGGGTCATTTGCATTATGACCGAGTGGTCATAATGAAAATGACCAACTGAAATAGGTTCTATTAAAGGAACCCAGGTCAATTTCATTTGGACCGCCAAGTCATAATGAAATTGACCAACGATAATATGGAATCGAAGTCATTTTCATTATGACCACCGAGTCATACCTAATTTATAGCTTATAACCCATGATTATGACGACTAAGTCATAACGAAAATGACTAAGTGATCTATCTTAAAACTTAGTAATATATATATATATATATATATATGTATATGACCAGACAAACTTCGAGGAAACTATTTACAAAACACGTTCTACGTTTCTGAAACATATTCGGTTCATCATCTCGAATAAAATAGTGGGATATCATTAATCTGACACATAAAAATGAAAACTTTTGTCTTTTTAGGCAATAAAAAGCGCACATCCCTAATAAGGAAAAAAATAACGTCTACTTTATAAACATAAAAACACAAATCAACTTTTTTACCCCATCAGGTTCGGTTGTATTCTGTTCTACATCGCATGTCAACTCCTGTGAGACGTTTGGGTCGTGCATGTCGATGCCTCCATGCTTTCTCTTCAACCCATCAGCAACCACCCTTGTCTCAATCTCTGGGGCCGGGTTTTCTGATGATTGCCCTGGGCTTCCTGATTTATCGAAATTTTCCTCCGCCATTTGCTTCGCTATAGACAAGTCTTGTATGTTAATATTATTAAAATAGCCGTTGATAGAGTATAGTGCAGACTCCTGGGCCGTGTTGGCGGTTAAGGACGGTTTTCTCCGAAGTTATGGGGTGAAACGAAGGAAATACAATTGTTTCTCTCTCTAGATCCAGAGTTTCTCTCTCTAAAACACTGTAGAAGCTGGTTTCAAACAATGGTAATTTTAGGGCTTTCGAGGGGGAGGTTACCTTTAGGCGGTTGAAGTTGATGAAAAATCTTGGTTTCGGCGACATTAAATGTGCGGGGCCCATCATAAACGACTGATCCTATTCACTGATGCGGTAACTTTAATGATGACCGTACGGTCAAAACTATTATGACCATCAGGCTATAATGTGAAAAACGGTAATAACAGTTATGACCGGAGGGTCATAACGGTTATGACCACTTATTCACTATATAACATAGTAGGTCTCGAC
>CM046377.1:5608446-5625240 GCA_025413485.1 Ficus microcarpa | reverse complement strand
AATAATAATAATAATAATAATAATAATAAAACCCCTCATCGTTTTTAGATAAAAGCATACTTTTGACATTAAAAAACAACTTCTAACAAAAGTTTGCGAAAGTTATGCCAGTGATGATAATTATTTACACAAATATATCTATTTATGTTTGTGCACTTATGTGTGAGACTGGTTCACTTATGACATGGCACGGTGGCAAGATAGAATTAGAATCAGAATCTGTTTGATAACTTGGCGTATTCAACATTAAGAAAATGAGTCATAGTCAATTTAAATAATGAGTTATGATAAGACAATTAATTAAGTTCAATGCTTATAAATAGTTGGTTCAATTGTAAATCTAAGGGGCGTGAGGGTAAAACATGATTATTGTATTCTAAGGGTCATTTGGGGTGATAATTGGAGTTGTAATTTTGAAAATATTTTAATTAGAAATGAGTTGAGTTGTGAAAATGTGCATTTGGGTGAAAATAAACTGCTTGAAATTAAAAAATGTAAAAACTTAAAATATGTTCAGAGAAAAGAATTAGTAATATAAATCTTATTTCGTTCCTTTTGTCATTTTATTTAATTTTTAAAAAAATCATATCGTTGTGATTTAAAATAAGAAATTTATTGACTTCTAAAGTTTGAATTATTTGAAAATGAAATAAAGAGATTTAGAAATGTGAATAATAAAATTAGTCTACTTATGGAGAAAAAGATTAAACTTTTAGAAAAATTTGGAGCTGTTGCCCTAAATGGGACCGAATTAAATAGAATTGAGTATGGGAAACTGTTAAAAATAAGGGTAGTGGGAATTTTTGGTTTAGTGGATTGATCTCAAGAAATCTCCAAAATAAACACAGGACATATGTACAAGCTACTATAAAATTTACGTTGATTATTTATTTAATTTCTTCATTATTTGGTTCGTTCTTGATCACATATATTCGTGTATAAGGGAATACAATAATATATAGATGGTCTTCATAATCATGAAATACTTTCAGGATAACCTTATAGACCGCCTTAGAGCACTACATTGTGTTCCTGGTCGACAACAACAGCTAATCGAAAGAAACATCCAACTACAAAATGTGGAGAACATGGTAGTGCCACAGCAAGAATTGGAGGAGGCAGTGGAAAATAGATCCAACCCATTTTCCATGTTTTTTCTTCAGCCTTTCATAAATCCCCACCTCGCTGAACAGGCAGCTCAGGTAGACATAGTGTTGGCCACCCTCATCGCAACCGTCACCTTCGCGGCAGCTTTCCAAGTTCCCGGCGGCTACAACAGCAAGAATGGGCTTCCGATCTTGGGGGAGAATAATTGTTACGCGGTGTTTATCATCTTCGATTCCTTGGCTTTCGGTCTTTCATCTTCCTCAATCTTTCTCCATTTCCTCGGTTCGATGGGGACAAACGGTAACTTGGTCTTTCTCCAGATTGCCAAGCTGACAACCTTTTACTCCATTTTAGCAATGGTGGGCACTTTCTTCTCCACACTATACCTCCTTTCCGATGGATTGGACGGGATTCGTAAAGCTGCTTATGTCTCTCTTGGCGCCTTCTTGATCGGTCCTTTTTACCGCAGATATCTTGACCTCCTATTGTGGATAAAAAAGGTCCTTCCCTATGTTTTCTATTGCGTTCTGCTTCTTATGTTGGTTGCTGTAGCCGGTGGTTTTTTTGTTCTGCTTATCTTAGCCCGTGTTCATAAATTGTAATATCATATAAATGTCAATAATGATTTGTGGTGTAAAAGAATTTATGCAAACAAGTTTGTAACTTCAACAAAAGATTGTCTTTATGATTATGTTTTTGGAATAATTAATAAATTTCATAAAATGTTCAAGCGTCGTGGGCTGTGCGTTTTGAGTAATCCTTTGTTTATTTTTTTTATTTTTTATTTTTGTTGAGTAATCTTTACTTGTGAACAGTGAAATTGATCTGCCCGTTAATTTTTACCCAAGTTGTTTTTTAATTCTTGAATGTATTGGTTCTGATTCGTGTAAATAATCTTACTTAAACCCTTTAAAAAACAGTGAGAACATATAGTATATTTTAAAGCTTAATAAAATTTTCATTTTTACCCTTGATATTTTCCTCCATTTCCCAGAACTAAGGTTTCCATTTTTGATATTTTCAATATATCTCTCTCTACCCAAACCATGGGAGTCCGTCCATTGCCGTCGTCCCATCGCCAAAACCTGATCGTCATCTCCGGCCAAAACATTGCCATCGCATCAATGTCACGACAAACTAATGAACTCCTAATCTCAAGAATTCCTGCGAATTCCGATCTCGCAAACGCAACCTTGCGATCTCGCGTTGTTTATGGTAACACAAATTAATACAGCAAAATAGGCTTTTTTTTTTTTAAACACCATTACCTAACATCTCACATATTATTGCAATTTGAATAATTAATAAACTATAGGCAATAATTATCTACAGAGCTTCATCAGTCTTTCGCACAATAAACATCCTCTCTTAAGGTGGTAGAATGTAACAACACACCTACATAAACCGTTACATTACTGCTTAAACTTACTTTTACTTATAATTACTTATAAATAGTTCAACTTGGATACTGAAAAGTTTAGAATATTTTTTTTAATATAACTTATCAAGAAATTTTTGTTTTACATGATCATTTTCATAACTTAACACAAAACATATTTTTTAATAAAGTCTTGTATAGTAGAAATTATTATATACATATACATTTAGTTCCTAAATATTATAATAATTCAAAATCCTCACAGCCTTTGCTTGCTTAACATCTCCATCCAAATTTGCCCTCCAAATACTATGTTGCAGGATGTTAACCTACAATATAAATATAACTAATGAGTTGGCAATGGTGGGTACTTTCTTCTCCACACTATATCTCCTTTCCGAGGGATCGAAAGGGATTCTTATAGCTGCTTGTGTCTCTCTTGGCGCCTCTTCATCGGTCCTTTTTACCTCAGATATTTTGACTTCCTATTGTGGATAAAAGAGGTCCTTCCTAATGTTTTCTATTGCGTTCTGCTTCTTATGTTGGTTGCTGTATCTGGTGGTTTTTTTGTTCTGCTTATCTTAGCTCGTGGTCATAAAGTGTAATATCATATAAATGTCAATAATGATTTGTGGTGTAAAAGAATTTATGCAAACAAGTTTGTAACTTCAACAAAAGATTGTCTTTATGATTTTATTTTTGGAATAATTAATAAATTTCATAAAATGTTCAAGCGTCGTGGGCTGTACGTTTTGAGTAATCCTTTGTTTATCATTTTTTTATTTTTTAATATTTGTTGAGTAATCTTTACTTGTGAACAGTGAAATTGTTCTGCCCGTTAATTTTTTACCCAAGTTGGTTTTTAATTCTTGAACGTATTGGTTGTGATTCGTGTAAATAATCTTACTTAAACCATTTGAGATAAATATTATAATTAAAAAACAGTGAGAACATATAGTATATTTTAAAGCTTAATAAGATTTTCATTTTTCCCCTTGATATTTTTCCTCCATTTCCCAGAACTAAGGTTTCCATTTTTGATATTTTCAATATATCTCTCTCTCCCCAAACCATGGGAGTCCGTCAATTCGTCCCATCGCCAAAACCTGATCGTCATCTCCAGCGGAACATTGCCATTGAACTCCTAATCTCGAGTACTCCTGTGAATTCCGATCTCGCGAACCCAACCTTGCGATCTCGCGTTGGTTATGGTAAGACAAATTAATGCAGCAAAATAGATTTAAAAAAAAAAACCATTACCTAATATCTCACATATTATTGCAATTAGAATAATTAATAAACTATAGGCAATAATTATCGACAGAGCTTCGTCAGTCTTTCGCACAATAAACCGAGCTTCATCAATCTTTCACACAATAAACATTCTGTTAAGGTGGTAGACTGTGATAATCCACCTACATAGACTGTTATATTACTGCTTAAACTTAATTTTACTTAAAATTATTTATAAATACTTCAACTTGGGGTACTGAAAATTAATTTTAGGATGATTTATTTTTTATTTTTATATATATAACTTACCAAGAAATTTTTGTTCCACATGATCATTTTCATAACTTAACACAAAACATATATTTTAATAAAGTCTTGTATAGTAGAAATTATTATATACATACATTTAGTTCCAAAATATTATAATAATTCAAAATCCTCATGGCCTTTCCTTGCTTAACATCTCCATCCAAATTTGTCCTCCAAATACTATGTTGCAAGATGTTTTCCTACAGTATCAATATAACTAATGAGTTTTTGCTCAGCAATTACAAACATAGGTCTTGCATTGCTTGCAAACATGAATGACATGTGTAGATGCACAATCCAATTATGGAATTACGACATAGTCTAATTATACTCAATTTTGGATATCTTATTTTTCATTATAAACTTATTATCTTTCTTATCTGTGAGGCCTTTAAGTGTATGTACCGGGTGCACGCATTCCACAGAAAGTTAGGGTTCGTAAGGTCCCTAACAATTCTGAGAATTAATATGGAACTTTAAAAACCAGAATATAACATAACATGATCCTTCCGAGATTCGGAGGTTAGTATGACACTTCGACTTATCTTGGATTAGTCTTAGTCTTTAACTTATATGAGCTTGAGTATGTCTATGATCATACTCCTAAGTAAAGTCTTATTCAAAGACTTGGTATAGAGACTAAAGCTTTGAAGTTATGATCTTATTAGTCATGATGCAAAGACATGACATGTTAATCTATGACATAAACTTGAAATCATGTCGTAAGTGTAAAGTATGACATTTACCTAAACATTGCATACTATTAAAAGTGTTTCATGATGTGGCATACTTGTGAAATGTGATATAAGTATAAATATGTGATTGTGGCATAATTATAGCATGACATGACATATCATACATGTTATCTCTTATAAGCATAGGCAAAATATTCCTAACATCACGTGTGCCTAGTACATGGTTTGAAAACAATAATATTTCATACTGTAGGTGAGGTTTGTACTTATCTTGCACACAATTTTTCCACACTTTAAACTACTCTACGGTCTAAATCTTACTATCTGAAAAATGGATCTGAGATTAGTATTAACCTAATACTTCTTGGATTTAAACTAATCTAAATTCCTTCATGCTAAAGGGAGTAAGAATTAAGTCTATAATAATTTTTTACTAAGTATGACAAAAGTATGGTGGCAAGATAGTGGCAAATTCAACATTAAGAAATGAGTCATTATTCAATTTAAATAATGAGTCACAATAAGAAAATTAACTATAATCAAGTGCTTTCAGTTATAAATTTATGGGGCATGACAGTAAAACTTGAATATTGTATTCTAAGGGGTTGTTTGGGGTGACAATTGGAGTAGTAGTTTTGAAAATGTTTTGATTGAAAATGTGTATTGAGTTGAAAATAAACTATTTGGAGTTAAAAAAAAATAAAAACTTGAAATATGTTTGGAAAAAAAAAATAGCAATATGAATCTTATTTCGTTTCCCTCGTCATTGTATCTTATTTAAAAGAAAAAATCATATCATTTTGATTTGAAATAAGAAAGTATTTGGTTTTTAAAGTTTGAGTTCTTTAAAAGTGAAAGATAGAGATTTAGAAATGTGAATAGTAAAATTAGTTTACTTTTGGAGAAAAAGATTTATAATTTAAAAAATTATTTTGACTTCCTATTGTGGATAAAAGATGCCTTTCCCTATGTTTTCTCTTGCCTTCTGCTTCTATTCACGGTTGCCATCGTTGTTGGTCTTTTTGGTTTGTATATCTTATTTCACGTTCATAACTTTTAAACGTATAGTATCTTCTAAAATGTCAACAATGCGGTGATGTAAAATAAAATATGTGAAAAGGTTTGTAACTTCATCAAACGGTTTGGTTTTATAAATATTTAATACATTTATAATGTTCAAGAGTTGTGGCATGTATGTTTTCGTAATCTTTTTTTTTTTTTTTTCGGCTGAGTAATTATTTATTTGTAAACATTGAAACTGATTTTTACCCAAGATATTATTAATTCTTGAATATATAGGTGGCTATTTGTGTAAATAGGTTACTTTCTTCTATCCATTTTTTAATATCATAAAATGTCAACTAGAACATTGACATTTTATTAAATATGTCAAATAATAGCTTTTTTATAGCTTATTATCAAAAAATTTATAGCTTCTTTATCTTATTATGACAAAAAAGTTGTGGCCTTTTTTAATCTAGTCTGACATCGTTGGAACATTATAACTAAGAAAGTTTATTTCTTTAGCAAGAGCTCTTCAAGTAAATATCCATAAATTTCTAGCGAAATGGATTTTATAACAGCTTTGATAACTAATTTTTAGTTTTATATAAAACCTATTATCATCTTACAAATTTTAGTTCCCTATTGTTATTGTTGGGTTTTTTTTTTTTTTTTCCTGACACGCTTTTTTGCTTTTTATTTCTCTAATTCTTCCTTTACTATGAAAATTGATTATTATGTATTGGACATTCTACAAATGAATCATAAACTCATTGGCGAGAAATAGTATAGTGGGTTTTTTTTTTTTTTTTTAATGTGCTGAATTAGAAGTTGTGGAAGTTTAAATCTCTCCGATTAACCAACTAATTTCGTGTCTATTCACAAATAATGATAATAACAATGATGATGATGATAATGATAATTAATGAATAAATAAATATCACTACGCTTTATTTAAAAAGATTTCCACTTCTTTTGTGTCTAATTTACTGTACTGTTAAAACTTTTAATAAGGATTTTTGTCCATTAATAATAGAATTTACTAAAATTTCTTTATGAAATTAAACGTTTAGGTTATAATTTTGGTCTAAATTAGTTATGAAAAGTTATATTTTGATAACATGACAATTAAATTTAATGTCACAAAACTATAATTGCAATATTATAATGTAATGTGACGAAATAACATAAAATATGATATGATAAAGAATATAATCTTATAGTGTGACTACTAATGTCACGTACAAAGTGAGAATACTTTTACCAAAATAATAATAATTATTATTATTATAATAAGTTGACATTATAATAGAAAATGTGGTATGATAAATGACGTGACAATTTTATAATTTATCACATAGCTAAAAGTCACTTTACTTTATTCAAAAAAATAAATAATATATATAACCAATTAATGAAAGTCATAATGTGCTGTCAAATCACCTTGGTAGTCCAATAACATGAACACAAATAGAAATAGCACTTTTAAGATCAACACAAATAGGATTTTACTACATGTAAAAAAGCGGTATTGAAACGTAGACATCAAATTTCTAGATAAATCAAGATTTAGACTGTCTACTTTTTGGAACACAAATGAAAATTTTTTTTCATCACCACCATTTACCTAAAACAAAGGAGGGTATAAGATATTCATATCAAATTGTGAAGGAAAAAATAAATACT
This sequence comes from Ficus microcarpa, assembly GCA_025413485.1. NCBI lineage: Eukaryota > Viridiplantae > Streptophyta > Magnoliopsida > Rosales > Moraceae > Ficus > Ficus microcarpa. The sequence goes on along the minus strand of CM046377.1, from coordinate 5,617,830 downwards.
CTTACTTTACGGTTATTATCTAGAAAGTACCAATATTTCAATGACAGTTGAGAATATGGAAATATCTGTATACCTTGCTTTTATATTGAAGGTCCCCATTTATAGATACATCCAAAAGACATAGATAGATTTTAGATATTTTTATTACTACTTTTAATTAGATGATCAAACACTCGCTCTTTATTTTCTCTCTTTTCTATCAAAGATAATGAAAGAAAAACAATATTGAGAATATCGAAACATTGTTTGGAGGACAAATGAGCAATTTATGGCGGAGAGAAAAAAATAAAACGAATCTCGAACATGACAATGGTCGTAGTAGTCAGCATGTATACAGGAAAGCTAGATGTCAAAAGCATTTAGTTCAATTGTAAGAGAGCAGTTACGTCCATTTAATTATTATGTATACGTGTTTTGGGATCGTCCCAGAATTTAATGCTGGTCTCCTAGCTCCTTGTCCTTCGTAGTGCCTGTGCAATTTACACCCAATATTTTTTTAATGCATCAATTTTTTTAATCGATTTTTTTAATGGAAATTTCTAGCATATAAAATGACATGACATTTTGATTTGTCGTTTCAATTATTCAAATTTATATCAAGCTTTGAGACAATATAATTCTTCGCTTTACAGTTTGTTTCATCAGAAATAATTAGATAAGCAGTTGTAACCCAAATTTTGAATATCAAATTATGTGCACGGCACATGACTTGTATTATTGAAGTGTTAAGGGGGTGTTTGGTGGAGTAGTTTGAGTTGAGATTTTTAAGTTTCAATAGTAAATTTTTTTGAATTTTCAGAAAAGATAAAAAACTTTTTGGGAAAAAGACAAAAAAAATTTTGAGATGAGTGTTTTGAGTTGGTGTGCCAAACACCTCATAAGTCTTTGAATAAATATTACATCGATAAAATTTAAAGTTCGCATTTATAATAAATAATAAGAATAACAACTTCTTATTATGTTACTTGACTTTAAAAATAAAAATAAAAATTGATGTTTCTGGTATTAGTCCTATGAAAAGAATTGGATCTATGCTAGAGTACTTCTCGAGAATTAATGATATTGATCAAGCAATGCTCTTTAGCAAGCAATCTTGCTTTTTCATTGAGGCAGACCATTCAAGGCATAATATTTACCTACAAAAAACAGTCCTTTTTTACATAATAATGCATTCTTTCCGTTTCAAAAACAAATAATAATAATAATAATAATAATTCATTTTCTTTACACTGAAGTGGACATTTGATAATAAGTGATTAATATATTTATACTATATTTAGACATGGTGTCTAACATGAAGATACTTTGAGTACACATCATAAACAGTACACTTTCAGTCCTCAAAAAAAAAAAAAAAAAAAAAAAAACAGAGAGAGAGAGAGAGACAGAGACAGAGACAGAGACAGAGAGAGAAGAAAACTGAAATACTTCTACAAGCATATAATGGAAGTTGAATATACAAACCTTAGCTAACATATATATATATATATATAGATAGATTTAAGCACACACTGTCTATATATAATTCTTCTTCTTCCACTCGTTATATATAACAGCTGATCATCAGACTACTGTATATAAAGACATAATTATGGGATGCCTATAATTGGGAAAAAAGGAATGTAGTAGCTAGAAGGAGCCAAGCCCCATTCACGTGGTAGTGGAAGATCAACAGTCTTGGAAGAACCCAACTTCTTCATATTCTCACATTTGGCACGATCCATGGTTGAACGGCAAGATGTGTAGAAGGAAAGAGGGTTGGAGAGTGTGTAACTCGTGTCGGAATCATCGGTCTTTACGATCGGTGATGTTGTCGACTTCTTTGAGGCATAAAGCTGGTTTGGACCTCCAAGAAGCTTGGAAAGGCAACTCAAAGGAATTGGAGGTGCTGTGTTGATGTCTGAGGGAGCTTCCACCTCAAAAGTGCCATCATCCTCTGTGGTAGCCATAGCCAACTTTTCCACTTTGTCACACTTCACTAACACCTTAATTCCTGAGATATATTTTAAGATTCTGGTGTCTCAAGATTGTTTAGGGTAAAAGGAAACTCCAGTCTCACATCGTAAAAATATAACAATAATAATAAACGTATAAGGATATTGCGTCAATCTACAATGCATGTATGGGTTGGAGACAACAAATTACCTGACAAGTCACTTTTGCTCGTGCAGTCGAGGCAAGAGACTTTGCCCTGGATGAGTACTTGGCATGTCGTGAGATCAAACACTTCGAGAGCGAAAACAAAAAGAAGTACAGTGATTGCCCGAGAAAGCGCCATGTATCAGAACCGAGCAGAGAGAAGAAGTATTTGATGAACTTGTTGATGAGGATGTTAGAAAGTGGACAAGTGTGTAGCAGCTTATAAAGAAAGCGATGTCAACTAACTTCAAAAAATAATAAATGAAAGGCCCAGCGCTGAGCATAGTCGTTGGTATTTATTGAAGTGCAACAGCAACTTTTGATTAAAGCTCTTGCAGAAGGAGTTTTTATGAGTACTGATATTGCGTGTGATATAAGACAACTTAATATGCTGCAATGCTTAATTAGATTTTTACCTAATAAAGATATTGGTTTTGAAAATTATGTACTGATTTTATGTATTCCATTGGAGGCATTACGTGTTAATCCAAGAGATGTTGTTCGCTCAAAATGGCATATTAGTAAAATTAGAAAACCGAAAAAACAAATGTGAGATCCCAATACAAGATTGATCTGCATCCTAATTTTATGTCAAAACAATAATTAAGATCCACACGGTTATTACCATAAAAATTCCAAAAAAATAGAAGCCAAAAAATTAAGATATTATGGCCAATATACCACATATGACTCGTGTGAAAATGTAATAAAACCAACAATTTTTGCTTCAGCAACCCTATAAAGCTACAAACACTGAACTAGCTAACAAAATTTAGGACAACTAGAAGGGGGCCAGAAATTTAAGAGGGGGAAAACACCGCTATAAAAGCACCGTTAAGATAAGGGATAAACACAACTAGACCTTACATTTATTGTCATGCTGATCAACTGCGCCTGTAGGATCTAGAAAAAAATTGAAACTGAGTGATTGCATGCTATAAAGCCAAAAACAAGTTGTTTTGATTTTTCACAGCTGGGTGATATTTATAAATAGATAAGGTATCGTGTGCAGCACCCATGTGAAATAAGACTTGTAACATAAGATCAATAACTAAGATCATTATCAATATTTCTGTTAGTACATATTTTTTAGATCAAGTCACATATAAATTGAGTAGTAGTTATATACATCTTAAGAAAGGTTATATCTGCCGGACAGGTACAATCACCGGATAAGAAGCAATTGCGATATGGGTGGTTCTATTCACATATCCCATTTTACTTTTGACACATCGCTTTAAGTTATTAAAAATTTAATATTATAAAAAGACCCTCAAGTAAAATTGTTGACGGGTAAAACTCACCTAACAAATCCCACAATGATGAAGATCCCCAAGAATAATCATGGCTACAAGAACACACAAAAACAGAGAAAAGGAAAATGCAGGAAAATAGTGAACACAAAGATTGGAAAATAGTGAACACAAAGATTTATAGAGGCTCGCCGTCTAAAAGATAGTTACGTCCTCTCAGTCACTTGGGGCTTCACTATGTTTTTAGAATTACAAGTGGAGTAATCTGTCAAGTTGTGAGATGGGGTTTCCGAAGGCCACCATACTATGTATTTATAGCCACCAAAGAGATAACCCTTGGCAACATTTAAAATACAAAAAGATTACACATATGAATTTAAATGTACCAATAATCTTCAAAGTAGTAGATTATGGCTTGGACGATCTGATTATCTTGATCAATATTTGAGATTCAAATATCTAAAGTAAGTCCTTCAAGATTCCCAGAATCTGGCATCGCTACGAGCAAATCTAGTCACAACCAAGTGTCGAGATTTTCAGAATCTCGGCTACCTATCAACAAAAATGACAAAAGTGGACAATACTGTAATAAACTTAAATTACGTAACTCTAATTAGGGAATATATATATATATATATGTATATATATCATTCTTGATATTTCTGAAATCTAAAATCAAAACCTTAATTTCTCACAAATAGAACTACATCATTTTCTCTACCAAAGACTATTTCAAACAATTGTATAAGAATACATTTCCAAAAACTTTTTTTTTCTTCTTATCTTTAATATTTAAATATATTTGTATTTACTTTTTTATTTTTAATGAAACTGTATTTCGTTGTCTACGTCCGTTGTTTCATAATATATCTATATAAAAAATTTAGATAATATTATTCTCTCAAAAAATTATATTTTATTGTACAATATTAGATGTATACATATAATATAAATAATAAAATAGTATATTTATAATATAAGCATCAGTAGTTGTTTACTTTTCGTTTCCATGTAAACTTTAATTTATATCTTAATTTTTTATGGCAGTTTTCATTAATATGTATGTTAAAAATATTTAAAATCAGGTTTTACACGCACACTATATTTAATTTTTACACACCTTGAATTAATTTTTTTCATATTAAAATTCACTTAGATAAATATTAAAAATTTAATTGTAGATGAATCCCAAATAAACAACATAAAAACCCATTGCTAGTTCGAAACATTATATGTAAAAAAACTCTTATTTCCAATTTGCTTTACGTTTAAAAAAAAAAAAAAAGTTTCATTTGAGCCACAACAAGAAGGGAGTATACAAGTAAATAAAACAAAATAATGTGTGAAAAGATATTAAAAATGATGAAATATTATTATTATTATTATTATTTTGTAAAAAGGTTAGGCGTAATTTTTGGAATAAAAGGGGTGTGTATTAAGTAGCTTTTAATATATATATATATTCATGAGTGAATAAAAAGGATCTAGGGATAGTTCCATCATTTTTAAGTTTTAAACCCCACAAACAGGAACCCATTTTCCTAGGTTTGGCTGAAATAAGTTCTTTATACTAGTTTCTCTCAGTCGACCACTCCGAGGCCTATCTTGCCATCACCAAGCCATGCTTCAACAGTTGAAACTAGAGCGAGGCCTAAAGGAAGACAATGGGAATCGAACTCGAGTGGATAAAGGGGAAAAGCCTAGTAAAGGCACCCACCCCTTTGTCAACCCATCTATCCCTATGAATGTAGTAACTTTAATAATTTTAAAATTAAGAGAGATATGCATATAAAAGAAGATGTAAAGAGTTAAAGAGGGTTGTGTCAATAAAATTTACCTGTAATATTTATAAATACCAACTTTGTATTCTAACATTAATTCCTCTGCCGTATGGTAGGTGGAAGTTTCTCTTTTTCGCTACAAAGACTGTACAGAAAGATGACCAGGGGAGCAAGGAAACTCAGATCAGTTTCGACCAACACTTACGATTCTATGAACCAAAAAAAAACGCTTTAATTTCATAACTCTTGCGGGACAAAAGTCACAAGCTATACTACAGCTGGTTATATGGATATGCATTAACCTATCATTCACAAACTGATCTTCAAGCCCCCATGTTTCTTCAACAACAGTAGTCCCTACCATATCAGCATACCCTTAAAATTCTCTGTTGGAAGTTGAGACATATTTAATAATTTGGTTCAATCACCCAAGATGAAGAATCAAGTTTTTGTCTTAGCCTCGTTTGGCATACCGTATTAATGAAATGAAATGAATCAAAGAAAGAAAAAATTCTAAAATAAAAATTTAAAATGAATGGGTGTTTGAGATATGAAAACAAAAAAAAGAAAGAGTAATTGACTTAAATAGTCTCTGAACTCTTTAAAAGGTGATGGTTTGGTCTCCTTTTTTTTCTTTTTTTCTTTTTTTTTTTTTTTTCCGTGATGACCCTAAACTTCTATTTTCTTGGTCATTTTAGTCATTTTTATCCAAAACTGTTAAATTTCTAACAAAATACATCATGTGGAAGACATGTGACCTAATATGAAAATGGCATTTTAGTATTCTACTCATAAACTTAACTTTAACAAAAAAAAAATCATAAACAAAAATAATAATAATAAACCCCTAGAATTTATCTCTCCTCTCTCTCTTTCCACTAGGGCGGCACAAGGAAAGAGGAGCCCGTCGATGGAAGGAAGATCATCAGGTCTAAGGGCTACAGAAGGGAGCTCGTCGGCGAAGGTGGGGGCTCAGATCTGGGTTGTGTTGGGCGGGTGGGCGCATCGAGAACAGGTGCAAAGGGGTGGTCTGATGTCGGATCTTGGGGGGAGGTCTGGCATTGGATTTGTTGGGGGGTGCTGAGAATGGGTGCCGGGGGGGGGGGGGGGGGCGGTCGCGTTTGTTAAAGAAGACGAGGGCAGTCTCTGGCATCTGCTGTCAAATCTAGGAGGGAGGTCCAGCGTCAGATTTGTTGGGGAAGGAAGGGAGAGAGATGGTTTCTTGGTCTCTATGTTGAATATAGTGGGAGCGGAGGGAGAGATGGTCGGTGTCAGACATATGGGAGAGGAAGGAAGGGAGGAGAGAGAGAGAAAAGAATGGGGGCTAGGTTTTATTTTAATTTATCTCTCTCTCTCTCTCTATCTCTCTCTCTCTTTTATTTTTTTTTAAATTTTTTTGCTTGATATGAATAGGGGTATTTTTGTTTTTTTAGAGGTATTTTCCTTCAAAAAAACACAAAATGTGCTTTTCATATTACCATTCTGTGAGTTTTTCAACGGAACTGATAGAAAGGGTTAAAATAATTTTAAAAAAATAGGAGTTTAGGGTCATCATGACTAAAAAAAAAAAAAAAAAAAAGAACCAAACCGTCACTTTTTAAAAAGTTCAGAGACTATTTAGGTCAATTACTCTAAAGAAAAATGGATGTGGTGCATATTTCAAAAAAGTGAACAAGTTTATTTGGATTGGAAAGGAAAATGAATTTTTTTGGATTTAAAATGGTATACCAAACACAACATTAATTTATTTATTTTTTTTAAAAAGACCTTTCGAAGGCTGGATATTTCTTTTCGTGAATTGTTGTGGTTACAATTATGCTCCTAGTTCTGTTTTTCTGAATTTGATGACCCATTAGGACTAGCTCCACAAGTGAGAGGGGGTTCAAGGTAATAGGTCTCGGATTTGAAAGAGATACGTTTATTGTGTTTTTTTTTTTTTTTTCAAATTTTACAAAATGGGTGTTCATAACCCCATTAAAAACATCAAGCTTGACCTTGTCTAAGCACATTATAATGATGTTGTTAATACTTGTTCAAGAGCATCCAATTTAAATTTGTGTTATTTCCATTTTAATTTATACCATAAATTTTACTTTTATTTAGAAAGTACATCATGTGTTTTAATTTTTTGCATTAAGTTTAATATATAAATTTATACACTATCTGAGTCAACACTTAATTTTTACCTTAAAATACTAAATTGCCCTTAAAAAGAAAAGCTATAATTACTTATTATTGATTTGGAAACCTCTTGTGTCCGGCAATGAGAAATTTCCCGACACGAACGGCAGCCTGTTTTGGCCGTTGGATAAAAATGGAGGGCACTGATTTGCCGATGAGAGAGAGAGAGAGAGAGAGAGAGATAGATAGATAGTTATAGAAGAAAGGAGGGAGAGAGTCACCATTGTCACCTCCCACAACTTCGGCATCCTCGACAATGGTCGCCTCATGGAGTTGGGGGACTCGAACCAAGCATGGTCGTAGACACAGACGACGATGTCGAAGGATGCAAGGTTAGAGATGGGTTGAGGGGAAGGGGAGAGGTGATGGATGCAGCGGGGAAGGAGTCATGGAACTCGGACAAGTTGAGGTCGTAGATCATCGGCGATGTTAAAGGAGGCGAGACCGGAGATGGGTTGACGGGAAGGAGATGAGTAGGTGGAGTCGGCCATTGCAAACGATGCTTTTGCCTCTCTCTATCTCTCTCTCGGGGGTCTCAGAGAGTTGGCCATGTTGACGGTGGCAGCGGGGAAGGAGGACAAAGCGAGGTCGTAGATGCCGTCGGCGGTGTTGAAGGAGACGAGTGTTGCAGCGGGGAAAGAGGACAAGGCGACATCGTGGACGGTTGTACCGTGCGTTCCTATGGCATTGCCGTGTACGTGAGCCTTCGTATCTTTTTATTGCCATGCATTTTATGTTTATTCAAAGAGCATATCTTACGTTTTAAATTTCTACATTTTTATATTATTGTTTTAGTATATAAATTTATACATTTTATCAATCAATAATTTTAATATTAAAAATACCAAAAATATCCTTGAAATTTAAAATAAAAAAATAATTGAAGAAATACTAATTTATATTAAAAGCTAACTAAAGAGGCAGAGGCAGGGTCGGAAAAAGTGCCTGGTGGTGGGGTAAGAAAGGGTTAGGTGGTTATGCCAGTGGGTTAATTTATATATATATATATATACATATATATATATATATATAAATATACAATTTTTTTGTGAATAAAAGGATTTAAAGGTGGCCCCATTATTTTCATGTTTTCAGCCTAATAGACAGGAACCCCTATGTGAAACAGTTTTTTATGTTAATTTTTCTCAGTTGGCCACCTGAGGCTTATCCTGACATCACCAAGTCATGCTTCAATAGTCAAAACTAGAACGAGATTTAAGGGAAGACAATAGGAATTGATCCCAGATAGATGAAGAGGAAAAGCTTAGCAAAGGCACCTATCCCTTTGTTAACTCATCCACCCTTGTGGGTGTAATAGCTTTAATAATTTTAAAATTTAGATAGATGTGTGTGTATTTAAAAAAAAAAAAAAAAAAAAAAAAAAAAAAAAAAGATGTAGTACATTGTTAAAAAGGATTGTGCCAATAAAATCACCCTGTGATATTTACAAATATCAACTTTGGATTCTAACATTAACTCCTCTGCCATATGGTAGGTGGAGGTTTCTCTTTTTCACTACAAAGACTGTACAGAAAGAAGACAAGGGGAGCAAGAACACTTATGATTCTTTGACAAAAAAAAAAAAAAAGAAAAGAAAAAAAACCGCTTTAATTTCATAACTCTTGATGGACAAAAGTCACAAGCTATACTGCTAGTTATATGGATATGCATTAACCTATCATTCACAAGCTCTTCAAGCGCCCATGCTTCTTCAACAATAGTAGTCCCTACCATATCAGGGGCAACCCTTGAGGTTCTCTGTTGGAAGTTGAGATATATTTAATAATTTGGTTCAATATCACCCAAGATGAAGAATCAAGTTATTGTCTTAGCCTCGTTTGGCATACCGTATTAATGAAATCAAATGAATGACAGGAAAAAAAAAATAATTCTGAAATAAAAAATTAAAATGAATGGGCGTTTAAGATTAAAAAAAAAAAAGAGTAATTGGCTTAAATAGTCTCCGAATTATTTAAAATGTGATAATTTGATCCCTTTTTTTTTTTTTTTGGGCTATGATGACCCTAAAC
>CM046377.1:5590346-5608346 GCA_025413485.1 Ficus microcarpa | reverse complement strand
GTGTTGACACATCTTCAGAAAAAACATAGTATCCTTCACTGATTATTTCCCATAGATCTTCGGACTGGAAGTATGTCCGAATCTTTATCTCCAATAGTAATAGTGCTCGCCGTTGAAAATAGGAATTGGAACATGCATCATTGATTGACTTGACGCTGCCATCGTAACTAGAAAAACGCCGAATAATAATCGAACGGAGCTCTGATGCCACTGCTAGAAATTGGACGGATATTTTTGTGGGAATAAAAATAAAATATGGATTTTGGAAATTTTGACAATCGGCAATAGAAATTTTTATTTTTTGTTTTCTATTTATTAAGGCTAGCTAGCAAGGTGCTTCTAAAAAGGACAAAATGTGGACCTCTTGTGTCCAATTTTTTAGAAAAGGCTATAAGCCGTGAGTGTGTGTTTTAGCTGCCAGAATTACACGTGATGGAGATTACATTATGAATAAGTACATAGCTAAGGTATCATGAAGAAGTATATTGGTTAATTGTAGAATAGTCCAGAATGTTCTTCACATCCTAACATTCCCAATATTAATTCTTAGACTTCTTTTGGGTATTCTAACAGGAAAATAATAATAGTAATAATAATAATAATAATAATAATAATTAATTCATTAACAAAATCAGGGTCATGAGAAACAATTCTAGAGATCTATGGCTCATCATGTTGTGGCCAACATTCTTTTCTAGTCATAACGCCAATCACAAACACGATATAAGATTGTTTGTAAAGAGTAAAAACAACGCAACATTCTGCTTTTAGCACACTTCAGCTGCCAACTACTTGATTTTACTAGCTATCTTTAATCAGATAAAAAAGTGTGTAATATAACAAAAATAAAGAGATAACCAGTTGTTTTCAATTGAGCAAAAAAATAGAAGTAAAAACAAAAACAAAAACAAAATCCGTTGTCGTCAACGCTAAAACTGAGTTGTCGTTGTTGTCCAATAGCATCCTCAACAATTTTACATCCCTTTCGCAAAACAGATAGCATAACTTTTTTTTTTTTGTCTAAATAAAGGATCTAGTGATGGTCCCATCATTTTATATTTCGTAACACTACGCAGACAGAGTTTACACTTCCCTGAGTTGATAGGGAATTCAAACCTTCAACTTCTCGGTTGGGGAGATCCATTAAATTGCCTCTTGTACCAACTCATCCATCCAGTGCATGGACAGAGAGCAGAACTTGATGCAATACCATTATTTCTCACAAACATCAACAGATGCAACAAACAGATTACAATCTCAGCAACCGGAAAAAAAAAAAAAAAAAAAGTAAAATGGAATTCTATTCGTATCCGAACAAAATAGAAAATGTCTTCATGTCTAATGGAGTACAATTTGAACGAACTTCGCCCACAAATCATTGCAGATTAAAGAAAAAAAAAATTCCACAAGAGATACATGTACCCACTTTTAATCTACATATCAACATACAACAACACAAAATAGAACCGGAACAAATAAATATGGGCGTGCGTGCGCTATATTTTAATATATTTATCCGCACAATGTTTGGATTTGTAACTTTTGTTTCTTATCATAATTTGTCCCTGTAACTAATATGATATTGGTTTCAATAATTACAAATCAACAAAATCTGTCTCTAAACAAAAGTAATTAATTAGACAAACATTCAAAAAAGACCATGGGATGGATAACCACAAGATCTAATCCTGTGAAGGATGCCTCGTTAAAACCTTGCAAGGATAAAACCCGAAATCATCAGGCAAAACTCCAAGCAAGGAAAAAGAGTGCATGATCTTGAGCCTAAGCTTCCCATATTCAACTTCTACATATTACAACCAGCGACTTCTTACAACTATCGACTTCTAATTCTAACTATTGCTAAAACTCCAGTTGAATAGCATTTTGCCCCAAGTCTCCTTCACGAACGTCATCAGCATCAATATGTTGAATATCAGGTTAATCCTCCATCAATAATTTCATATACGATCTTTCTATTCTATCTAACATCTCTGCATCTAATGATTCATCTTCCAATTCATCTTCCATAATGGCAGATAGCTCCATGTATTGATTCTCGAAACCGACATCATGTACAGCTGCAGACTCATAAGCAGGTTCTTGTTGAGGAAGACAGTTAGGACGGCTCTGTGATACTTGCAATGGCAAGTTTTGTTGGTAAAGATAAGCAACATTATTGTCAACATGATGAAAATCAGGCTCATACTCCGGTACTAGCACATCCGATCCACTTCTGGCTATCTCCTCCATTATTAGGTCAAATACTTCATCTCCAGTGGTAGATTGAGAGTCCACATTTTGATGAAGATTCACGTTTTGATTCTCATAACCAAGATGTTGCTGTTGAAGATGATTAGCGGTACCGTGATTCGGTTGTGGTTGCTGCTCCATCTTCTGATGAGGCTCCTCCAGTTGTACATTAATTTGAACCTCTTGTTTACTGTCTTTGGTATATATCTTGCATAAAACATACCCATCCATCTGTAAAATGAAACAAAAAATTCGTTAGTAATATCAAAACAATTTGGTCTAATTTCAAATTGTATTAATACTATTATAAATGCATGATTGTATGAGAATAAATACCTTCTTAGAGTTTGATGAAATAGTATACTCATACATGAGCCACCCAGTGTTTTGTTTTTTATCTGCATTGATACGATAATTTAGCAACATCTTGTGCCCGATCTCATGTCCATTGTCATCTTTTATGGGTATCTTGCAAGTACTAGCCCTCCAAAATCCATCACGAGCTTGACGAGTAGGACGACTTCCATTTTCATACTTGAGCTTGTTTTTAGTGAAAAAGTACATCTCCTTTTCTCTTCTAGCTCCATAAACCTCTGTGCATTAAAAAGTAAAACTAAGTTTTCCTATACACAGTGACAAGTAAATTAGCAAAATACAAATATAAAGATTAACTATTTGAGCAAAACAGAGTCGTACATGTAACCGAGACAGACTGAAGTGAAAAACACACAAAAACATATTCATCAAAAGCATCTTTGGGTAGAAATAACCAACGACAAAAAAAATAATGAATCAATAAAAGCATAGAAAAACGACATCTAATGAAGAGAAAAACGACAACTAAACATGATGAAATTAAACAAAACGCATCAAAAGTTTCAACAAAAGCCACTCGGGGAAAATAAACAGCTGCAAAATAAAGCAAATAAAAACGACACCTAAAGAGAAAAATTGACAGCTAAACGACAGACTTATATTGGAAACTATTCTTAGTGAAGGCAAACAGGTAATCAGGATTTGTTAATACTTGTCTTTTAACTAATTCTATTGAAAATAGGAGAACTAATAAAAAACACAATCAAATGAAAAAAAGGGTTAAGATCAGTTATATTGTAAATAGAATAGAGTGGACGCTTAGGTAAATTAAGAATGGTATCTTAAAGATATGGAAAAAAAAAAAATAGAAAAATTAGGTTGAGTGCGCTTTTTTAATCACCCAATCTAATAAATGGCTCTAATTTCTTTTTTTTTTTAATTTAAAAAAATGACCGTTTGTCATTTTTCAAATTTGGTTAATCAGTTATTGACAAATAATTAATTAATGATTGACTATGAAATTTGATAATTGACTAATAGTCAATTAGTTATTGACTATGAAATTTAGTAATTTACATTATGATTAATCAATTATTAATCATAAGTCAATCACTGATTAATCATTTAAAACAATTGATTAACCATTTAAAAAATGACCTTTTAACTAATTTTCAAAAAATTCAGCTATTTATTAAATATTAAAAAAAAGACTATTTAGCTATAATTCCCAATAAAATAAAACCTACTCAGACTAACTCCAAAATTCAAAATTGCAAAAATTAGAAACGCAACCATAATGCAGAATAAATTACGTTACTAGAAAAACAATAACACATGATAAAAAAAGCAACTTGAATTTCTTAAAACAAAAAATAATTCAGAAATTATTTGAATTATCGGCACTTTCCTTCAAAAAGCAACTTGAAGGTTACCCCCAAAAAGTATTTGTTACATAATATTTATGTATATGCGTATATATTATGGATATACATATGCCTTCAAGAAACTGTGGTATATGGTCACAGATATCAAATATTTTACGTAAAACACAGTATCAATTAACATACGAAGATAAATATTACGAAAGTTTACAATAAATTAAAAAAAAAAAAAGAGAGACTACTTTTAATTTAAAAAATACAAATCTATATGACAAAAAAGAGATCAACAAGTGGAATAATTATCTCCATTGAAGTAAAAAATAAGATATATATACAAACTGTCTGAAATTTTGTCCGCGAGAAACAAAGAACAACAAAATCGCAAAAGTTAGAACCCAACCATAAACACATGACAAAAAGCAAGCATATATCTATATATGTATGTATGTGTGTGTATATATATATATATATATATATATATATATACCTTCAAGTTGTTGAGGTGTGTAGCCATAAATATCAACTTCTTTGAATACGTTCGGAGGTAAATCCATCCCACGCAACTTCCTCGCCAAGTAGTAAGAGATCAACTCTTCATCCGTCGGCGCAAATCGATATCCACTCGGAATCTCCATTGAAGAGAAACGTCCGTATTCACGCACAGCTATAGCTTCTTTGAAGGCCTCAAATATTGAAATAATAACTAAGATGAAATTCAAGAAGACAATTCTTGGCCTGTTGTAGAGAAAAGAAAAAAGTGAGTAAATAATGAGTTAGAATGAATAAAGTTTGAGCTATATTTATAGGTAGATAGTTCCTGTTTAAGTCAAACTAGAAGAAGTATTTCAAAAATCGTGTTAAATATCATGTTTGTGTTGGTTTACAACTAACTACGTACACGTGTCAGTATATCAAATCAAGTCCTAGTTTGAGGTTTACTCTAATTATTTCAACTCCTTATGACTTCAAAAATAAATTCGATCTTTTTTAATTTTTAAACAAAACTTTTTTTCTTTTTTTTCAAGTTTTCTGATGCATTTAATTAATATATAATATAATCAAAGAACGACTACTTTTTGGAATGAAAGAAAAATTTTGATCGAGTTATAACTACCCGCCTCCCCCCCCCCCCCCCCCCCCGGGCGCTCTCTCTCGGGTTAAAAACTTGTATGGCAAGTCAACTTCGAGAAGAAAACCAAAATTCAGTTATAAATATTAAGAAAAAAAAAAGAAAAAAAGAATTGTTGTAGGAGATTTAAATGAAGTCCTAATATATTAATGTCCTTAATTACTTGTCCTAGTACTAATGTATATTATTTTTTCAAATTAAAAATTTAGTCCTTCACTACTGTGGTAAATGGTAACAAGCTTCGATTTTCTCTCTTTTTATTCAAAACTAAATTAAGAGGTGGAGATCTCCATATATGCTACTTTAAGAATATGACCACTACTATTTCGTTTTTTCACTAAAAAAAAAAAAAAAAGAACAGAACTTATAAACCAGCTTGCATGTTTGGCTACTAAAATTAAAAAGAAAAAAAAACTTAAATTGCTCAAATTAATGAAGTCGGTTATATAACAGTCATTGGGTAAAAAAAAAAAAAAAATTCTTCGCACATAGAGTTAAATAGGGGATAATTAAAGTGCTTTTATATTTATAAATTGATAGTTTGTGGTATTAGTACTCTTTTTGCAAATAAAATTGAAAAAGGAAAAAAATGGTTCTTTTGACTTGGAAAATAAAATTGCTCACATATATTTAATTTGTGATTATTACTAGGCATATCTTAGCCTCTGTTTGGTGTTACAGTTGGAATTGAAATTTTTAAGTTGGAGTTGATTGACTTTTTAAAAACTAGATATAATTTTTGTTGACTTTTCTTAAAAAAAAAAAAAAAAACTGAGATGAAAAATTTAAGTTTAAGTTAAATCACAAAACAGAGTGTTAATTAACGAGAATTGTACACATACTCCACTTTACGTTCTACTCAGATATAAATAATTTTAATTTTTTTTTATACCCTGATCATTTTATTACATATATTATCACCTTGACCTAAATTTTTCACAACAACTTTCCAAAGTATGGTAAAGGAAACTTCTTTACATGGCTATCGAATCAAAAGGCCTACCAGGTTACTAACCAAACTGTCTCTATTTCTAAGCGGGGTATTTAGCGCCTTTTTTTTTTTTCCTTCAGGCTAAATATCAAAATCTTCTTTTCAATTTGGAGCATACAAGATTCAACTATTTTGGCATTGTTCCTTACACATCTATTAACGGAAACTCTTTGGTCTCCGAGACACTTTGGTCCCCGGCATCGACGCACCTCCTCTTTGTTTGGTTGCTCTTTTACCTCTCCTTGTCCTTGTTTACTCTGTCTGCTTCAGCTTGCTCCTTCCCCAATTGTTTCTTTTCTCTCTTAAATTACGTCTCTTTTTGTGCTTCAACACCAACCTGTCCGAGTTCTTAACAGAAAAGAACATAGATCCCACCTCAGCCAGCCACCGTGGCTCCACTGCCATTGCATATCACATATACTCTTTGGTTGTCGAAAGTTAATTCATGGTAAAACTGTAACGACCCGCCTTGCACAGGCCGTTACACTGTTGACTTACTTACTTACATACTTATAAATTAGTTCAAAAACACAGCGGAATTTTTTTTTTTTTTTTTTATACATACTTAACGAAAACGTGTTTCTTAAACAGAAGTCTTCAAATAAACATATTTACAAAATAAAAGTACTGAGGTTTTCAAAACGCGTAGCGGCATAGAGTCCCACGATTTCACAGCTTGCCCCGCCACGCCTCGCCACCTTGCATCATGCATTGCTGACCGGCTGCTTACCTACAGCATAGACGTAAGACAGTGAGCTTTCGCTCAGCAAGTACAACTGTCTCGACCGCAACTTACATACAACCATAACGTAATACATTTCTAATTTAACATACATGGTCATTCATAATCACAACAATCATTCATAATAGTATAAACTAACAATGCCTATATATGCATGGTCCAGTTATGCTCGTATTTACTTTCTTAGCTCATCTTTCCTTTAGGGCCCTTACCTTGGTGTTCGTACCCGGCGCGCGACTATGGAGTGGTTGGGGCGGCCAGCCTATTCCAACTCAAACCATAGTCCAACCCGACCTCGGACAGGTGGTACTACACCGGCAAGCTCTCTTGCCTTATAATCTTCTCTTATCTTTTCTTAACTCAATCTTGAGTTCATTTGTCTCATATGGATTAATGAGCATGCAACGTGATGTCTCACAATCCTAACTCATGCTATCATGAAAATTAAACTTAATCATGTTTTTTATACATCCTCATATAACATGGCATACTAATACTTATAGCATGGCAATTAACTTATAGCATAACATCGTATAGCACCTCATCGCATAGTATACAATTTCATACACCCTTAGCATGCATCTAATCTTACTTTGGTAAGCATCAACTAGAGCCTATGCTGTAGGCGGAGTTGTACTTACCTCGTTTCCTGCTAGATCCTCACTCTCGCCGTCCTGATTCGGAGTATAGCTACACGTCCTCTCCTGCTCGAGAAAGGACATAGATGAGATTCCGTTTCTAATTGTAGAATGTTGGTACCCTAACCAATATACCCACTATAAGCTAGTTGTATGTTCCCATCAGATTACTGACCTATCCTAATTGGCCTTTTATTGTTGGGGATTAATTTTGAACTTGATTAATCCCTTAAGAGGCTACGTTGGATAACCTCTTAATTATCTCATTGATCTACTATTGGATTATTCCTTAATACTTTGGGCTTACCATTCTATTATAGCATATTGGGTCAATGGCCTTGACCCATTTTGCTTGGCCTATTAAACTTATGGTATTCCTTAGGGTTACGTTGGATAACCCTTAAGGTTACCTCTTTCTTGTTGTGGGTCAACCAAAGTTGACAATTGGTCAACTACTGGTCAACCCTTGTCAATTTTGGGCTCTTTGAGCCTAAGCCCAATAACTCGGGTCCAATCCCGACTACGGCCCGTAATCGGCTTAATTACCATTTTCTTTTATTTTGAAAATACATCTTCTTATTCTAGATTTTTACTTTCTTAACTTAAAAATCACATTTTCTTCCTTTTGCACTTTTACAAGATTTTTCTCAAAAATCCGTAAAACTCTTTATAAAATCCCGACCTTTGAAATAATTCATTATAAATGTCATTTAAGGTCGAAACCCGCCTTTGGAACGGTTTTCACAATTAAAATAACGGTTTAGAACACTTTACAATTTTTTTGAAAACACTTTGTAAAACTTTGGTGAAGGAATTTTCGGATTCCTTGCGCACCTCTCATTAAACACATCTATTTTAAAAATCCGTCAGGAATTTGAAAAACTTGTCTTCACGAAAGTTGTAGCTATCGAAAAATGCTAAAACTTTCATGTTTTGCAAAAAATCAAATTCTGCCTAGATTGATACCAGTTTTTTTTTTTTAAAACCGGCTGACTCCGAAAAAATCTGGTGGAACTGCGCCCAGGGGTCAGCCACGGGTTTTGTTGAAAACGAAGGCCTTTAGAGCCTTATTTTGGTATTCCGTCCATGTTGACCTCTAGAAAAACTTGTTCCGAGAAACTTTCATGTTTCGAGTTTTAGCCCATTCAGCCTCTAGAGGCCTTAAAATCTCACTTTTCCAAAACTGGTCAGGTTCAACCCGAATCTGGACAGTTTCGGTTTCGTTTTCGGTTTGCGTCCTATTTCGCAAATCTAACTCGACCGAACACTTCGGGAGCCTAAGATTCAAACACACAACGTTTTCTAGCATGAAATTCATACAAAAATTATCACAAACCAAGCAAGAATTTAAAGCCAAACCAACCCTAGAGCTAGAAATCAAGCACATACAAAAATCTAGAGCAAAATAGAAATTGGACTTATGTTCATACAACCCCATTGAAGACTTAATTTGAACCTAAAATCAAGCTCAAAATAAAGGGTTTTAGGGGTATAAAATTTACCTCAACCAAAGCTAAGTTTGATTGTGAAAATTTCTCCTTCTCCTCCTCACCACAAAGCTCACGGCCAACTTAGAAAAAAGTGGATCTAAGAAAATTTGTTGGCTCCTTTTTCCATCTCAAAACCGTGCACTTCAAGAAGACAAACCCAAGAAAATTTTTCAAAACCAACTCACCTCTTCTCCTTCTCTTTGGTCGGCTCCCCCCTTAGAAAACTCACAAAAATCTCTTAACTCTTTCTTGCTCTCACTCCTTGAAGAACCGGATCTCTAAGCCTCAAAACCTCAAAATTTTTCTTTGATTTTCTCTCTTCTCTCTCCTCTCCCTTGGCTGCCGAAAATGTGAGTGAAATGCAAGGGTTTGGTTCATTATTTTTACTACAAAGAAAAGAGAGAGGATGGAGGGGATTTGATTAGACAAGTGGTTGGCTTCTATCCCTTAAATCTAGGCTTGTGTCTCCCTCTTTTGCTCAAGCAAAAACCGTGCATGGTGTGTGTGTGGAAGGCTGCCGAAAATGAGATGGGGGAAAGGGCTGAAAATTGCATTAAATGCATGGGAAAGTGATGGACAAGGGTAGGTGGTTACTTGCCTTAATTTAAGGCCTTTTTTTTCCATCTTTTCTTTCCATCTCTTTTTTTTTTTTCTTTTCCTTGTCCTCTTAGCTATTGCAGCCGGCTGGAAAGAGGGTGGAAGGCAACTACTAAATTGCTTTGGTTGGTGGAGAAAGGTTGACATGCAACTAGGGTGGTGGTTTAGTTTAGTTAAGTTCTAACTTGGCTAGTTACCTTCCAAAACTCATTTTTTTTCCCTTTGTGCTACACAGATAATTTTAATATTGTGATTTTTCAAAACACAATATTTTTATCTCATATTGAAGTACAAGATTTATCTGTGTGAATTTTGGATCGAAAAATATTTTTCTCAAATTTTTCCGAACCCTTTTTGCCCTTAAACTTTAACTCAGTGCGCTTGATTTTCTAGGGACGTTTTACGGCTTATTCTTACTATCTATTTCACAAAATTAATTCTCGGAACTTGTTCCGCGCTGAACTCGAAAAATCTCGAAAAGTCAAAGGGTTGACTTTTTGTCGATCAAACTTTGACTTTTTCGGTCAAAGTTGACTTTCGTAAAATTTTGCACAGTTTCGATCCTTTCGACTTGAAAGGTCCGTTTTCAAACTTAAAAATCAAATTTGAGTCTTCTCGACCCATCAGGATTCATAAAATCGATCAAAAGCTCGAAATTAAGCTTATTCACGAATATGAACATATTGTGAATTTAATTCCTTAAGAGAAAATATGGACATAGAAAATTCGGATATCACAAAAACCACTCACTCAGGCATGCAACACCATACCATAAAGAGCGCTACAGGGATGTAAATGGCACTGCATAGCTTATCAGTCACTAAACAATGGAAGTACCGAAGAGCTGTCATTCTTCGATTGGTATCGGAGCAACTTCACAGTCTTTCAATTTCTTGCTTCCTTTAGGTTTCGCTATTGGTGCATTCATTCCCGCCAGTTTTGCATTGAACTTTGCACGAAGAGGATTGTTCTATTACAAATGAAGCGCCAACTTGATATGTAGTAACTAGATCATGATCAATGTGTATAATCGCAATTGAAAAGAATCATCAGTTTTCAAGAGTTCACTTATTATGGACGATCTATGAACTATCAAGTAAGTAACACAAATGCCAAATCCCAGTCTTAAAAAAATGGAGGCCGTCAACATCCACCAATTTGTCCGCTACTTAACGCATTTAAGCTAATATATTATGTACAATTGTAATCAAAAGCTATTTCTGCAGGGCATGTACCAATCAAAAGTTTACCAAACTTGTATCCATGAAGTTCCACAGAAATGACTGGTGAATATCTAACTACTTCTCGAATCAGGAGATAACTCACTTGCACGCACACACACAGAAGAACAACAAGAGAAATCCTCTAGAATTAAAACCAATGAAATTCAAACGACGAAATAAAAAATCTATATTATATGTATATATATATATACAAGGAAAAAAATGGAGAGTAGAGCGAGACTTCAGTTGTGTCCCCAGTCAGTAGTAACCTAGTTCACAAGATGCCTCCATTTAGTCCTTCCACTCCGACCAAAATGGTTGACCTGCATTACCTTGGGCAATATAGTCTTGTCCATCTTATCTACTACAGTCTGGGGCAGAGAAATCTCGTGTCTAGATACCATCGATCCAAAAATTAGTAGTAGCATGGTCGTCGAGTTCTGATTGGAAGAAAGCTCATTTGTGATTATATTTCTACATGAACCTCCACTTCTGCTTTGACTTCAGAGGAGCTTTTGGATTTTTTTCTTATTACACTCCCTCCTTTCCTGCTCTGTCATGTTTCAGCATTGCTTCTCGGTCCTCCCTGTCCCTCTTGATTCTGGCTATCTCCCTCTCATTCCAAGCCTCATATTCCTCCGTCTCGTTTTTCTCATCATCCGTAACAATGTCAGATTTGGACTCCTTCCTTCCTTCCTCTTTTCCACTCAACCAAACATAGCATATACAAGATAATACATTTGTCTCGGGGAAGAAAAATAAAGATTTACCAGTAATATCTACTTATTATTGAGTAAATAAGATTTTTTTTCCCCCTTCTCAATTACTAACTCTAGTCTTTTTCACACAAAAAATCCTTTATCACATTGTTTTAATATATATATATATATATATATTTGGTTTCAAAAAATTATAATGCATCTCGAAAATACAATATTTATCTTGTATTTCATATTTTTAGTTGATCTAGTATACCTGATATTCACTACGTCGTGGTTGCTGGTATAACCTAGTGATAATTCCGCACATGACTGCATCTTAAAGTGTAAAGTTTGAATCCCCCATCCCAGGTTCAAAAAAAATATTTACCTAGTGATATGTACATTGTTTTTCATATTTCTAATTCACCTCTCTTTCTTGCTGAACCCTGCCAATTTTGTAAGTAGTAAAAATAAAATGCAAAAACATTTTTTTAAATTGAGTAGTAAAATCATTATTTTTGTAAACCACCAAAAAAGAGATGCATTTAAAGGAGAAACTTATTCTATTGCATTATGTATCCTTCCAATTTTGGAGCAAGACTACTATATAAAAAGCGAACTTTTGACGACCTTACTTTATGAGAAAACCATGACATATGATTGGATATCTCACGAACAAGAAGTGATTGCTGTCGCTGTCTAACTATAATCGACTCCCATACCTATATTTTAAGAAACATATATAGATAGTCAAATCAAAGGACTTCATGCAGATTAAAACAAATGAATTAGCCTCTACAGTTGAAATGATAATATACTATAAATATATGCACAAATAAGTTGTCACAGTGTGTTTGTGTGTGTATTTTTTTTCCCCCTTAAATGAAAAGCAGGCAAGTCCCCGTCACAATGTTGTTTCTACAATAAACAGGAAGATTAATATGATATTTTATCCTATTTTCCCCTCCCTTCCAGTCAAACAAGAATCCTCCATTTCTTCCATTCCATAAAAATACAACAACAAAAGGACACTGGATCCAAGTAGGAAAAAAAAAAAAAAATCGAAGTGAAGGGTAAAAGAAAGATCAGCATACCAGCACTACTTCGTTTTCAACTGTGATGTGCTTTCCCTTGGTAAGAGAGTTTAGAAGTCTCATTCAAGGTTTTACATTAACGTTGTCAAAGGGTTTTTGCCTGCACTTGGCTCTGGAACCTTCGAGATGTAGCTCCATTATCGCCATGGCTGCAGATGGGAGGCGTTGATGACATCCCGCCGAATGGATGAATAGGAGGTATTACCGGACCTAATCGCCAAATGGAGGAGTTCCGGAATTGGTTTGAATAATTTATGCAGTTTTGGCTTCTGAAATTCTTGGAAAAATCTCCATCGATACTGCTTGTTGCAGGGTGAATAGGGCCTTCGTATTCTTCTTTTGATTCTCCTTCAACTCCTTCCTTTAGGCTGCCGAAAGTGTTGATACATCTTCAGAAAAAACATAGTATCCTTCACTGATGATTTCCCATAGATCTTCGGACTGGAAGTATGTCCGAATCTTTATCTCCAATAGTAATAGTGCTCGCCGTTGAAGATAGGAATTGGAACATGCATCATTGATTGACTTGACGTTGCCATCGTAACTAGAAAAACGCAGAATAATAATCGAACGGAGCTCTGATACCACTGCTAGAAATTGGACGGATATTTTTGTGGGAATAAAAAGAAAATATGGATTTTGGAAATTTTGACAATCGGCAACAGGAATTTTTATTTTTTGTTTTCTATTTATTAAGGCTAGCTAGCAAGGTGCTTATACAAAAGGACAAAATGTGGACCTCTTGTCTCCAATTATTTAGAAAAGGCTATATGCCGTGAGTGTGTGTTTTAGCTGCCACAATTACACGTGAGGGAGATTACATTATGAAGTACATGGTTGTAATATTCGAAATTTTCAGTATACATTTTCCTTTTTAGGAATTATTTTTCACTTTATGAAATTATTTATGAAAAAACTCGGTTTAGGGCTTTTGAAAGGTTTTGTGAATTTTAATGGGTCGAGAAAACTCAAAATTTATTTCTAAGCTCAGAAACGGATCTTTCAAGTCGAAAGGGCCGAAACGGTGCAAAATTTTACGAAAATCAACTTTGACCGAAAAAGTCAAAGTTTGACCAACAAAAAGTCAAAGGATTGACTTTACGAGATTTTTCAAGTACAGTGCGGAAAGAGTTCCGAGAATGATGTTTTATGAACTAGATAGCAAGAATAAGCCGTAAAACGTCCCTAGAAAATCAAGCACACCGAGTTAGAGTTTAAGGGCAAAAAGGGTTCGGAAAAACTTGAGAGAAATATTTTCTTCGATCCAAAATTCACACAGATAAATTTTGTATTTCGGTATGAGATAAAAATATTGTGTTTTGAAAAATCACAATATTAGAATATTCTGTGTAGCACAAAGGAAAGAAAAAAAATGAGTTTTGAGAGCAAACTAGCCAAACAAGCCATAGCAAGCCAAGGACCATAACCATACCATGACATCACTTCTCCACTAGCACAAGCTAGGCCATGTGGAGCTGCCCCTTCACTCCATTTTCGGCAGCAGCACAAGGGAAAAGAAAGGAATGGGAAAAAGCCTTAAATTAGGGACAAGTCATCAACCACTCTTAACCTCCCTCATGCCTATTAGTACACCCCCATTTTCCTATGCATTTTATTGAAAAAGTGAGCCAAGCTCTTGCATTTTTTCCTTGAAGAAGTTTCGGCAGCAAGAGGGAGAGAAGGAGAGGAGAGATTCAAAGATATTTTCTTGGGGTTTTGAGCCTTGGGTTTTCGGTTCTACAAGGGAGAGAGCAAGGAGAGTTTGTGAAAATTTTTCTTGTGGGTTCTAGGGCTTAGTGGCCGAGAGTGAGGGAGAGAAAGTGAGTGGGAAATTTGAAAATTTCTTGGGGCTTTTCTTCTTGGAGTCTTCGGCTTGGAGGTGAAAGAAAGAGCCAACAAAATTTTTCTTGGATCTCCATTTTTCTAGGTGTGGCCGTGGGACTAGGGTGAGCAAGGAAGGAAGGAAAATTTTTGCAACCAAACTTGGCTTTGGTTGAGGTAATCTCTCAAATCCTAATCCTCTTTATTTTGAGCTAAATTTGAAGTTCAATTTGAGGATTCGATTGAGTTGTAAGGACGTAAATCCGATTTCAATTTCGTGCCCTAATCTTGGTGTATGCTTGGTTAATTTGCTTAGAACTAGGGTTGATTGGCTTTAAATCTTGCTTGATTTGTGTTGATTTTTGTATGATTTTCATGCTAGAAAACTTAGGTGTATGTTCCCCCTTTAGTGGCCGAAAATCTGCCCCTTTGGCAGCGATGGATGCATGCTAGTTTAGGGCTTAAAATGGTGATGTTGTTTGTAATAGAATGCAATGCTAGAACCAAGCAACCCTAGGGTTTTGTTTTTAATTTTTTTGGGTTGCATGGACTGTATGGATCGGATTTTGGGCTTACTGGGACATTAGAAAACATTTTGTGTTTGAATCGTAGGCTCCCGAAGTGGTCGGTTGAGGTAGATTCACGAAATAGGACGTAAAACGAAAGTAAATCCCAAAACTGTCAAATTCGGATTAGAATCTGACCAGTTTTGGAAAAGTGAAATTTTAAGGCCTTTAGAGGCCGAACGGGTTAAAACTTGAAACATGAAAGTTTCTCAGAAAAACTTTTCCTAGAGGACAATGTAGACGGAATATCAAAATAAGACTCCAACGACCTTCGTTTTTAGCGAAACCCGTGGCTGATCCTTGGGCCCAGTTTTCACTCAGTTTTTCAGGATCAGCCGTTTTCAAATGAAAATTGATACCGATACAGGCAGAATTAGATTTTTCTCAAAACATGAAAGTTTCATCATTTTTCGAGAGCTACAAGTTTTGTGAAGAAAAGTTTTGCAAATTCTCGACGGATTTTTAAACTGGGCACGTTTTATGAGAGGTGCGCAGGGAATCCGAAAATTCCTGCACCAAAGTTTTACAAAATGTTTTCAAAAAAATTATAAAGTGTTCTAAACCATTATTTTAACTACGAAAACTATTCCAAAGACAGTTTTTGACCCCAAACGACATGTACAAAGAATTATTTCAAAAATCGAAATTTCATAAGAGTTTTAAGGCTTTTTAAGGAAAATCTTGTAAAAGTGCAAAAAGAAAGGAAATGGAAAATTAAGTTAAGAAATTGAGTTTAAAATAAGAGGATGGATTTTCAAGATAAAAATGGTAATCAAGCCGATTACGGGCTGTAGCCGGGAATAGGACCTGAGTTACCGGGCCTAAGCCCAAATGGCCCAGAATTGACAAGGGTTGACCAATAGTTGACCAATTGTCAACTTTGGTTGACCCAACAATCAGTAAGGGTAATCTTAAGGGTTATCCAACGTAACTCTAAGGACTACCATAAATTTTAATGGGCCAAGAAAAGTGGGTCAAGGCCATTGACCCAATAAGCTATGATGGAGTAGTAAAGCCCAAGATATTAAGAAGAAAGCCCAGTAGTAAATCAAGATCTAGCTTACGAGATTATCCAACGTAACCTCTCAAGGGGATAATCCAGTTCAAATTAATCCCTAGCAGAAAAAGGCCAAATTGGACAAGTCAGTTATCTGACGGGGACATACAACTAGGTTTAGTAAGTATGTTGGTTAGGGCACCAACATTCTACACAAGAGACAAAATCTCACCTATGTCCTTTCTCAAGCAGGAGAAGACTTGTAGCTGTACGCCAAGGCCGGACAGCGAAAGTGAGGATTTAGCAAGAAGAGGTAAGTACAACTCCGCCTACAGTATAGGCTCTAGTTGATGCTTACTAAAATAAGATTAGATTAATGCTAAGAATGTATGAAATTGTATGCTATGTGATGCTGTGTTATATGCTAATTGCCATGCTATGAGTACTAGTATGCCATGTGAAATGTTAATTTTTAGAAAGCATGATCAGGTATGATTTTCATGTTAAGCATAATGATATTGCTAGTATGAGTTAGGATTGTGAGACATCACGATACATGTACACTAATCCATATGAGACTAATAAACTCAAGATTGAGTTAAGAGAAAGAGAAGAAAGAAAGAAGGCAAGCGAGCTTGCCGGTGTAGTACCACCCGTCCGAGGTCGAGTAGGACTATGGTTTGAGTTGGAATAGGCTGGCCGCCCCAAACACTCCATAGTAGCGCGCCGGGTACGAACACCAAGGTAAGGGCCCTAAAAGAAAGACAAGCAAAGAAAAGTAAAAACGAGCATAACTGGACCATGCATGTTATAAGCATTGCTAGATTATGCTGTTATGTATGAGGTTATGAATTGTTATGAAATTGTTCTGTTGATTATGTATGTTAAGTTAGAAATGTTTTCGATATGGTCATATGTAAGTCGCGGACGAAACAGTTGTACTTGCTGAGCGAAAGCTCACTGTATTACATCTATGCTGTAGGTAAGCAGCCTGCAAGCAATGCATGATGCAAGGTGGCGAGGCGTGGCGAGGCGAACTGTGAAATCGTGGGATAGTAATGCCGCTACGCATTTTGAAAACTTCAGTACTTTTGTTTTGTAAATATGTTTGTGTCAAGACACCTTTACTATGTAACACGTTTTGATTTGTGTATAAAAAAAAAAAAAAAAAATTTCCGCTGTGTTTTAACAAGTATATAAGTAAGTATGTAAGACAGTGTAACGGCCTGTGCAAGGCGGGTTCTTACAATAGTAAGGTACCATGAAGAAGTATCTTGGTTAATTGTAGAATGTTCTTCACGTCTCAACATTCCAAATATGATTTCTTAGACTTCTTTTGCGTATTCTAACAGGAAAATAATTATAATAACAATAATTCGTTAACAAATCAGGGTCATGAGAAACAATTCGAGAGAGCTATGGCTCATCATGCTGTGGCCAACATTCTTTTCTAGTCATAACGCCAATCACAAACATAATATAAGATTGTTTGTAAAGAGTAAAATCAATGCAACATTCTGCTTTTAGTACACTCCAGCTGCCAAGTACTTGATTTTTCTAGCCATCTTCAATCAGATTAAAAAAAAACGATATGATATAGAAAAAATAATAAAAAATAAAGAGATAACCCGTTGTCTTCAATCGGAGCAAAAAAATAAAAATAAAAATAAAAAGCAAAATCTGTTGTCGTCAATGCTAAAACTGAGTTGTGTCCTTGATGTCCAGTAGCATCCTCAACAATTTTACATCCCTTTCGCAAAATAGAGAGGGGAACTTTTTTTTTTTTTTTTAAATTTGGCTAAGTAAAGGATCTAGTAGTGGTTCCGTAATTTCCTATTTCGTAACACCTTGCAGGCAGGACTTACACTTCCTTGAGTTGGCAAGGGATTCAAACCTCCAACCTCTCAGTTGGTGAGATCCTTTAAGTTGCCTCCTGTGCTAACTCATCCATCCATGCGAGGGCAGAGAGCAGAACTTGATGCAGTACAATTATTTCTCACAAACATCAACAGATGCAACAAACCGATTACAATCTTAGCAACCGAAAAAAAAATGTAAAATGGA
>CM046377.1:5576149-5590246 GCA_025413485.1 Ficus microcarpa | reverse complement strand
TCAAGTCCTAGTTTGAGGTTTACTCTAATTATTTCAACTCCTTATGACTTCAAAAATAAATTCGATCTTTTTTAATTTTTAAACAAAACTTTTTTTCTTTTTTTTCAAGTTTTCTGATGCATTTAATTAATATATAATATAATCAAAGAACGACTACTTTTTGGAATGAAAGAAAAATTTTGATCGAGTTATAACTACCCGCCTCCCCCCCCCCCCCCCCCCCCCCGGGCGCTCTCTCTCGGGTTAAAAACTTGTATGGCAAGTCAACTTCGAGAAGAAAACCAAAATTCAGTTATAAATATTAAGAAAAAAAAAAGAAAAAAAGAATTGTTGTAGGAGATTTAAATGAAGTCCTAATATATTAATGTCCTTAATTACTTGTCCTAGTACTAATGTATATTATTTTTTCAAATTAAAAATTTAGTCCTTCACTACTGTGGTAAATGGTAACAAGCTTCGATTTTCTCTCTTTTTATTCAAAACTAAATTAAGAGGTGGAGATCTCCATATATGCTACTTTAAGAATATGACCACTACTATTTCGTTTTTTCACTAAAAAAAAAAAAAAAAGAACAGAACTTATAAACCAGCTTGCATGTTTGGCTACTAAAATTAAAAAGAAAAAAAAACTTAAATTGCTCAAATTAATGAAGTCGGTTATATAACAGTCATTGGGTAAAAAAAAAAAAAAAAAATTCTTCGCACATAGAGTTAAATAGGGGATAATTAAAGTGCTTTTATATTTATAAATTGATAGTTTGTGGTATTAGTACTCTTTTTGCAAATAAAATTGAAAAAGGAAAAAAATGGTTCTTTTGACTTGGAAAATAAAATTGCTCACATATATTTAATTTGTGATTATTACTTATAGGCATATCTTAGCCTCTGTTTGGTGTTACAGTTGGAATTGAAATTTTTAAGTTGGAGTTGATTGACTTTTTAAAAACTAGATATAATTTTTGTTGACTTTTCTTAAAAAAAAAAAAAAAAAACTGAGATGAAAAATTTAAGTTTAAGTTAAATCACAAAACAGAGTGTTAATTAACGAGAATTGTACACATACTCCACTTTACGTTCTACTCAGATATAAATAATTTTAATTTTTTTTTATACCCTGATCATTTTATTACATATATTATCACCTTGACCTAAATTTTTCACAACAACTTTCCAAAGTATGGTAAAGGAAACTTCTTTACATGGCTATCGAATCAAAAGGCCTACCAGGTTACTAACCAAACTGTCTCTATTTCTAAGCGGGGTATTTAGCGCCTTTTTTTTTTTTTCCTTCAGGCTAAATATCAAAATCTTCTTTTCAATTTGGAGCATACAAGATTCAACTATTTTGGCATTGTTCCTTACACATCTATTAACGGAAACTCTTTGGTCTCCGAGACACTTTGGTCCCCGGCATCGACGCACCTCCTCTTTGTTTGGTTGCTCTTTTACCTCTCCTTGTCCTTGTTTACTCTGTCTGCTTCAGCTTGCTCCTTCCCCAATTGTTTCTTTTCTCTCTTAAATTACGTCTCTTTTTGTGCTTCAACACCAACCTGTCCGAGTTCTTAACAGAAAAGAACATAGATCCCACCTCAGCCAGCCACCGTGGCTCCACTGCCATTGCATATCACATATACTCTTTGGTTGTCGAAAGTTAATTCATGGTAAAACTGTAACGACCCGCCTTGCACAGGCCGTTACACTGTTGACTTACTTACTTACATACTTATAAATTAGTTCAAAAACACAGCGGAATTTTTTTTTTTTTTTTTTATACATACTTAACGAAAACGTGTTTCTTAAACAGAAGTCTTCAAATAAACATATTTACAAAATAAAAGTACTGAGGTTTTCAAAACGCGTAGCGGCATAGAGTCCCACGATTTCACAGCTTGCCCCGCCACGCCTCGCCACCTTGCATCATGCATTGCTGACCGGCTGCTTACCTACAGCATAGACGTAAGACAGTGAGCTTTCGCTCAGCAAGTACAACTGTCTCGACCGCAACTTACATACAACCATAACGTAATACATTTCTAATTTAACATACATGGTCATTCATAATCACAACAATCATTCATAATAGTATAAACTAACAATGCCTATATATGCATGGTCCAGTTATGCTCGTATTTACTTTCTTAGCTCATCTTTCCTTTAGGGCCCTTACCTTGGTGTTCGTACCCGGCGCGCGACTATGGAGTGGTTGGGGCGGCCAGCCTATTCCAACTCAAACCATAGTCCAACCCGACCTCGGACAGGTGGTACTACACCGGCAAGCTCTCTTGCCTTATAATCTTCTCTTATCTTTTCTTAACTCAATCTTGAGTTCATTTGTCTCATATGGATTAATGAGCATGCAACGTGATGTCTCACAATCCTAACTCATGCTATCATGAAAATTAAACTTAATCATGTTTTTTATACATCCTCATATAACATGGCATACTAATACTTATAGCATGGCAATTAACTTATAGCATAACATCGTATAGCACCTCATCGCATAGTATACAATTTCATACACCCTTAGCATGCATCTAATCTTACTTTGGTAAGCATCAACTAGAGCCTATGCTGTAGGCGGAGTTGTACTTACCTCGTTTCCTGCTAGATCCTCACTCTCGCCGTCCTGATTCGGAGTATAGCTACACGTCCTCTCCTGCTCGAGAAAGGACATAGATGAGATTCCGTTTCTAATTGTAGAATGTTGGTACCCTAACCAATATACCCACTATAAGCTAGTTGTATGTTCCCATCAGATTACTGACCTATCCTAATTGGCCTTTTATTGTTGGGGATTAATTTTGAACTTGATTAATCCCTTAAGAGGCTACGTTGGATAACCTCTTAATTATCTCATTGATCTACTATTGGATTATTCCTTAATACTTTGGGCTTACCATTCTATTATAGCATATTGGGTCAATGGCCTTGACCCATTTTGCTTGGCCTATTAAACTTATGGTATTCCTTAGGGTTACGTTGGATAACCCTTAAGGTTACCTCTTTCTTGTTGTGGGTCAACCAAAGTTGACAATTGGTCAACTACTGGTCAACCCTTGTCAATTTTGGGCTCTTTGAGCCTAAGCCCAATAACTCGGGTCCAATCCCGACTACGGCCCGTAATCGGCTTAATTACCATTTTCTTTTATTTTGAAAATACATCTTCTTATTCTAGATTTTTACTTTCTTAACTTAAAAATCACATTTTCTTCCTTTTGCACTTTTACAAGATTTTTCTCAAAAATCCGTAAAACTCTTTATAAAATCCCGACCTTTGAAATAATTCATTATAAATGTCATTTAAGGTCGAAACCCGCCTTTGGAACGGTTTTCACAATTAAAATAACGGTTTAGAACACTTTACAATTTTTTTGAAAACACTTTGTAAAACTTTGGTGAAGGAATTTTCGGATTCCTTGCGCACCTCTCATTAAACACATCTATTTTAAAAATCCGTCAGGAATTTGAAAAACTTGTCTTCACGAAAGTTGTAGCTATCGAAAAATGCTAAAACTTTCATGTTTTGCAAAAAATCAAATTCTGCCTAGATTGATACCAGTTTTTTTTTTTTAAAACCGGCTGACTCCGAAAAAATCTGGTGGAACTGCGCCCAGGGGTCAGCCACGGGTTTTGTTGAAAACGAAGGCCTTTAGAGCCTTATTTTGGTATTCCGTCCATGTTGACCTCTAGAAAAACTTGTTCCGAGAAACTTTCATGTTTCGAGTTTTAGCCCATTCAGCCTCTAGAGGCCTTAAAATCTCACTTTTCCAAAACTGGTCAGGTTCAACCCGAATCTGGACAGTTTCGGTTTCGTTTTCGGTTTGCGTCCTATTTCGCAAATCTAACTCGACCGAACACTTCGGGAGCCTAAGATTCAAACACACAACGTTTTCTAGCATGAAATTCATACAAAAATTATCACAAACCAAGCAAGAATTTAAAGCCAAACCAACCCTAGAGCTAGAAATCAAGCACATACAAAAATCTAGAGCAAAATAGAAATTGGACTTATGTTCATACAACCCCATTGAAGACTTAATTTGAACCTAAAATCAAGCTCAAAATAAAGGGTTTTAGGGGTATAAAATTTACCTCAACCAAAGCTAAGTTTGATTGTGAAAATTTCTCCTTCTCCTCCTCACCACAAAGCTCACGGCCAACTTAGAAAAAAGTGGATCTAAGAAAATTTGTTGGCTCCTTTTTCCATCTCAAAACCGTGCACTTCAAGAAGACAAACCCAAGAAAATTTTTCAAAACCAACTCACCTCTTCTCCTTCTCTTTGGTCGGCTCCCCCCTTAGAAAACTCACAAAAATCTCTTAACTCTTTCTTGCTCTCACTCCTTGAAGAACCGGATCTCTAAGCCTCAAAACCTCAAAATTTTTCTTTGATTTTCTCTCTTCTCTCTCCTCTCCCTTGGCTGCCGAAAATGTGAGTGAAATGCAAGGGTTTGGTTCATTATTTTTACTACAAAGAAAAGAGAGAGGATGGAGGGGATTTGATTAGACAAGTGGTTGGCTTCTATCCCTTAAATCTAGGCTTGTGTCTCCCTCTTTTGCTCAAGCAAAAACCGTGCATGGTGTGTGTGTGGAAGGCTGCCGAAAATGAGATGGGGGAAAGGGCTGAAAATTGCATTAAATGCATGGGAAAGTGATGGACAAGGGTAGGTGGTTACTTGCCTTAATTTAAGGCCTTTTTTTTCCATCTTTTCTTTCCATCTCTTTTTTTTTTTTCTTTTCCTTGTCCTCTTAGCTATTGCAGCCGGCTGGAAAGAGGGTGGAAGGCAACTACTAAATTGCTTTGGTTGGTGGAGAAAGGTTGACATGCAACTAGGGTGGTGGTTTAGTTTAGTTAAGTTCTAACTTGGCTAGTTACCTTCCAAAACTCATTTTTTTTCCCTTTGTGCTACACAGATAATTTTAATATTGTGATTTTTCAAAACACAATATTTTTATCTCATATTGAAGTACAAGATTTATCTGTGTGAATTTTGGATCGAAAAATATTTTTCTCAAATTTTTCCGAACCCTTTTTGCCCTTAAACTTTAACTCAGTGCGCTTGATTTTCTAGGGACGTTTTACGGCTTATTCTTACTATCTATTTCACAAAATTAATTCTCGGAACTTGTTCCGCGCTGAACTCGAAAAATCTCGAAAAGTCAAAGGGTTGACTTTTTGTCGATCAAACTTTGACTTTTTCGGTCAAAGTTGACTTTCGTAAAATTTTGCACAGTTTCGATCCTTTCGACTTGAAAGGTCCGTTTTCAAACTTAAAAATCAAATTTGAGTCTTCTCGACCCATCAGGATTCATAAAATCGATCAAAAGCTCGAAATTAAGCTTATTCACGAATATGAACATATTGTGAATTTAATTCCTTAAGAGAAAATATGGACATAGAAAATTCGGATATCACAAAAACCACTCACTCAGGCATGCAACACCATACCATAAAGAGCGCTACAGGGATGTAAATGGCACTGCATAGCTTATCAGTCACTAAACAATGGAAGTACCGAAGAGCTGTCATTCTTCGATTGGTATCGGAGCAACTTCACAGTCTTTCAATTTCTTGCTTCCTTTAGGTTTCGCTATTGGTGCATTCATTCCCGCCAGTTTTGCATTGAACTTTGCACGAAGAGGATTGTTCTATTACAAATGAAGCGCCAACTTGATATGTAGTAACTAGATCATGATCAATGTGTATAATCGCAATTGAAAAGAATCATCAGTTTTCAAGAGTTCACTTATTATGGACGATCTATGAACTATCAAGTAAGTAACACAAATGCCAAATCCCAGTCTTAAAAAAATGGAGGCCGTCAACATCCACCAATTTGTCCGCTACTTAACGCATTTAAGCTAATATATTATGTACAATTGTAATCAAAAGCTATTTCTGCAGGGCATGTACCAATCAAAAGTTTACCAAACTTGTATCCATGAAGTTCCACAGAAATGACTGGTGAATATCTAACTACTTCTCGAATCAGGAGATAACTCACTTGCACGCACACACACAGAAGAACAACAAGAGAAATCCTCTAGAATTAAAACCAATGAAATTCAAACGACGAAATAAAAAATCTATATTATATGTATATATATATATACAAGGAAAAAAATGGAGAGTAGAGCGAGACTTCAGTTGTGTCCCCAGTCAGTAGTAACCTAGTTCACAAGATGCCTCCATTTAGTCCTTCCACTCCGACCAAAATGGTTGACCTGCATTACCTTGGGCAATATAGTCTTGTCCATCTTATCTACTACAGTCTGGGGCAGAGAAATCTCGTGTCTAGATACCATCGATCCAAAAATTAGTAGTAGCATGGTCGTCGAGTTCTGATTGGAAGAAAGCTCATTTGTGATTATATTTCTACATGAACCTCCACTTCTGCTTTGACTTCAGAGGAGCTTTTGGATTTTTTTCTTATTACACTCCCTCCTTTCCTGCTCTGTCATGTTTCAGCATTGCTTCTCGGTCCTCCCTGTCCCTCTTGATTCTGGCTATCTCCCTCTCATTCCAAGCCTCATATTCCTCCGTCTCGTTTTTCTCATCATCCGTAACAATGTCAGATTTGGACTCCTTCCTTCCTTCCTCTTTTCCACTCAACCAAACATAGCATATACAAGATAATACATTTGTCTCGGGGAAGAAAAATAAAGATTTACCAGTAATATCTACTTATTATTGAGTAAATAAGATTTTTTTTCCCCCTTCTCAATTACTAACTCTAGTCTTTTTCACACAAAAAATCCTTTATCACATTGTTTTAATATATATATATATATATATATTTGGTTTCAAAAAATTATAATGCATCTCGAAAATACAATATTTATCTTGTATTTCATATTTTTAGTTGATCTAGTATACCTGATATTCACTACGTCGTGGTTGCTGGTATAACCTAGTGATAATTCCGCACATGACTGCATCTTAAAGTGTAAAGTTTGAATCCCCCATCCCAGGTTCAAAAAAAATATTTACCTAGTGATATGTACATTGTTTTTCATATTTCTAATTCACCTCTCTTTCTTGCTGAACCCTGCCAATTTTGTAAGTAGTAAAAATAAAATGCAAAAACATTTTTTTAAATTGAGTAGTAAAATCATTATTTTTGTAAACCACCAAAAAAGAGATGCATTTAAAGGAGAAACTTATTCTATTGCATTATGTATCCTTCCAATTTTGGAGCAAGACTACTATATAAAAAGCGAACTTTTGACGACCTTACTTTATGAGAAAACCATGACATATGATTGGATATCTCACGAACAAGAAGTGATTGCTGTCGCTGTCTAACTATAATCGACTCCCATACCTATATTTTAAGAAACATATATAGATAGTCAAATCAAAGGACTTCATGCAGATTAAAACAAATGAATTAGCCTCTACAGTTGAAATGATAATATACTATAAATATATGCACAAATAAGTTGTCACAGTGTGTTTGTGTGTGTATTTTTTTTCCCCCTTAAATGAAAAGCAGGCAAGTCCCCGTCACAATGTTGTTTCTACAATAAACAGGAAGATTAATATGATATTTTATCCTATTTTCCCCTCCCTTCCAGTCAAACAAGAATCCTCCATTTCTTCCATTCCATAAAAATACAACAACAAAAGGACACTGGATCCAAGTAGGAAAAAAAAAAAAAAAAATCGAAGTGAAGGGTAAAAGAAAGATCAGCATACCAGCACTACTTCGTTTTCAACTGTGATGTGCTTTCCCTTGGTAAGAGAGTTTAGAAGTCTCATTCAAGGTTTTACATTAACGTTGTCAAAGGGTTTTTGCCTGCACTTGGCTCTGGAACCTTCGAGATGTAGCTCCATTATCGCCATGGCTGCAGATGGGAGGCGTTGATGACATCCCGCCGAATGGATGAATAGGAGGTATTACCGGACCTAATCGCCAAATGGAGGAGTTCCGGAATTGGTTTGAATAATTTATGCAGTTTTGGCTTCTGAAATTCTTGGAAAAATCTCCATCGATACTGCTTGTTGCAGGGTGAATAGGGCCTTCGTATTCTTCTTTTGATTCTCCTTCAACTCCTTCCTTTAGGCTGCCGAAAGTGTTGATACATCTTCAGAAAAAACATAGTATCCTTCACTGATGATTTCCCATAGATCTTCGGACTGGAAGTATGTCCGAATCTTTATCTCCAATAGTAATAGTGCTCGCCGTTGAAGATAGGAATTGGAACATGCATCATTGATTGACTTGACGTTGCCATCGTAACTAGAAAAACGCAGAATAATAATCGAACGGAGCTCTGATACCACTGCTAGAAATTGGACGGATATTTTTGTGGGAATAAAAAGAAAATATGGATTTTGGAAATTTTGACAATCGGCAACAGGAATTTTTATTTTTTGTTTTCTATTTATTAAGGCTAGCTAGCAAGGTGCTTATACAAAAGGACAAAATGTGGACCTCTTGTCTCCAATTATTTAGAAAAGGCTATATGCCGTGAGTGTGTGTTTTAGCTGCCACAATTACACGTGAGGGAGATTACATTATGAAGTACATGGTTGTAATATTCGAAATTTTCAGTATACATTTTCCTTTTTAGGAATTATTTTTCACTTTATGAAATTATTTATGAAAAAACTCGGTTTAGGGCTTTTGAAAGGTTTTGTGAATTTTAATGGGTCGAGAAAACTCAAAATTTATTTCTAAGCTCAGAAACGGATCTTTCAAGTCGAAAGGGCCGAAACGGTGCAAAATTTTACGAAAATCAACTTTGACCGAAAAAGTCAAAGTTTGACCAACAAAAAGTCAAAGGATTGACTTTACGAGATTTTTCAAGTACAGTGCGGAAAGAGTTCCGAGAATGATGTTTTATGAACTAGATAGCAAGAATAAGCCGTAAAACGTCCCTAGAAAATCAAGCACACCGAGTTAGAGTTTAAGGGCAAAAAGGGTTCGGAAAAACTTGAGAGAAATATTTTCTTCGATCCAAAATTCACACAGATAAATTTTGTATTTCGGTATGAGATAAAAATATTGTGTTTTGAAAAATCACAATATTAGAATATTCTGTGTAGCACAAAGGAAAGAAAAAAAATGAGTTTTGAGAGCAAACTAGCCAAACAAGCCATAGCAAGCCAAGGACCATAACCATACCATGACATCACTTCTCCACTAGCACAAGCTAGGCCATGTGGAGCTGCCCCTTCACTCCATTTTCGGCAGCAGCACAAGGGAAAAGAAAGGAATGGGAAAAAGCCTTAAATTAGGGACAAGTCATCAACCACTCTTAACCTCCCTCATGCCTATTAGTACACCCCCATTTTCCTATGCATTTTATTGAAAAAGTGAGCCAAGCTCTTGCATTTTTTCCTTGAAGAAGTTTCGGCAGCAAGAGGGAGAGAAGGAGAGGAGAGATTCAAAGATATTTTCTTGGGGTTTTGAGCCTTGGGTTTTCGGTTCTACAAGGGAGAGAGCAAGGAGAGTTTGTGAAAATTTTTCTTGTGGGTTCTAGGGCTTAGTGGCCGAGAGTGAGGGAGAGAAAGTGAGTGGGAAATTTGAAAATTTCTTGGGGCTTTTCTTCTTGGAGTCTTCGGCTTGGAGGTGAAAGAAAGAGCCAACAAAATTTTTCTTGGATCTCCATTTTTCTAGGTGTGGCCGTGGGACTAGGGTGAGCAAGGAAGGAAGGAAAATTTTTGCAACCAAACTTGGCTTTGGTTGAGGTAATCTCTCAAATCCTAATCCTCTTTATTTTGAGCTAAATTTGAAGTTCAATTTGAGGATTCGATTGAGTTGTAAGGACGTAAATCCGATTTCAATTTCGTGCCCTAATCTTGGTGTATGCTTGGTTAATTTGCTTAGAACTAGGGTTGATTGGCTTTAAATCTTGCTTGATTTGTGTTGATTTTTGTATGATTTTCATGCTAGAAAACTTAGGTGTATGTTCCCCCTTTAGTGGCCGAAAATCTGCCCCTTTGGCAGCGATGGATGCATGCTAGTTTAGGGCTTAAAATGGTGATGTTGTTTGTAATAGAATGCAATGCTAGAACCAAGCAACCCTAGGGTTTTGTTTTTAATTTTTTTGGGTTGCATGGACTGTATGGATCGGATTTTGGGCTTACTGGGACATTAGAAAACATTTTGTGTTTGAATCGTAGGCTCCCGAAGTGGTCGGTTGAGGTAGATTCACGAAATAGGACGTAAAACGAAAGTAAATCCCAAAACTGTCAAATTCGGATTAGAATCTGACCAGTTTTGGAAAAGTGAAATTTTAAGGCCTTTAGAGGCCGAACGGGTTAAAACTTGAAACATGAAAGTTTCTCAGAAAAACTTTTCCTAGAGGACAATGTAGACGGAATATCAAAATAAGACTCCAACGACCTTCGTTTTTAGCGAAACCCGTGGCTGATCCTTGGGCCCAGTTTTCACTCAGTTTTTCAGGATCAGCCGTTTTCAAATGAAAATTGATACCGATACAGGCAGAATTAGATTTTTCTCAAAACATGAAAGTTTCATCATTTTTCGAGAGCTACAAGTTTTGTGAAGAAAAGTTTTGCAAATTCTCGACGGATTTTTAAACTGGGCACGTTTTATGAGAGGTGCGCAGGGAATCCGAAAATTCCTGCACCAAAGTTTTACAAAATGTTTTCAAAAAAATTATAAAGTGTTCTAAACCATTATTTTAACTACGAAAACTATTCCAAAGACAGTTTTTGACCCCAAACGACATGTACAAAGAATTATTTCAAAAATCGAAATTTCATAAGAGTTTTAAGGCTTTTTAAGGAAAATCTTGTAAAAGTGCAAAAAGAAAGGAAATGGAAAATTAAGTTAAGAAATTGAGTTTAAAATAAGAGGATGGATTTTCAAGATAAAAATGGTAATCAAGCCGATTACGGGCTGTAGCCGGGAATAGGACCTGAGTTACCGGGCCTAAGCCCAAATGGCCCAGAATTGACAAGGGTTGACCAATAGTTGACCAATTGTCAACTTTGGTTGACCCAACAATCAGTAAGGGTAATCTTAAGGGTTATCCAACGTAACTCTAAGGACTACCATAAATTTTAATGGGCCAAGAAAAGTGGGTCAAGGCCATTGACCCAATAAGCTATGATGGAGTAGTAAAGCCCAAGATATTAAGAAGAAAGCCCAGTAGTAAATCAAGATCTAGCTTACGAGATTATCCAACGTAACCTCTCAAGGGGATAATCCAGTTCAAATTAATCCCTAGCAGAAAAAGGCCAAATTGGACAAGTCAGTTATCTGACGGGGACATACAACTAGGTTTAGTAAGTATGTTGGTTAGGGCACCAACATTCTACACAAGAGACAAAATCTCACCTATGTCCTTTCTCAAGCAGGAGAAGACTTGTAGCTGTACGCCAAGGCCGGACAGCGAAAGTGAGGATTTAGCAAGAAGAGGTAAGTACAACTCCGCCTACAGTATAGGCTCTAGTTGATGCTTACTAAAATAAGATTAGATTAATGCTAAGAATGTATGAAATTGTATGCTATGTGATGCTGTGTTATATGCTAATTGCCATGCTATGAGTACTAGTATGCCATGTGAAATGTTAATTTTTAGAAAGCATGATCAGGTATGATTTTCATGTTAAGCATAATGATATTGCTAGTATGAGTTAGGATTGTGAGACATCACGATACATGTACACTAATCCATATGAGACTAATAAACTCAAGATTGAGTTAAGAGAAAGAGAAGAAAGAAAGAAGGCAAGCGAGCTTGCCGGTGTAGTACCACCCGTCCGAGGTCGAGTAGGACTATGGTTTGAGTTGGAATAGGCTGGCCGCCCCAAACACTCCATAGTAGCGCGCCGGGTACGAACACCAAGGTAAGGGCCCTAAAAGAAAGACAAGCAAAGAAAAGTAAAAACGAGCATAACTGGACCATGCATGTTATAAGCATTGCTAGATTATGCTGTTATGTATGAGGTTATGAATTGTTATGAAATTGTTCTGTTGATTATGTATGTTAAGTTAGAAATGTTTTCGATATGGTCATATGTAAGTCGCGGACGAAACAGTTGTACTTGCTGAGCGAAAGCTCACTGTATTACATCTATGCTGTAGGTAAGCAGCCTGCAAGCAATGCATGATGCAAGGTGGCGAGGCGTGGCGAGGCGAACTGTGAAATCGTGGGATAGTAATGCCGCTACGCATTTTGAAAACTTCAGTACTTTTGTTTTGTAAATATGTTTG
This sequence comes from Ficus microcarpa, assembly GCA_025413485.1. Lineage (NCBI taxonomy): Eukaryota > Viridiplantae > Streptophyta > Magnoliopsida > Rosales > Moraceae > Ficus > Ficus microcarpa. The sequence goes on along the minus strand of CM046377.1, from coordinate 5,578,051 downwards.
TGTCAAGACACCTTTACTATGTAACACGTTTTGATTTGTGTATAAAAAAAAAAAAAAAAAAATTTCCGCTGTGTTTTAACAAGTATATAAGTAAGTATGTAAGACAGTGTAACGGCCTGTGCAAGGCGGGTTCTTACAATAGTAAGGTACCATGAAGAAGTATCTTGGTTAATTGTAGAATGTTCTTCACGTCTCAACATTCCAAATATGATTTCTTAGACTTCTTTTGCGTATTCTAACAGGAAAATAATTATAATAACAATAATTCGTTAACAAATCAGGGTCATGAGAAACAATTCGAGAGAGCTATGGCTCATCATGCTGTGGCCAACATTCTTTTCTAGTCATAACGCCAATCACAAACATAATATAAGATTGTTTGTAAAGAGTAAAATCAATGCAACATTCTGCTTTTAGTACACTCCAGCTGCCAAGTACTTGATTTTTCTAGCCATCTTCAATCAGATTAAAAAAAAACGATATGATATAGAAAAAATAATAAAAAATAAAGAGATAACCCGTTGTCTTCAATCGGAGCAAAAAAATAAAAATAAAAATAAAAAGCAAAATCTGTTGTCGTCAATGCTAAAACTGAGTTGTGTCCTTGATGTCCAGTAGCATCCTCAACAATTTTACATCCCTTTCGCAAAATAGAGAGGGGAACTTTTTTTTTTTTTTTTTAAATTTGGCTAAGTAAAGGATCTAGTAGTGGTTCCGTAATTTCCTATTTCGTAACACCTTGCAGGCAGGACTTACACTTCCTTGAGTTGGCAAGGGATTCAAACCTCCAACCTCTCAGTTGGTGAGATCCTTTAAGTTGCCTCCTGTGCTAACTCATCCATCCATGCGAGGGCAGAGAGCAGAACTTGATGCAGTACAATTATTTCTCACAAACATCAACAGATGCAACAAACCGATTACAATCTTAGCAACCGAAAAAAAAATGTAAAATGGAATTCTATTCGTATCCGAACAAAATAGAAAATGTCTTCATGTCTATTATGGTACAATTTGAACGAAATTCGCCCACAAATCATTGCAGATAAAAATATATATATATATATATATATATATATCCACAAGAGATACGTGTACCCATTGGTTATACTTTTAATCTACATATCAACATACAACAACACAAAATAGAACCATGCCAGAACAAATAAATATGTGCGTGCGTGCGCTATATTTTTATATATTTATCTGCACAATGTTTGGTTTTGTAACTTTTGTTTCCTTATCATAATTTGTCCCAGTAACTAATATGATAATGGTTTCAACAATTACAAATAAACATAATCTGTCTCTAAACAAAAGTAATTAATTAGACAAACATTCAAAAAAAAAACCATGGGATGGATAACCACAAGATCTAATCCTTTGTGAAGGATGCCTCGTTAAAAACTTGCAAGGATAAAACCCGAAATCATCGGGCAAAACTCCAAGCAAGGAAAAAGAGTGCATGATCTTGAGCCTAAGCTTCCCATATTCAACTTCTACACATTACAACCAGCGACTTCTAAGTTCTTTCTAGCTATTGCTAAAACTCCAGTTGAATAGCGTTTTGCCCCAAGTCTCCTTCATCACGAACGTCATCAGCATCAATATGTTGAATATCAGGTTAATTCTCCATCAACAATTTCATATACGATCCTTCTATTCTATCTAACATCTCTGCATCTAATAATTCATCTTCCAATTCATCTTCCATAATGGCAGATAGCTCCATGTATTGATTCTTGAAACCGACATCATGTGCAGCTGCAGACTCAGAAGCAGGTTCTTGTTGAGGAAGACAGTTAGGACGGCTCTGTGACACTTGCAATGGCAAGTTTTGTTGGTTAAGATAAGCAACAGTATTGTCAACATGATGAAAATCAGGCTCGTACTCCGGTGCTTGCA
>CM046377.1:5551049-5576049 GCA_025413485.1 Ficus microcarpa | reverse complement strand
AATAAAATTATGAATTCTGTTTATATTGTTGACTCTTTTGATATTTGGCATGCTCGTTTAGCACATTTGAATTTTAGATCTTTAAAATATATGTCCAAGCATGGTTTAATTTCATATAACAATGTTAGTCATGAAAAATGCGAAATCTGTATTCAAGCAAAAATGACTAAGAAACCTTTTCCTAAGGCAGAGAGAAATACACAAATATTAGATTTGATACATTCTGATATTTGTGAATACAATGGTAATTTAACTCGAGGAGGGAAAAGATACTTTATCACTTTTATAGATGATTGTTCTAAATTTTCGTATGTATATCTATTGAGAACAAAAGATGAAGCCTTTGATAAGTTCAAACTTTTCAAGGCTGAAGTTGAGAACCAAAAAGAAAAGAAAATTAAAATGGTTCGAAGTGATAGAGGTGGTGAATATTTTTCAAATGATTTTGATACCTTCTGTGAAGAGTATGGAATTATTCATCAAAGATCCGCTCATTTTACTCCTCAACAAAATGGTTTGGCCGAAAGGAAAAATAGGACCTTCACAGATATGATTAATTATATGCTTTTAAATGCTAGATTGCCAAACAATCTATGGGGGGAAGCCTTACTTACTGCATGTCATGTTCATAATAGAATTCCTTCTATGAAAACACATGTATCTCCATATGAAGTATGGAAAGGTAGAAAGCCTAATTTGACGTATTTAAGGGTCTGGGGCTGTTTAGCATTCTATAGATTGCATGACCCTAAATCTTCAAAATTAGGACCTAGAGGGATTAAAAGTGTTTTCGTGGGATACGCAGAAAATTCCAAGACATACAGGTTGTTGAATCTAGATTCTAATGTAATTGTCGAATATCGAGATGTTGAGTTTATTGAAAATAAATTTAGTAATGATTCTACATATGAATTCAAATATGATTCTAATTCACCATGTGACTTAACTCCTAGTTCCCTCACTAATAACAAAAGAAAAGAACCCGAAATACAATCTGAACCAAGGAGAAGTCAACGAGAAAGGAAAGAAAAGCTATTAGCCCCTGATTTCATTTCATCTCAAGCCTTATCTTTTTTGGTTGAAGGAGATAGAATTAATAATGTACTTAATAAAATACCCTTATTACTTAATATAGAAGAAGATCCGAAAACATATGGTGAGGCTATGTCATCTAGAGATGCTTCCTTTTGGAGAGAGGCTATAAATGATGAAATGGACTCAATTATGTCAAATAATACATGGATCTTGGTTGATCTGCCTGCAGGATCAAAACCGATACGTAATAAGTGGGTATTTAAAAGAAAGTACAATATGGATAGGTCTATACAAACTTTTAAAGCTAGATTGGTAGCTAAAGGTTTCAAACAGAAACGAGGTATAGACTGCTTTGATACATATGCTCCTGTGGCTAGATAACATCCATAAGAGTGCTAATGGCTATTGCATCAATACATCATTTGTATGTGCATCAAATGGATGTGAAAACGGCTTTCCTTAATGGTAATCTAGATGAAGAAATTTACATGGAACAACCTGACGGTTTTGTTTTGCCTGGAAATGAGAAGAAAGTTTGTAAGTTAATCAAATCACTTTATGGATTAAAACAAGCACCAAAGCAATGGAATGAAAAATTTGATTTGGTTATATTATCACATGGTTTCAAACACAATAATGCCGATAAATGTATTTATTCTAAGTTTGTAGATGATTTTGGTGTGATCATTTGTTTATATGTTGATGACTTACTTATCTTTGGAACAAACATGCATGGAGTAAATGATAATAAGAAGTATTTAACTTCACAATTTAAGATGAAAGATCTTGGTGAAGTAGATACTATCTTAGGTACCAAAGTTAAGAAAAATAGTGGGGGTTACTCGTTATACCAATCTCATTACATTGAGAAAGTGCTTCTTAATTCAAACATTTGAAATTTAAAAAGGCGAATACCCCATTTGATTCTAGTATTAAGTTACTAGAAAATTCTGGTAGAGCAGTTGCTCAACTTGAATATGCAAGTGTAATTGGAAGTTTGATGTATGCAATGCATTGCACAAGACCAGATATAGCATTTGCTGTATGCAAAATGTCTAGGTACACGAGTAACCCTAGCATTGAGCATTGGAAAGCAATTGGGAGGATACTTGGTTATCTCAAAAGAACCATTAATTTGGGTTTGTTTTATAATGACTATCCAGCAGTACTTGAAGGGTACTCTGATGCAAGTTGGATAACTAGTGCAAGTGATAACAAATCCACTTCGGGATGGATATTCACTATTGGTGGAGGGGTTGTATCTTGGGCATCCAAGAAACAGACTTGCATAACTCATTCAACAGTGGAGTCTGAGTTTATAGCACTAGCAGCTGCAGGCAAGGAAGCAGAATGGCTGAGAAACTTATTGTTTGATATACAATTATGGCCACAACCGATGCCATCAATTTCTTTGTACTGCGATAGTGAAGCTACTTTGTCTAGAGCTTATAATAAGGTGTATAATGGAAAGTCTAGACATATTAGCTTGAGATACGAATATGTGAGACAATTAATAACAGATGGTGTTATTAATGTTGTATATGTTAGGACAAACAAGAACCTAGCAGATCCTTTGACAAAAGGCCTAGCAAGGGACCTAGTCAAGGATACATCTTGTAACGACCCGACTTTTCGGACTGTTAACAAACTTACTTAAGTCTTAACACTTATTTAAATTCGGTTCTAAAAAAAATACTAAAATTTTTTTTTTAAATCATATTCATACTATAAAAATTAGAATTATTAATATTTTTATATGTGGAAATTAAAAACCACTAGTAAATAATTATCCTATTTAAATTTATGTTTAAATAATATTTAAAAAGCTATAACTTTATGTTGATTAAAGCAAAAGAGTCAAAGGTCTTTTTCTCATAGAGTACTCATACTAATTTAGTAATACTAAAACATTGGGACATAACTATAATTATGGTCGTTACAAAATAAATTACGAAGTCTAAATGCGGAAATTAATTTCGTGGTGGTATCTCACTCCCTTCCTTCACCGCCTCCGCATAGCTTCGCCTGTCCATAAGAACATCTAAGTAATAGGCTGCTTACCCGCGTTACCTACAACACGAACACACACGTATGAGCTTTCGCTCAGCAAGTACAAACAATATCTCACAAAACATTTTCATAAGTCATATCATCACATGTAATTATCAAGAATGTTCAAAATGCATGGAATCATGTGTGTTCAATTATGCTTCATTATATACATATATTGTCTACTTAAGGGCCTCTATGTCTTACCCATATGCGCGCAACCAATGGGGAGTTAGGGGAGCGACCCTCTAACAACCTCCAAGGTCATATCTTATAACTTCGTTCTTATCATATCCTCTCACTAGTTGGAGGTTGGTACGACACTTAATCCTATCTTTCATTAGCCTCATTCTTATTATTTGTGACAATGTGTATATTTACATGTCACTATGCATCTATCATTACGGCATATATATTTGAGAGGCATGTAAGTCATATCAGTGCAAGAGAATTTATGCAAATCAAATACTTAGTCAAAGCAATACGTATAATTTATAGACTCATCACATCATCCAGTCAAATCATAGCAACCGTAGAGCATCATCAAAAAAACATTTTGTTTCATGCTGTAGGTGAGGTTTGTACTTACTTGTCTTATGTGCTTAACTTCGGGAGTTGTATCTCCTACTATGCGGATTTGAGAAATTGTCCTGATTTAACAATATCTCATTATTAGATAAAATCATGGTTATATTACTTTATTCAATTATTCAATTTTTTATAAACAATAGTGAATTTAATTTACTTATATCATAATTAATTTCAATAATTAATTCATATTAATTATTAAGTGTTAAAATAATTTTCTATTATTATTTAATTAATTTAATTTAATTAATTGTTTTTATTAATTAATTAATCAATTGACTAATTAATCGATTAACTACTTAATTAAGTAATAGTTAATTATTTCTTTATTTAATTGAGTAATTATAATTAAATTACATAATTTTAGTTGACTTAATAATAATTAAATTGTTAATGATTTAATTATATTACTTAAATATTTAACAATTTAATTATATTACTTAAATATTCTTTCTCATATAATAATTAATGATTATTAATTTGATTAATCTAATAATTAATGTTTGATTGATCTCTAGTTAATCATCCCTAATTATTTTGATGATTATATCAATGATTAATTATTAATAATTAATTAATTTATAATTAATCATGTAATATAATTATGTAATTAATTAACATAAATATCTTGATTATCATATGTTAACTCTTATAATTAATTAATTAATTAATAATCAGTTAATTAATTAATTCCTTTATTAAGTTACAATTGGTTATGAATTAATTAATTAATTAATTAATTAATTAATTAATTAATAAATCAATTAAGGTGATAAGGAGTCACCTAAGGGTATACCTCTATTTTACTATTAGGCTAGTTCAATTCCTTGAGTTATGTCCATTTAGTTGGCCCAAGGTAATCTCATGGGATAGGCCCAGTAACCCTCTAGTATACTTTAGTTTAGCCCATTAAAACTTATGATTTAATTTATGAAATTAGGATTTTTCACATTATTTGTTCACACACTTAAAAGCAATTCATTTCATAACTAACTATATTCATATGTTATGATTTACTTTTATGTCACCTTTTAATGTTTAAATCATTTTATCGGTGTAGGGTTTTAACTTACAGGATTTATTTAGAATTGAGTATAATTCCGTTTTGAACACTTGATAACTTGTTGGAAAGCTTGAAACATCTAGTTTCTGTCTTTATAATTTGTTTCCTCAGATTCCAAGGATTTCAAATATTAATGTGGACGTTTTCTTAAGTGTCTTATGGTAAAATCTCGGATTTCCAGATTTCAATACAATATTTAAGGATTTATTAAAATTCATATACATAACCGTTTTAAACACATGATATCTCATTTTGAAGCTTAAGATGTCTACTTTACAGTGGTAAAGTTATTTCTTTTAGTACTTGAGCATTTCATACCATAAACTTAGGTTTTGTCACTGTTGGTCCCACGTTTGCACCACCAGTCCAGATTCATGAGTAAGATTTGAAAATCCATAACAATTTACTTATAAGTCCAAATAAGACAAAAGATATGTCATTGGAAAGCTTATAATGTCTATTTTGTATGGTAAAAACAGTTTTATAAAACGTCATGGTTTGCTAAGTCAAAATCAATAAAACCCGTAGCTAGTACCGGGTTCCAGCAAGGTTTTTCGGTTCGTAGACCAAACTTGTAAAATCCACCAAAAATTGTAAATTTATCCATTCAAGGTGTATGATACCTTGTTGGAAAGCTTAAAGAATATAGTTTTTAGTTCTCCAACTTATAAACCAAAATTTTGAGTCTAAAGGGTTCGGAGTATAAAAAAAACCGTGGCTGGTCAGTGGCTCGGAGGTTCATTTCTTCCCTAGTTTTTTGTCACAACTTCAAATACACATAACTTTATACATATAAAAGCAAATCAAGTGATTCTAAAGCCTAAAATGAAGCTTATCCTCTGTAGAATCTTAATATATAATTTATTTTTCATACCAAAGCTTCTAATGCATGCTATATCACCACAACAACTACGACCTTCAACAAAGTTCACAAATCTTACCGAAATGCTCCGGGGATCCTTCAAGATCTCGAACCTCCCGAGTTCTTCTCAAAACTTTTTCCTAGGTAAGAAAAATCTAATATTAAGATCATAACTAAACATCATTTTTTTTTTCTCCAAAAATAACTAAAACCCGAATAGCACCACTAGGTTACCTCTAGTAAAACGTCCTCTAACTCCGTCTCGCACTTCTTCGATCTTGGTGTTGGGGTTCCTTAGACCTTGAAAATGGATGGAGGAGGTGCTTGAGGAGTGTTGGAGATGGAGAGTAGTGTTGGTGGTTCTTGGTTTTGTTTAGAGCTTGGTTTGTGTGAGAAAGAAAATGGGGTGTTAGGGGTTTATGCTTAGCCAACTTTGGCCTTGAGAGAGTTGTCTTTTGGGAGATGAAATTTGAAAAATATTGGCTGAATCAGCCCCTTCAATGGCCGGCTGTTTTGGGAGAGATTTTGGGTGAAATTTGGTTCAAAAAGTTGAGATGAAAGGTCACTTTCACTTGCCTCTTCTCTAGGTCAAATTGCCAAAAGAAACCATGTCATTTCTTACTTGTGGTTGCATGCATGCACCACTTTCCTCATTTCTCTTTTGTTCACATTTTTTCCTTGTTTCTTGAACCAACAAAACCGACCCCCCCATTGCTTCCTTCTTTTTTTTTTTTTTTCTTTCTTTCTTTCAATATCCACCCTTGATCCAAAGTTATCATCCTTATTCTCACCCATTGGATCTTCCATCACACCAATCCTTAATCTAAGTTCTCATTGGTCACTTATCATCCAAGGTTTGGCCATTGATTTGCCTAGGATTCTCTAGCATCAAATCTACACCATTGATTTCAAATCAAGCACAATTCTTGATTAATCTCCCACCTTTGGATTTCCTAAGAGTAAATACTAATAATTCATTTTCTATCCATGTGACACATTAATTCCCAATCATGCTCTCAAAGCTTGACTATTAATATGATCAAAATAAATACTAAGATCATTAAATCGATCTACTAATAAAATCGGGGTCCTTCCGAAAAAATTATCGCTATATCTCTAATAGGACATAACTTATTTTTTTCATATAAATTTTTATGTCGTTCATCACACGTTTTATGTATTTAAAATTTTTCATTTAAATAGAGAAACTCAACATTGTTAAATCATCGACATCATCACACCGATGATACATATATTATCAGTCATGATCTTGAAATTTGATATTCATCAAAATAATTCATTAAAAGCATATTAATGAAGAAAATCCATAATAATAATTCGTTAATTAAGCTTATGAATTTCTAGGGCATCACACATCTAGTGGAATGGGACTGAAACCTCTCTTAGAAAGAATCACCAGTGATGATAACCCAACTTTGTAGTAGTATTACCACTACTCCAAAGTTTAATGGGTAAAAACAAGTTACTGTTAAGTGATCGGTCGAGCACTCAAATTTAAGTTTGTGTCCCTTCTAGGATGTTCAATGCAAATAGCTACGTGTGAAGGATGAATATAAACTCTTAATGAAGTTCAAATCTTGAGTAGCTAAGACATGCAATGAACTTCACCTAAGTGAGCATAAGAAATGGTGCCGTTTCTAACAAGAGTTTGGTTTACTCATGTAAATGCTCATGAAACCAAGATAGAGCACATGGCCGTAATAGTGCTATTATAATGGAACATAATTTCGAAACTGAGATAGCTCATATGTGATGTATTTCCGGTACTGACATAAAAGATGAGGTTTAATGCTTTGCACACCTTTGTCTTGTGAGTATTTTGAAGTACAGTCACTAATTGAAGGTTTAAATCGAAAGATACCTTTTGTAAGTATGAGTATATCAATAAGAAATTGGAGAAATATTACAATCTAGAGAGGGATTGTTAGAGAGATTGTAATATCTCTCATATTACCTTTGGGTAGTTGAAACAAAAGTCCCACATTGGAAAAGTACAAACAAACATAGTGGTATGAAATGAAACAAGTGAAGTATAAGGATTACTAGTGTATAGGGGGTACTATGCTACCACTATGCACCACCACACGCGCGCGCGCGAGGGCGAGGGCGAGGGTGATTGGGCGTTTAGGGCGCTTATTAGGGCGCACTTTGTACTTCGCACGTACGCATCGTCGCAAGGAGTCAAGCAGCACTCTCTTTTTCGATGTAGCATTTTTCCAAATTAAATCTGGACCATTGTTTTGATCGGACACGATCTAACGGTCGGATTTGAATGAATTCAGATTTAATTTTTGAATCGTTTCAATCTAACGGTCATAATTAATTCTGATTACCAACAGGTATGTCTATTCAAACAGAAACGTTTTATTTTTAATAAAAAGACACCTTTTAATTTAAAAGGTGCGATTGTTGTATCTGTTGCAACGCTTCATGAACAGGCATGTCAAAGGCTTGCAACGCTTCATGAACAGGCATATCAAAGGTTATAAAACTCCTGTTTCTGATATTAGTTTCATATCTTGTTTTAGAATTTAATAAGATTGTTACTTATTGAATTCGTGGGTTTGTTGTATCTTGAAGGTAATTTGCCAAAATACCTGATAGCAAACTTTCATAGTGGGGGCAAATAAAACCTTAAGAAAATAATTCCTACGCCTCAAACCCTTTTGATTCCGTTTCTTTACAACCAAACAGTTTTCCACCACCCACTTTCTTCAACAAAAAATAAATAAATAAACAAAAATAAAAATAAAAATATAAGATAAAAAAATCTAACCAAGATCTTCAACTAATCGTCGGTGATCTTAATTCATCTTTTTTATTTTTGGGTCCCCTTCATGAATGCAAGCACGAGGATGAAAGAGAGAAAATAAGTGATATGACACAACACGAGCAAGAAAGAAAGAAAAAAGAGGGGGGCAAAGTCCCAACACAGAATTACCTTTGGGAATTTTTTCAGCGTAATCAAACGCACACAAGGATTGAAGATGGTGGTTGGGAGAAGGAGCAAGCAAATCTGGTTTTAAAAAGAAGATTCACAGTGCAAAACGTGTATAGAATACGTGTCTACGATCTGGGTTTCCTTTATTCTTCACTCAACACATGTATTAAACATGCATTCATTGAAACACGTAGCAAGTTTTTTAGCCCACGGTAGTTTTCTTCATTGGGCTCAAAGATCGTGGTCTCAGTGTTCACGTGCTTTATATTTTTCTCAACTGAGAAATAGACGCGTATTTTAACCTTTTTCTTTTTCTCCTAATGAAGACACCTGCGTATACTTCCTCAGCTTTGTAAGACTTTTATGACCTATTACATTTCCAACTTCAACCCCTAGTTGAAGCACAACAATAACAAGTATACGAACCAAGCGTGAGAGAGATTAGGCCAAAAACAAATGGGTATTTTTATCAATTAAAAGATTGATTACAGATGAACAGTAAAAATGCATTGCGACTTTCTGATATGTAAAATAATTAGATTTGGATTTGCATGAAACTCCAATACTCCAAAACGACACCGAATCACAAAGTAAGGCAATTCATGGGACGAGGAATTATAATAGATTGTAACCACATTGTTCGGTTAGCTAGTTTGCCACCTGTCAACGGTCTAGACAAGGATAAGCACCCAAATGGCCACGTGTCAGAGCAGGAGACAGGTGTCGTTTTGTGGGACAGACAGGGAAGCCTACCACTTCCATGAACGTGTCGTTTTGGACAGTTCATCTTTGGGGAAGTAAACAGGAATATATCTTCATGTAACACCTTTGTTGGAGTTCTAGACCAATACTGTTACTGTAATTCTGGGAAAAATTTTTCGTCTCCGATTGTTCTTAGCTTGAGAAAGTACAAAGAGAGCTCAAAGATGAAGGTTGGCTCTTAATTTTCTTGTTTGTTTTGTGTTGTTGGATTTTTTTTTTTTCCCCTTACTTTTTATTCATTTGTTTGCTAGAAACATAGTTAATTTTGCGTCTAAAGCTTGCAATAAGAGCTACTGAAGGCCATACTTTGTACTAGAAAGTTATGTTTAAGTTTAAATGAGTTTCAAAAAACCAATTAACTAGAAGAAAATTTAATTTTTGTATTGCCTTTTATTTTCATTAATGAACAAGTACATATCTATATATATATATACATATATATATTTATCATTATGTTGAGTGAGCACTAAATTTGATAAGATAACAAAAATAGTTTTTTTTTTTTTTTGAGGGAACAAATATAGTTTTCAATTATCTCTGAAATCTCACTTTGGGTTGGTCTACTCTTAGTAGCAAATAATTAAAAATTAATAAACGAAACAAAAATCTTTTATTATTAAGCTTACAAGATCTCCACAACCATGTCCCATATGTATCTTGACATAACATAATCTGTGATGTTATATATAAATATATATGTATATATATTTAAGCACAATTACATTCAGTGAAAAAGTAAGGGTTTGTGACAAAAATACAATAAAAAAAAAGTATATTATATTTTTGTATTAGTTTAGTCTGAAAGCTTGAGAACTAAAAAGCAGGTTCACGAGACGAGGCCTCAAAGTCATGCACACGAAGAAGACAAAGTGCTGACGAGGAAGCAGAAGGCAGAGAGCAAAGCACTGGAAGGAGAACAATCACCGAAGAAGTTGAAATCCGAAAACGACAAAAACGGTCATCAGAATGGGAAATCTGCTGCTGATATAACTGAAGAGTACGAGGAGTTCTGTAAAGCAATCAATGAACACCTTTCTGCTGATCAAATGCGCCAGATTTTGGAGGCCAATGGCCTTGACTCCTCTGGCTCTGAGAGCTCCGTTATCCGCAAATGGTTAGTTCACATATATATTTTTATATATGAAAGTATACTTACATGCATAAATATTTGTTAGCTCTAGATGCTATATTTATTTTTTGGGTTATTTATTCTTGTCACTAAAAAGCGTGTTTTCAAGTATAGTTTTTTCGTATGTCAGTGCCATGTCACGTTAGTAAATTTATAGAAAAACCAACCCCAACTCAACAGGAAATTGTATTATACTGATTGGGCATTAATGACGTATTTATGAAATCTTTTAATATCAACAAATGCAATTAAAAACGTCTGGTGTGCCGACCCAACCGGGAACCACCCTCAAGTGATTTCTTTTTTGTCCAATTTTATGACTAGAAACTTTATATCTTTCTCATTTTTCCCCGCAAAAAATTGATTACATGTCCCTTATAAGTCCCTAAAAAACTATGTTTTTAATGTGCAACCCTATAGTTTCACTAATTTGGCTCCGACGCTGGACCCAACTGGACTTTTAGTTTGTTTTATCTTATTCTTTTGCCATGTGATAGTGTCGAATGCAGAGCATCGAATTCATCTACACGACTTCCGTTGAAGATGGAGACATAACTTATTTACGACATTGGTGGCTGGCATTTGGCTAAAAAATGATGATAAAAATAGTGACATGCGGTATTACTAATAAATCCTAGACATAAACGTTATATGGACAATGTTAGCAGAATGTTAGTATTTCAATATGCTCCGAACTCATTACCGAACAGACAATTACCATAATATATGTATATATGTACATATATATGTATATATATATATATATCTCGATGGACATATATATACTGACATATATAAAAAGATGGACAAGTGTTAAGCAGAATGTCGGTATTTCAGTACTGTGGTTGTTGAAACTCACGACAGCAAGTGTTTCTGTAAATGAAAGTCTGTTTTATGATGTTGCCATGACCTCATTTGCTTGAAACAGCCAAGACTTGCTTTTCTATGGGATAGTAGACAAGTGTCCGGTTTGTGGTGGGACATTAGAGTACAATGGCATACGCTACTCTTGTACCGGATTGTACAGCGAGTGGTCATCTTGCACTTTCAGCACAAGAGATCCACCAAGGAAAGAAGAACCCGTCAAATTACCAGATTCTGTGCTAGACACTCCTATTGCAGATGTAGGACTCCATAATTTACTTGAGCAATTTTTTCCAACTTTCTTCTTTCTTAGTTAGATTTGAAGCGGTTTTATTACATTTCTTGTGTCAGTTGTTAATGAAATATCAAGACCCAACTCGTCGGCCTCACAGGAACATGATAATCACCGATAAACCTTTCAAAGGAATGGTTATTTCACTGATGGGCCGTCTCTCTCGAACCCATGTATGTCAATGTTCATAGTGGTACTAGTATATCCGATACTAAGATTTTGATTATTAGTTTGTAATCATTTTTCTGGTGGTGATGATTGTAGCAATACTGGAAAAAAGAGATCGAGAAACAAGGCGGGAAAGTTTCCAACTCTGTAATAGGTACTTTGTGTCACCTCAATAATAAAATCGGATTCCAGTGAATTGATTTTTTTAGATTTCGTCCCTTTTGAGCAGTGCTCTTATGCAATTATTTGCAGTGTGACTTGTCTGGTTGCTTCTAGTGCTGAACGAGAGCGCGGTGGCACATCTAAGCTTGCAGAAGCATTGTGAGTAAAGCAATATGAGACATCAAAAAAACCGTGTTTTGTTTGTGTTGCAGAAGAAAATTTTGTTTGTGTTCACTTGATACCTTGGAAAAGTTCGAATCCGCGAGATGATATCACCTGAGAGTGCAATTATTTTTTGGTGCAGGGATAGAGGTATACCTGTAGTGAGAGAGGAGTGGTTGATAGACAGCATTGAGAAACAAGAACCACAGCCTCTCAAAGCTTACGACATAGTCTCCGATCTTTCCGTGGATGGAAAAGGAATTCCATGGGACAAACAAGATCCAAGTGAAGAAGCACTTGAATCATTATCAGCTGAAGTATGAGTCTCACTCTTAAGAGCTCCGAACATAGGACGTGAAACAAATCAAGTTCTGTTTACCGCTTTATTCATTGTGCCCGTGTTGTGTGCGCACAGCTCAAGCTTTATGGGAAGAGAGGAGTGTACAAAGACACCAAGTTACAAGAGCAAGGAGGGAAAATCTTTGAGAAAGATGGCTTGTTGTACAACTGTGCATTTCCCGTTGTGATCTTGGCAGAGGAATGAATCAGTAATATATATACATACGACTATATATATATATATATATATGCGTATCAAGTCCTTAATTAGTTGTGGGAGTTGGTTAGTATTTTGTTATTGACTTCAGGTTGAATTCTTGCAGATATTGTATAATGCAACTGATAATAGTATCCGAAAGGCCTCTAAATTTGTATTTCAAGAAGGGAAAAGTTGGAGATGATCCAAACGCGGAGGAAAGGTTCGAAGAATGGGAGGATGAGGACAATGCCGTGAAGGAGTTTGTAAGGCTGTTCGAGGAAGTAACAGGCAACGAGTTTGAACCATGGGAGAGAGAAAAGAAGATCCAGAAGAAGCCATTGAAGTTCTATCCAATAGACATGGTAAAAAACTCATCCTTTTTCCTTTTCTTTGGTGGAGTTTCAGGGCTTCCTTTTGAATCTTGCTCTTTAGAGATGTGTTACGGATCTCCTTTACCAAATTAGGCTGATGAAGTAGAAGTAAGACATGGGGCTCTCAGCCTTCGGCAGCAAGGAGTCGCGGTTGCACACTGCAAGCTTGAACCGTTTGTTGCAAATGTGATGAAGGTCTTGTGCAGTCAGCAGATTTACAAGTATGTAGGCTCATTTATACGTACTTGAATCTCGTAGTCATTTCTTGTTTTATACCCCCTCACTTTTGCATTAAAACTCTTGCATCTTGAATCTAGATATGCTTTGATGGAGTTGGGATTGGACTCACCCGACCTACCAATAGGAGTGGTTTCTGATGTCCACTTGAAGACATGTGAGAATCCTCTCCCACTTCTCTCTCGTTCTCTTCATGTATATTTTGCTCTCTCTAAAGAGATTACAAGACAAAATCTCTCCTTCAGGTGAGGAGGTTCTCCTGAAGTTTGTTGAAACTGTGAAATCAATGAAAGAGTCCGGGAGAAAAGCCGAGGCAGTTTGGTCTGACTTTAGCCAACGATGGTTTACTCTTGTGCACTCCACAAGGCCTTTCATTTTCAGAGACTTTCAGGAACTTGCAGATCATGTCAGGGAGACCAAGACTGAGTTTGCTTTTCTTTTACAAACGATATTTTTACTTGTCCACTTCTTTTGGTGCTTATCTCACCGTCTTTGCCATGTAGGCTGCATCTGCTTTTGAAACTGTCCAAGACATAACCGTGGCTTCGAGCCTTATAGGAGATATGAGCGGCTCTACCCTTGACGACCCCTTATCCGACAGATACAATAAACTGGACTGCTCAATCTCTCCGCTGGAGAAGAACTCCAATGATTACAAGATGATAGTGAATTACCTGGAGAAGACTTATGAACCTGTTAAACTCGGTGATATTGTTAGTACAAAAACTACTTTTATGAACAAGTTTGCAACCGGATAACGAACCAAAAGACAATTATAAATCCTTTGATGCTTTGTCAGGATTACGGTGTTTCGATAGATAACATATTTGTTGTTCAACCAAAGGCTTGTCCTTCCTTTGAAGAAATAAAGAAACTACCAAACAAAATGCTCCTGTGGTGTGGTAGGCTACTCATTTAAGCTTGTTTCGTTGCTTCCGGATTATTATTATTTTTTTTCCCCAGTAATTTCATGAATTTCATGTTTTGCAGGCTCGAGAAGCTCAAACATGTTGAGGCATCTGCATAAAGGGTTCTTGCCATCAGTGTGTGCTCTGCCGGTCCCGGGATACATGGTAATTTTCTTATGCCATAGCTTTGAAAAGTTATATGAATGATAATTTTTATAGAGACTACAATAATGCAAATTCTTTAGGCCTTATCATACGAACAATAATGAGAACAACATTAAACAGTTTGGCAGGGCCATAGTTTGTTCCGATGCTGCAGCGGAAGCGGCTAGATATGGATTCACTGCGGTGGACAGGCCGGATGGGTTCTTGGTTTTGGCTGTGGCTTCTCTGGGAAAGGACATTATAGAAGTAAAGAGCACCCCAGAAGTAAGTCTTTTTCAACTGTTTTGTCCCAAAATTTACCTTCAACATATATAAAGGAGGAAAATTGGTGAAGTTTTTGGTTATGTTTTGGAAATAGGATACAAAGGCTTTGGAAGATAACAAAATGGGGGTAAAGGGCTTGGGAAAGAAGAAAACAGACGAATCGGAGCACCAAACTTGGGAAGGAGACATCAAAGTTCCTTGTGGTCGTTTGGTCCCATCAGAGCACACAGATAGTCCTCTCGAGTATAATGAATATGCTGTTTATGACCCAAAACAGGTACTTGAAACTTTTTTTTTTTTTTTAAGTTCATCATTTATAGGAAATGCCCTTTTTCAGTTTTTTTTTTTTTTTTTTTTTTATCAATAAATATCCTGAGTATTTTATATTTAGGATCAATAACTAACTACTTGGTAAACAGTTAATAACATATCAATTGCACTATCGGTCCATTAGTGATATACTATCAGTCGTGATAGAACGGTCAACTAGTGATGGATTATAAGATAACAAAAGACGGCCACATTAGAAGTTCGGGTTTTTTTTTTTTTTTTTTTTTTTTTTTTAAGGAGTGATCAGAAAACGGCCACTAGTCTAATTATTCATGGTAATTATGTTTGCTCTCAAGAGGTTTCGTTGACTAATTTGATTCTTTGGCCTCTTGTTAGGTCCTCATAAGGTTCTTGGTGGCAGTGAAGTATGAAGAGATGGATGCTGTGATGGAGACAGAGAAGTGAGAGGATGAAAAAGAGAGCCATCAGAAAGAAAAGATGGGATAAGGTGTTTGGTATTATCTTTTAACCGACTTTTTTTGTGTTTTGAAGGAAGCAAAACATGGGTTCAAAGCCTTGTATAGCTGGTTTACAAAAGGAGGTGTTGGTGATCTTTTTGTTGTATATAAGACATCATCTCCTCCTCTTTAGTCACAGTTTTTTTTTTTTTTTTTTTAAAGCCCTCTTTAGTAAAAACTTCCACCTTTTGGGGGTTGTTTTTCTTACGTTTGGAAGTTTACGTCATGGTACGCTAAACTTTCCTTTGAACTCTGGTACATGTAACTTTTTATTATAGGATGATATAGTTACTTGTCTCATATATCTTGGATTGATGGTGAAATTGGAAGCTTGATTTTTGAGACTCAATTGGCTGGGATATAGACCTGTTGATCATCTTAGAATTCCACGTTGAGCATGATGCTTGGCGGCAGATTTTGTTGTGGGAAGCTATTTTGGTAGGATTGAATGCGATTCTATTTATGTAGTTCTTGTTCTGCGAACTCGGAGTTTGCAGGCTCCTGGCAGGTATAAAGCTAGATGACAGGTTGTTCCTGTTCATTTGACTTCCATGGAAATTTGGGTCTCATGTTTTGTTGGCTCCTATATTGTACTACAGGGGTGCCATGCATAATTTTTTTTTTTTTTAAATAGTCAATCATATGGAAAATTGATTATGGGATTACAAATAAAAAAAAATAAAATAGTATTTGATAGGGCTGTAGGAAAAAATATTTATGTATATTTAGGTACGGATTCGTTTTGAGAAAAATAGTTTTAATAAGGGCTAGAAAAGAAAAGAAAAATGTTTAGGTATGGATTCATTTGACAAAAATAATTATAATAGGGGCATAAAAACAGAAGAAAAAATGAAAGAAAGGGGAAAAAAAGTCACTTCAAAAACAGAGGAGTGAAAATTAAAAAAATAAAAAAAAAAAAAAAAAAGACGAAAAGGCAAAAAAAAAAATTTAAGAACTAAAAAAGATAAAATTTTAGACCAAAAGGCAAAAAAAAAAATGAAGGAATGAAGAATTAAAAAAAAAAAAAAGCACAAAAATTAAAAAGAAAAGTTGTCACATATCGCGTGAAGATGTATAAAAACAAGAGTCTGAGCCTCGTGCCGTCAACGTTGTCGAAATCATGGCCGCCTTGCTGATCTGAGGTTCAACTGTAGTTGATAGAATTTGTTAATGATCTAAACATATTCTTAATGATCCTAAATAACAATTAGATCAAATATGGAATAAAAATTCAGATCAAAAGGCGTACCTCCTACCATCACTGTTCTCACACTCGAGGGTTTTGTGAAGAATTAATTTCGAGTTAAAGTTGCTTAAACGTGGGGGCAGTTTTTTAACAGTTTTGAAAATTCATTCAGTTTCTAAATTAGTGGGATATCATGGACCATCTCAAGGTTGGTTGTTACCATGTTTCATGTCAGTTTCAAAATAACCAAAAAAAAAATCAAATCACCAACATTCTCCCACTTGGTCTATAAATTCTATCATTTACCATAATAAGAAACAAAACACATAAATCATGGCAATATGTTCTCAAAAAAAAAACAAAAAAAAAGAGTATTATCCTCCCCATATCACAATGCATTATGTCTTTCAAACACTAGCCCGTATAAATTAATTAATGAACCATATGTTTGTTCTAGGCCCAAACATCAATGATATTTCTCAAAAGTAAATGTGTACATAAGGAAAAACAAAATATGTTAAAATATCACAAATAAGAGTTTCACTAAATTAACATCCATTCTTACAACGGAAACCACACAAAGGAATCAAGTCCCATCTATCTATGTGATCCTTAAATTTTAATGGTGGCATGCCTTTAATCAAAGGATCAGCAATCATCAATTCACTGCTAATATGTTCAATAACCACTGTATTATCTTTAACACGTTCCTTTATGACTAGATACTTGATGTCGATGTGTTTGCTTCGACTATCACTTTTGTTGTTCTTAGCCATAAAAATTGCACCTGAATTGTCACAACATATATTCAATGGCCTAGAAACTGAATCGACAATTCTAAGGTTATAAATGAAACTCTTCATCCATACACCATGTGAGGTAGCCTTAAAACAAGATACGAACTCGGCCTCCATAGTGGAAGTAGCAATCAATGTCTGCTTTGCGCTTCTCCAAGATACAGCTCCACCGGTAAAAATAAAGATGTATCATGATGTCAGTTTTCGTGAATCAACATAGCCAGCGAAGTCCGAATCAGAGTAGTCAATCACTTCCAGATTATCAATCCGTTTGTACATAAGCATGTAATCTTTGGTACCTTGAAGGTACTTCATCACTTTCTTTACAGCTCTCCAGTGGTCCACACCTGGATTACTCTGATATCTTCCCAACATCCCAATAGCAAATGCAATGTCAGGTCTTATGCAGACCTGAGCATACATTAGGCTTCCAACGGTGGAAGCATGAGGAATGATCTTTATTTGTTCCCCTTCAAGATCGTTTTTGGGCACTGGTTCAAATTCACGACTACAAAATGCAGCTTCCATGACTATTTTTAAAAAACCATCGTGGAAAATACGACAAAAACACGGAGCAGAACAAAGTTTCTGAAAACCGTCGTGGAAGCGTCGTGGTTCCATGACGGTTTATAAGAAACGGTCGTTAAAGCCTGAAGCTTACACAACCGTTTTCAAAAAACCGTAATGCAAAATTCGTGAAAAATTTAGACAAAACACCGAGTGTTGTCCTCAATTTTTCATATCAATAACTCTGCATACATATCCCAAAATAAGATCAGATCACTCCGAAAATAAGCAGTACACCACTGGACGTCACCACCACCATCTACCATATCCATCAATATAATCTCTCTGTAAGTGATAACTAATTAACTTCTTCTTGTTGTTGTGTTTTCCTTAGTATTAATATTATTGATTTATATGCATGATTTTATAAGGTATTTTTGTATATATGTTTTGGGATTGATTTAGAGTTAAATTGTGCAATGGTTGTCAAATTAAGTGATCAAAAAATGTTATTTTTCCCCGGGTATTTAGACTTAATTAATTATGGTTTTAGATGGTTTTGTATTTTAATTAGTTTTGATATGTTTTTTTTTTAATTGTTGATCAATTAATGGGTTGGTGTTAATTAATGAAAATGATATATATGCATGTTAAAATTGAGTACTTTGACTTCTTAAACTTTGATTTTTTTTATTTAGGATTTGCAAATCATGGATAGGAAATAGATGTGGTATGATAGATTTTCTAAAGCATATGAAAATGGTGTTGAAGAATTTTGTCATTTGCCAAAGCTCACATACAAGATGATAAAATTCCGTGTCCGTGTCAAATTTGTGAAAATTGCAGATCTCATTCTATTGATGATGTTAGAAGGCATTTGCGCACTTATGAGATTATTTGTTCTTACCAAACATGGTATTTACATAGTGAAGATTTTTCCGATAGTAAATATGTATCGACGAGTACTAAAAGTAAAGAGCCCATTGTTGAGGAAAATGTTGATGATAATATGTTCAATATGATAAATGATTTAGAAGAACATTTTGTGCATCATCCGGAGTTATTTGAAGCAATGATTAATGATGCCGAAACGCCCTTGTATGTCGGTTGTACAAAATATACAAAATTAGGGACATTGGTTAAATTATGGAATATGAAAGCGTCGGAAGGGTAGACGAATTCTAGTTTCACAACTCTTTTAGAATTTCTAAAAGATGTTCTATCGGATAATAACAAAGTGTCATCTAGTATGTACGAGGCAAAAAAGACGTTGAGCACTTTGGGAATAGAATATGAAAAGATACATGCTTGTCCAAATGATTATATCCTTTACCGGAAAGAATCTAAAGATTTAGATGAATGTCCAATTTGTAACGAGTCAAGATAGAAGAAGGGCAAGATGCCATCGAATAGTAGCAAATGAGTGCCAGTGAAGGTGTTATGGTACATTCCACCGACTTCACGTTTACGTCGTTTATTCCATATTGCCGCGCATGCTAAGAATTTGACATGACATCATGATAAACGTGTTGACGATGGCAAGCTGAGGCATCTAGTCGACGCACCAAAATGGAAGACCTTTGATGACAATCATCCAGATTTTAGTGCAGAACCAAAGAATTTACGTCTCGGTTTGTCGACGAACAGAATGAACCCACATAGTAATATGAGTAGTAGGCATAGTACTTAGCTAGTCATACTTGTCAACTACAATCTCCTTCCAGAATTGTGCATGAAGTGGAAGTTCTTGATGTTGACTTTATTGATCTCAGGTCCTCAACAACTGGGGAATGACATTGACATGTACTTGGCACCATTAATCGATAACCTAAAAAACTTGTGGAAAAATGGTTTACAAGTTAGAGATTCTTACCATCAAGATACGTTCAATCTTCATGCAATGTTGATTTGGTCAGTTAATAACTTTCCCGCACTTGCCAACCTATCTGGTTATCCTGTGAAAAGTTCTATAAGTTGTCCCGTTTGTATGAAGGAAACATATTCCAACCGGTTGAAAAATGGTAAGAAAACCGTCTACCTTGGTCACAAGAGATTATTGCCAAAAAATCATCGATACCGCAAACAAAAAAAGGCTTTTGATGGTAATACCGAAAAAAGAACCGCTCCTCGGATTTTGTCTAGCGAATATGTATTTGAGATGGTTAAAGGTGTGAAAATAGTTTTGGGAAAGAGAAAACGTAAGACTCCAGTTGTCGATGGACCTTAGAAGAAGAAGTCAATCTTCATGAACTTCTATATTGGAAGTCACTTTATATTCGTCATTGCTTAGATGTTATGTATATTAAGAAAAGCATTTGTGAATCGATAGTGAGTACAATGCTTGACATTCCAAACAAAACTAAAGATGGTGAAAAGGCACGGTTGGATCTTAAAAAGATGAAGATTAGACCAAATTTGCTCGCCAACAAAAGATAGAATGGCACATATTTACCTCCGGCAAATCGCACATTATCGAGACAAAAAAAGAGAAAGCTTTGTGAATGGCTTGCGTCCGTGAAAGTGCCAAATAGGTACTCTTCCAACTTTAAAAGGTTGGTGTCGATGAAGGATTTGAGGCTCATTGGAATGAAAACGCATGATTGTCATATCTTGATGCAACAATTATTAGCTTTTGCATTACGGGGAATTTTAAAAAAAGATGTGAGATATGCAATTACAAAATTATGCTTATTTTTCAATTCAATATGCTCCAAGGTAATCGATCCACTTATGATAGATTTGTTATAATCAGAATTGGTGATGACTTTGTGCATGCTTGATAAGTATTTCCCACCAGTCTTTTTTGATATAATGATCCATCTAACAGTGCACTTAATTCGGGAAGTGAAGTTATGTGGACCGGTCCATTTGAGGTGGATTTATCCTTTAAAAGGTACATAAAAGTTTTGAATGGTTATGTAAAGAACCGAAATAAGCTGAAGGGATGTATAATGGAAAACTATATAGCGGGGGAATCAATTGAATTTTGCTTTGAGTATTTGTCCTATGTGGACCCAATAGGGTTGCCAAAGAGCGAGCTATTTATGTCGAAAGGACCATTCGTGGGCATTCATGCACCAGTAAATCAAGATGAATGGGAAAAATCTTGTCTGTACATTTTGCACAATGCTAAGGAAATAGAGCCTTTCATTGAGATTCACATGACAGAATTAAGAGATGCGAATCCAAGAAAAGGAAGATATAAGAAGTTGATTCAAGATGAGCACAACCGAACAGTTCGGGAGTGGATAAGAAAAGATTTGCGTATAAAGGCTGGTGTTTCCCAAGACTTAATGAAACTAGCAAGAGGACCATCATCGATAGTCACAAGATATACATCGTACTTTGTCCATGGCTACTCCTTATACACTCGCGAAAGAGATAAAAAGCATCCTGTCCAAAATAGTAGTGTGACCCTTCATGTCGAGTCTATGCATATTTCATCCACAAATGACAAAAATCCGGTATACAGTTCCATGAACTACTTTGGGTTCATTGAAGATATTTGGGAACGTGATTATTGTGGCTTGCGGATAGCACTCTTTAACTGCAACTGAGCTGACAATAATTTTGTTAAGATTGATAGTGACAGTGTAACAGTAGTGGACTTTACGCGATTGGAATACAAACATGATCCTTTCATTATGGCGTCGCAAGCCGTAAAAGTCTTTTACACAACAGATCCCGACAATTTAGAGTTATCTTTAGTTGTGTCAATGAAGCCAAAAAGAATCCGGGATGACTAAAAAGATGTTGAAGATTGCACCAACATTCCATCTTTCCCAAAGGAATTGCCACCGGTGGAGGAGATTGATGATTTGGACGATAATGTTTCACACTTGCTTCGTTTGGATGTCGAGTAGACACGTGTTGAGAAGCCCAAAAAAAAAAAAAAAACTTAATGTATAAGTTGTATTAATTATATTAATTGTACACATTGTATTATTTATATATGCTTTTGTGTGAATGAATCTAAGAACAGGAGTTAATGATGGGTTGCTTCATGCATAACACACAAATTTAGCCGCAGTCTATGGGATTATAGCTGAAAACAAACAAAATTTTAAAAAATTCCCGGTCACAATACCACGACGGTTTTTTAAAAACCACAACAATTTTTGGTATCTAAAACTGTCGTGGTATGTGACCTGGAATTTTTTAAAATTTTTAAAAATTTCATGGTGGTATCTAATAAAAAACCATTTTAAAATTGTATGTAACAATTTTAAAAAACCATCGTGGTATCTAATAAACCACAACGATTTTTGGTAAAAACTATCGTGATATGTGACTTGGAATTTTTAAAAATTTTTAAAAATTTCATGGTATGTTGACCAGGAATTTTAAAAATACCACGATGGTTAAAAAAAAAAAAAAAAAACCGTCATGGTATTAGCACCAGGAATTTTAAAAAATTTGTAAAAATTTTTTAAAAAATAAAGGGGAATTTTTTTAAAAAAATTAAAAAATCGGATACCACGACGGTTTTTTCGAAATACCATTGGTACGTTTAGATACCACGACGGTTTTTTTTAAAAACCATTGTGATATCAAAGCTACCACGACGGTTTTATCAAAAAACCATCGTGGTATCTTTTCCAAGAAATTTTAAAAATTTCCCAAAAACCATGTATGTGTTCAAAATTTTGGACACTACATAAAAACAAAAAAACAAAAAAAAAAATTCCACAGTGATGAATTACCTTGAGAGGAGCTATGAACCTTTTAAACTTGGTGATATTGCAAAGACACAACCTATTAAAGTTATTTTTCAAGAACTTCAGCCCTTTGCCACAGTGATTTATTTTCGATTCCACCACCACCACCCCCCCCCCCCCCCCCGAAAAAAAGAGCTTATTTAGAACATAATTAATTATTTTTCCATTTCAACATACCTATTTCTTTTGTTCTCTCCTTTTGTTAGGTCCTCAAAGGTTCTTGTGACGGAGACGGAGGAGTGAAGAATTAGAAACAAAGGATAAAAAGGTCCAATAGTTGTTTTCTTATCTTCTTGTATTTACTTCTGCGCGTTTGGAATAAAACAAAAAACAAAAAAACAAAAAAAAACAAAAAGCTCATGAGAATGAAGTAGTATATCATTTCTGTTGAAGGTGAATTTCGTCACTCAATTCTTATCATCTATGTATCATTCTATATCAACAATTATTAACAATGTCAAAGTGGAATCATAATTGAAATCGATTACAGCTCCTTAGAGTCAACAGTAAAATAGGCTCAATCGTATGTTCCCCAAAATATTCTAAAATAATCCATAGATATCATTAATCATGTGATGTGAATTATGGAAGATTAAAATGAAATTTGAAACCCTTTTAATTAGTGGGGATGTGATTGGCATCAGTATGTTGATCTTCATTTAGGAATCAAGACAAAAGGGTGCATTTAAGAGAGTTTACTAATCCAAATAAGAAGATTGTGCGTTTGAGAGGCTGCATCTATAAAAAGAGAATATCTCAGTAGATGAAAGACACTCAATTACGCCAAAGCTTTGCCATTTTCTGAAATATTCTTTCCAAAATCCTTTGAAATATTTCTTCCCCTGCTGTTATTCATATTAAGCTTTCTGGTGCACCCTTGTACTTGTAAATCTATGTGCAGCTAGCACACACAGAGAACATAGTTAATTAATTAGGGCAAACGTCTATAAATTTAGTCTCATTGTTTATGTTCTACATTTTATTTATTCGTTCATCGTTAGATTGACTCTCAGCTTGGCTTTATATCAGACAATGTTTATGTAACAACTTTCAAATTTATAATATTAATTCTCCTCCTAAATACAGAATTAAATTGTAAATTTCATCATTAGTAACATTTTTAAATTGGTAATGAGAAAATATATATATATATATAATGTTACTCTCATTTTCTTTTTCAATTGGGATTTTATGAAAATATTGTATGTAAAAATTCATTATATATATATATATATATAATAAATGAATAATCATAATTTGTGAATTAAAGAAGTGAATTTTATGTCATACTAAGATTTATCTATTAAATTAAATTTAATAATCCTACTATCATCTCAAGAAAGAAAGAAAAAAAGAAAAACTTAGGGGGAGGGTCCCCCTGAAGTGGGTAATTACTCACCAGGCAAGACAATGGGCTTAAGCCCACTACAAGAAGAAGAAGAAGAAGCAGAAGGAAAAGAAGGGAAAAAAAAAAAAAAAAAAGGTTAGGGGATGGGGTGCCATCCACCTCTCCCCTTGCTCAATGGGCAGCGGCCCACTAAGCAATGCAGGCAGGCAGTAAGCTGCCTGCTTGCTACCAATAAACTGACATAGAAAAATAAATAAATTTTCTCTTTTCTTCAGAAGTAGGTTGAACAAGAGGGGGTTTTGAAAATCTAAAATCCAACCCCTAAACAAGCAAAACAATTATGACAAGACAAGAAAGAAAAATTAATTACAATATAAGATGATGGACTACTTGAATGACTACTCACTAAAACCGCTTAGAATTACATGAAAAACCACCAAAACAACCTCCCAACTTATCCTCTTCAGCTAAGCACGTTTTTAGAGAGATTAAAATTCAAAAATTTAAATTTTTTAACCCACAATAAGACTTGGTTATAAAATGATTTTAAGGTAAACCAAAAACCACTTTTTTCTCTTTCATAAAAACTATACAAGCAAAGAAAAGTTCCTTCTGTTCCTCCATTCACTGTGGACGAAATTTGTAGCTAATGGAAGCTAAAAATATACTTCATCTCCTACCACCCATTCCCAAGATCATTTTTCATATAAAGAGGAAGAGTCATTCCAAGTATTTTTCAAGGTAAAAACCTATATTTTTGCACTTGTTTCCTAGAAGAAAAAATTGATGTTTTAAAAATGTTGTTAAAATGATGTTTAATTTCCATTCTAGCCCCCTACCTCAAGGATTCAAGAGTGTTTCAAAGCCTTTAAGAGAAGCTAAGAACCCATTACTTTTCTAATAGACAACCCACTACTTTTCTAAGAGGTTAATGATTTGTAAACTAGTGGTTTACTAAGTTCTTAATAACTTTCATTTCAAAATGTGTTCTTACAAATAGGAAAATCTTGGCATGGTAAATAACTAAAATGTTATTTTGTTACTTAGTGAGATAATATGTGTGCTGGTCATGATT
>CM046377.1:5375949-5550949 GCA_025413485.1 Ficus microcarpa | reverse complement strand
TAAAATGGCTAAAAAACATGATTTGTATATGGAATATGATGAAAAATGTGTTTATATGGTTTTTATGATTATAAGACATGAAATGAGAATTATCATATGAGAATAGGATATTATAACTTGTTGATATATTATGTCCTCTGTTAATGGAAACATGAATGATAAGAAAATATTTTGACATCACAAAAGGCTAGAATAAAAATTAATGACTATAAAGTACAAAAAATAACATTTGGATTAAATGTTAATAACTTAGAAAATGGTATTTTGAGTGGGACTTTTATACTCATGTAGAATAACAGAATATCACTCTTGACATAAGCCATAAGAAGAGCTCAAGTTTGATCAGAAATAAAAATATCAGAAATGACAATTTTACCCTTAAGGGGTAAAATTGTAATTTCACTAGTCTAAAGACTTTATTTGAATCCAAAACCTTGCAGTCTTGACTAGAGACTTAAAATAGACCTTGTATCAAATTTTAATGATAAATGGATAAGAAATGACCAAAACGCCTTTTAGAGGTCAAAACATAAATATAGAAAATTTAGGGTCAAAAATGTAAAATATAAAAACTTGTTAATAATATGTCTTGATCCTATGAGAACACTTTATAAGGACATTAAGTATAAAAAAACATGAACCAAAGGGTATGGGAGCTAATTGAGGCTAAATAAGAAGTAAAATGCAAAAATAAATAAATAACGGATCAAATTATAAAATCTACTTAGACTATAATTAGATAGCATCTTTGTCACTCTTAAAGCAATGTAATAAGCTAAATGAATACAAGAAATTATATGGTTTGTGTTATAGTCAAATGTACGACCTTAAAACACATAAAAGGGGGGTGTAAATGTAATACTTTTCATTTGATTGTGGTTAGAAATGTAATAAGTTACGAAAGTCATTTTGAGAGCTTAGGGGCAGTATAAACATTATTCTAAGGCTCTAGGATAATTTTTTTAAAGCCATTCAATAAGTCTAGATTAAAAAATGTATCTCTAATGGCAAATTGTAATTATGTCAAACTAAGGGTAAAATGGTAAGTTGATGAGGAGAACGTTTTGGGCTGTAGGTAGAGGTTTTGTAGACCTATAAGACTGCAATAGAGATTACTAAAAGCTAAGGTCAAAAGATAAGGGGTGTTTGGTGAATGAGTTTAGTTTAAGATTTTTAAGTTTCAATAGTTTTTTTTTAGAAAAGACAAAAAAAATTTTCAGAAAAAAAAAAAAAAAACTTTTTCAGAAAAAGACAAAAACAATGATGAAAAAAGTTTTTAGTTTAAAATAAACCTGAAAACAAACACCCCCTTAATAAGTTTAAAGCTTAAAAATGCTTGAATAACCGAAATAAAAGTAAATTGGTAAATTAGTACCGGAGGGCTTAGTGACAATAAATTAATCTACCACTAGGCTTGCTGTAATGCCATGTAATTATTAATTAAAACTTGATAAAGACAACAAAGTGTAATGGGCCTTAA
Source organism: Ficus microcarpa (assembly GCA_025413485.1). Lineage (NCBI taxonomy): Eukaryota > Viridiplantae > Streptophyta > Magnoliopsida > Rosales > Moraceae > Ficus > Ficus microcarpa. The sequence goes on along the minus strand of CM046377.1, from coordinate 5,549,469 downwards.
CAAGTTTAAAATAATAATAAGACCCAATTATAAGTAAATAGGTTATAATAGACCCAATAAACCCACAACCCACAAAGATGACCTAATATGATATTGGAATACTATGGTTATCCATGGTCACCTAATAGACCTAAATATAAATAAAGGAGAATTAAGTAAAATAATGGATAAGAAATTAAGTAGTAAATAATTAATTCACCAAGGAATTAATAATTAATTAATTTAATATTTAAAATTAATTAATTATTAATTAAGAAATTAATTTATGATAATCATCTAATTAATAATTAAGGATGTTATTCTTAAATATAAAAAAATACTTAGAAACAAATTAATTATTAATTAAGAGAACATATGTCCATAATCGAAAATGACTCAAAAGCCTTACTCTAACTGTCAGATATCAATTTAAAATTAGGACACCGCATCAACTTGAGGGTAGAGCCGGAACCAATCAACGCGAATATACAATTACGTGATTTTCTGTAAGTATAGACCCCACTTATAGTGTGGTTGTTTATATGATATGTACGATGTGAGCTCGATGTTTATTTTTGATGATATGATATGATGCCATGATGATGTATTTATTTACACACTTTACGAAAGTATGTTATGATGACGTGTTTATTTACACACTTTATTAAAGTATGCCATGATGATGTGTTTACATACATGCTTTTTGAAGATATCATTCTTGCATGCTCACCATATGGCTTAATATTTAAAAAAGTGAAATGAATGATATGTCGTACCAATCTCCAACTGAGTGGGAGGATATTCGCTTTCGGCCAAATGGGAGATAATACTAATCTCCGGCCGAATGGGAAGATATTCGCCTCAGGTCAAATGGGAGATAATAATGATAAATGAGGTTAAAGTTATGATCTTGGGTGATAACAGATTGGTTGCTCCTCCATCTTCCCCATTTAAGATCGCATGCATCCCGTTACAAATATAAGGGCCTATAAGATGTTAAATGAATAAAATGATAATTACATAATCTGTCATGTATTTGCAGTTGTATGCATTCATGGATTACACGTCTATGCTTACTGAGTTTATCACATCATTTTAAGTTTCCTACTATAGGTAATCCAGGCAAATTGCCTATGACATATTAAGCATTGATGTACTGACGATGCGGATGCGAGATAGATAAAAGTATTATGGGTTCTATGGACGTCACCTATATTTTTATATTCTACACATGTTTTTAAGGATTTGTTAAATGTTATTTTGATATTAGTACACTCTAATGCTTAGCTATGAAAGACTTAATTAGACATTGATATGGCTAAATTTGAAACGTTATGTTAGTATGTTTTATTTAAACTAATTCTAATTATTATGGATTTTAAAGAATTACTTCTTTTTAAATAATGTTTAAAAAAAATTTCTCTGAAATTTTGATGAACTAAAATTGAATTAGTAACGATTTAAAAAAGATGTAAATAAGCAAGTTTTTAAGTGACGACCTAAGAGGTCAGATCACCACAGCTTAAATCAATCACTTGTCCTTGAACAAATTGATTGTAGATTTTTCGCACTAAAATTTTGTTTATATAGGTGCTACTAAATATAAAAGAATGCATCATGAAAATTTCTCAAGTAAAAATTCTAGATTTATTCATTGAATAATGATAGAAATATTGAATTGGGTCCGTTTGGGATCACTTTTGGAGATGATGTTTGGGAGGTTGGATATGACGTAAGTTTTGAAAATATATTTTTTGTGAAAATGAACTATTTAGAGTGAAAAAATATAAAAATTTAAATGTGTTTAGAAAAAAATTAGCAATATGAATCTTGTTTCGTTCCTCTTGAAATTTTGTGGTATTTAAAAAAAAATCATCTCATTTCGACTTAAAATAATAAAATTATGAACCTTTAAAGTTTGAGTTTTTTTTTTAATGAATAGTAAAATTAAAGGAAAAGAACAAAAAAAAAAAAAAACTTTTAAAAACTATGTTTCCAAAGGTGACCCATAATTTCCCAATACGCAGTGTTTAAAAGATGTCATACCATCTACTAATAAAACATTTTACTTTGCATCAAATGGAAAGGAAATGAATAAGGGGAAAGCCAATCCTTACATCCCCTTGATATTGATTTCTTGTGAAAAGAAATACATAACAAATTTATTCATATACTCTTAATAAGTTTCCATTGCTGATTTTTTTTTTTTTTAATCATGTGAGGATATTTTAATAATTACATTAATAAGATAACCATTATTAAAGTTAGTAAACACTACAAAGAGAATAGAATTGTTTTTTTTTACACCATCTAACAAGTAAGTAAACATTAGAAAAAGAATCAATGATCCTCCTTTATGTTTCATTACTTTACTTTTTAATCTCATTACATTTCTTATTACATTCATTTGTGGTTTAGTAAACGCGTCCTATATGTATTTAGTGGAAAGATGAGAACTAAATCTACATAAATTGGTTTTATTATTATTATTATTATTATTTTTAAATAACGTTAGAATTGGTGTTCAGGATATTAAGTTTCAAGAAATCTGTGAAGCCAAGTTTAATTGAAAGTTGAACGAATATGAGAAAGACAGAAGAACCAAATAGTTAGTTCAGGCAAACGTTCAACATTAACCTACACGTCACCTCACAACCTTACACACAACCACGCTTGAAATCAAGAGAGACGGAGACAAGTAATAAGCAAAAAATAGCCCCTACCTAATTCCCAAAAAAAAAAAAAAAATCCGCACTTTATGAATAAAAGTAATAATGAAAGCATTCTGGCAAAAAAATATAAAAAAAAATTAAAAGTAACAATAAAAATATTTTAAAAAATTTTATTCAATTGTAATTTATAGGAGCATTTTCATTTATGTCCATCCCCTCTATGGTCTCTTACTTTATCCAACTTTAAAAATTCTAATTTTACCTCTTAAACTTTGAATTTTAACCCCTCTTTACCCATTTTATTAGAACTTCAAGAAAATTAGTTTGATTTAATCCATTAGGATTTCTACTAAAAACAAACATAATAATACCACATGACCGTACCAACTCACTTTTTTCCGTTTGTTTTTAACTGAAATTTTGATAAGGGGATAAAGTGGGGGTTTAATCCAAATTCACAGGACAAAGTGAAATTTTAAAATTTATGTTACAAAATGAGAGTGATTCTAAAACTCAGAGACATAGATAAGAATAATCTTAATTTATAATAAAAATTGCTGCGCACACAAATCGGGTGATAGCAAATTTAAGAAAGACCATCCTCTTTTTCTTGTGCTTTAACAGTTAACCCATGAAACTGCGACTTTTTTATATATTCAAACCATGTACCAATGGTAAGATGCCAACACTAATGAGATTTCTCCAAACAAGCCAAAGAATATGCTTAAACAGAGTAGAGAAGTAAAAACGTGGTATGTGTTCCATATTGAAAACTAAAGAATACATTACAAGAAATCGGCCCCGTTTCTTCTTATAAACTGAATGATGACCAGATTCTCTCAAGAATTTTCCACTTTACAATTTGGTATCACCCCCAAAAACCATCTTTGACGGTATCTGAAAGCAGAAAACCGAAATTTCGGACATTTTATTTGTATCCCCTTTTGACTCTTACGTTTCAGGATACTAACTTAAGAAAATGAGCAAATAAGCAATCTAATCATCCAAAACAAATCACCAAATCCCATTTATAAAAATTCAAAAAAAAAAAAAAAAAGAAAATATTATTGATATACAACCACAGGAGGAATCTTGAAAGTGCGTGGAATAAACGGTATTACCTCAGGCCTCTCACCAAATCGTGGTAAAACTCATACTCAGCTTCATAATCGTGCAAATGAAGCTCGGCCTTCTGATTCGTGTGATAGTGATGCTTAGCCAAATCCGATTTACCGAACCCGAAAATGCTAACTTTGTCACAAATTCCCAAAGCCAACATCACAGCTTGCATACCAGAAGAGTAGTGAAAAAACGGGCCATCATGTTCACTACCCCAATTCTCCAACGCCTTCCCTTTCTTCTCCACAAACAGTTTCAGCGAATAGTACTTCACGATCCTCGCCGACAACATGTCAAACCTTGCATCCGTGACGATCAACGGCGACTTGTGCGACGAGTTACAAACCGTGTAGTCCAAGAATGCAACGCCTGGCAAATGTACATTACAATAGGCACATTCTCTCCATAAGGGTGACAAAAACAACCTCCCTTCTAGCACAAAGATGCAAGATATTGCTATTCACAAAGGAAATACTAGTTTTCGACCCGACTTTTCGCTCGTAACTCTCGATTCTAGCATTGTTTAGCCTTATAACAGCCTCATGTCCATCAATAGTCTCTCCATAATCACTATTCAGTAAAATCCCACTATTACCCACAACAGCACAAGAAGAATATCTCTTATCAGAACTAATTATTCCATTGTACTTATCAATCGGATTCTTAACTAATCTTATCAATTCCGACATGATTTCGGGTTGGTACCTCTTGTTTCTGGACCAATCTTGGAGGACCCTTCTGAAAGCCAGCCATTGGCGGTAGAAATTTGGCGAGCGGATCAACAGAGAAGCTCCATTGGAGGTTCTTGCCCTGATATCTCTGTTATTGAATCTTCTCCAGCTGGCGAAAGCCTTGTATCGTCCAAGACTGTCGAAGTCTCCGTCCAGCAGCTGCGATATCTCTTGCTTCGATTTCTCCTCCGCCAAATCGATGGCGGCGAAGTTAAGCAGCGTCTCGTTGAACATAATCATATCAAGCTGCTGACTTTGAAGGGGAACAATGGTGGTGGTTGAGGGGTGGTGTCGAGTCGGAACTCGACCGAGTTCAGGCTTCGTCGAAAGAGAGTGCGAGAGATCATAGTTGCAGCGAAGATGAGAAGAAGCAAAACGCTGAACAGAGGACGAACCGTGCGCTTCATTGGGGTGATTTGGGATGTGGCTAAATGGGGCCATAGATAGAGCTTGGTGGAGATCTTGAGCCTGTTTGACTCGGACCCATCTTCGGTTCCCGGAGGTTTTGGCATCCAGAACAAGGGAAAAGAATCGATTTTGCGAGGTGGGTATTGGAGAATAAGAGTTGGAAAGAAACGAATTCGAGTTTTTAAAAACAAAACCAGATCTTGAAATGGCTTTTTCTTTTTTTTTTTTTTGGGAGGTGAAACCTGAATGAGTGAGATTCAGTTGGGAAGTGGGAATTTCATGTCTAAGGGAAATCTATGGGAAGAGTGAGAAGGAGAGAGGAGGGCCATGATATAGGAGAAAGCATTGGGCTTGGGTGGGATTTTTGTTTCCTTCGACTTTGGTAGAGACGGCGATATACTCTTTCCTCTGTGTTTCCGGAAATGTAATCAGAGAGAGAGAGAGAGAGTGTGTGTGTTAAATAAGTGAATAATTGGGCATTTTGGCACTTTCGGTCTGTAACATTAAAGTTGTTGTTTGCCGCTTGGAGAGTGTGTGGATGTGTTGTGCATGTTGTGTGTGGGGTTTTGGCGCTGTCCTTGAGCGAGTGATGGGGCAGGGAAGATATAGGCTGCTTCGCAGCACAAAGTGGTGTAGAGTGGAGTCGATGTGTGGGGTGGGTGGGTGGGTGGGGTCATTAAAAAAATAAAAAATTTAAAAATTTAAAAAAATTAAAAAGATTGCATCTTCTTAACTGTCTTTTTAGCTGTTAAAATTTTGACCGTTCGATCCATGATCTATGAGCGTGCGCCTTATTTTCATTGGATAATACAAAACTACTTCAATATAAATCAAACAATAATATTCAAATCAATCCCAAAAATCTAAGTTATTATGAAATAAGTCAATAATAGTTTTACACTAACATTAACCGTAAAAAAATATAATATGTGATCCACTTTTTATTAGTTTGTGTTATGTATAATACCATCATAATTGTCTCCTCCCACTAAGGGGTTTTTTTTTTTTTTTTTTTGGAGGAGTAATGTCATAAGGAAATTAAAACATTATGCATGGGAACTTTTTATGTTATAGTATATCTACCAGTATATGACACAAACGTAGACGCGGGATCTACTGGGGGAGCGATCTTTGGAGGCAGGTTCATGATGATTGGCACCGCGAGGTCTGTGTGGCTACAGGATTTGAGCCACATGGCGGCTTTGTTTCTGGAGAAGCGACGACTCTCCTGATCGAGCACCTGGCAGCGCTTAAGGACAATAAGCAGCATTTGGGCTTCACTCGTCGATGGAGAGGAAGACCATCCGTTCCAGATTTGATTCGTCCTATCTATATGCTCTTTGTCTACGGACTAATGATGTGTTCAAGCTTGTCAACGATGGCTCTCTCAGTGCTATTATTTTTTTTCATTTTTGTTTCCGTGTGTTTCTTTGTGTGTAATAAATGGTGGTGTTTTCACCTAATTGGTTTTGGATTTTGTTTGTTGGTTGTGTTTAATAAAGAAAGTGGTTTCCTCTTCTTCCGAAATTATTTTTGCTCCGCCAGATCATGTCTTGGTGAATTTTTGAGTCCATTAAGACTTTTGTCTATGCTGAGGTCTTGGTCATGGTCTCGGTACTACATGTTTTTGGCTCTCATATGATCGAATAGAGATATTCTCAAAAAAGTTTATACATGCTCAATTATTAGTCTGCCAAGGAAATTTCCCAATGTTAGATCTTGGTGTGTATCATTCTCTATGAGTTTCATCAAATTTTACTGATAGAACCAGTCTCAATTGAGAATTATATACATTAGTGCTTGTATCACTTTATTAAATATAATTTTCCCTTTCAAAAAAAATATGTATATATATATTTAACCGTTTAAAACAATCATAAGTTTTTCTTTTCTTTTTTTTTTTTTTTTTTTTTACATTGTCATAAAATTCTCATCTATTTATTTTCACAAAGAAAAATCTCACCTAACTCAACCAAAAAATAATACTACATCCATAGTTTTCCTTTCAAACCTATGTAAACATCAATTTGTTCAAGTATTGTAAAGACCCAGACTTTTCAACTAATTAGATTTTTTTTTTCTTTTTTGGGATGTTAGAGAATTCAAATTCCATACTTTTTATGGGCATGATTCATGCAAGTATTATAAAGATGCATAACTATAAGTTACTTGTATAATTTCACACCTAATAACGACCATTGAAAATCCAACACTGCATATATAGGCTAAAAATCAGATAGCGACCTTCAGACAGAGCTCTAAAAATTTTATTCTGAGAGGGAAAAAAGAGAAAAGAAAAAAGAACACATTCTAATCACTACATTATCCTATTAATTGTTGGCACGCGTGAACTTGGTTGAAATTATTGGTAACTTTTATTTATTTTTTTAAATTTTTTTAAGGCTAGTCGTTATTTCCTTGAGTCTTAATCATGTTTTCCCCCACATAACTATGTTGTAGAAACTACATAAAGAGATTTGACTCTTTACAATATGTAAGGAGTTTAAATCCTCACTTTTGAATTCAAAAAAAAAAAAATTTACATGTAGACTAAATTCTTTATAATAAATAGCATTCAAATTAACAAAAATTTGATAAAAATATAAAGATGCATAACTATTTGTCATTGCATAACTATTTTGTAACTATACCGATATATTATACAATTATGAATTGTATGTCTTTCGGTAAATTTCATCATATTTGCATACTTTCTAAAACTTTTAATTTGGTTTTAACGTGATTATTAGATTCTTAGAAACTGTATAATATTATACCACAAAAAGTATGCCATTACCCGAAAAGTCTCCTATGTTTGTCTTTATATCCCAAAACTTTTGCAATTTTTTTTTTTTTTATTTCTATAGATTACCAGTCTGTTCTTCTCTCATACCTTTTAGTTAATAATAATCATTTATAATGAACAACGAATACTCACTTAGTCACTTAAAAAATTATTTATTTACCAAAAAAAATATTATTGTAAAATAGTAAATATATATATATGGAGACATACACTGTAGCATAGTCAGAAATTTATATCAAGAGGCATAAATTTATATGAAATTTTGGACTAGGGCGAAATCTGAGAAAAGTTAAGAAAACCATTATATTCAAATATGATATAACTATAATATGAATGAAGGCAAAAGAACATAAAAATGCTAGTACCATCATCAAATTGATAAATAATAATACTATATGAATAATATGACAATAAAATTGAAATGATATATCTAAAAAAGTAACTAAAATTTATCAATTGAACTTATCTCTTCATATAGTAAGTGGGAGTGAGAAAATACCACTAGTTGTATCCATTTATTTTCTATCTAACAATACATATTCATCATATACTAGAGTTCAATGATATGTGCTTTTTGAACTGAGGATCCAATCATTTAAAAACCAATAAAAAAAATTATTTGAACTTAAACTAAATGTGAAAGTAAAATAAATAAATAAACAAAATAAACAATACTACAATAGAGTTTTTTTTTTTTTTTTTTTTTTTTTCAAGTTGTGCAATTAATGTAGCCCTACTATTTTCATAATCATGGAAGACTTTTAAGTCTATTACTTTCCACATTTTTTTTGTATAACGTCCTAAGTGGGCAAAATAAAGATTTTAGTTGATTTTCTATCAGAAAAAATTGAATGAATAATTTTTAAAGTTTTATAGCTTACAATTTAATGAATCCAACAAATAATGAAAATTACACCTTTTCTCTTAAGCAATTAGAGTTTGACTTAATAAGCTATTAAAATAGACAAATTATTGAATTGCATACAATTTTTTTTAATCAATAGACGTGCATAAACCAAAAAGTTTGAAGACATCTAAAATGATAAGGTTGGAACTCGACATTGTATATTTGAGGTTGGGGTAGGAGCTGGGGAAGGGTTTTGGCCATTTGAAGCTGCTGACAGTGTGGCAGGCATGCTTCATGATCCTAAAAATGTTTATTTATTACTAGTGGTAACATCAGGGCCAATCTTTTCCAGCAAAAAGGGCAAAGGACAAAGGAAAAAGGAAAAACAATAATAATAATAATAAATAAATAAACAATAGGGCCAATCTTTAATAAAGTGGTAAATGTGCACATTATTTGAATCACTTTACCATTTCTTTTTCTCCAAATAATGTTGAGATTTCCTTAGCATAAAACGGTAAAATGATTGTTAACATAGTTTTAACTATTGTTTTTCCCTCATACTGAAAAACAACATCAAAATTGTTGAAGATATAACATAATAATAATTTCATATCTGACTTTATTAAAATCGATAGAATTTGAATTCCCATATCAAATTCAAAAAATAAAGAATATATAAATAACCTTGAAATTATAGATATATTCAGATTTGAGGAATCTTTTGCCGGGATAACAAAACAAAGACTTTGTATCTTCAGATTTTATCGTATTCTATTAATTTTAGTTTATATTGATTTGATTTTCTATTAATTTTTTTTATTGAAAAAAAGATCTAATAGAATATATATTATTGGATTGTATCGAATATGCTCATGTTCTATAATTTACCTAAAAAAAAAAAAAAAAGGTCAATTAGTAAGGCACTTTTCGGCTTTTTGACGTTTATGAAGGATCGTACATATTAGGCAATACTAAATTAATCTTGTTCTCAAAATCCAACCACACATTAGTAGAAAAGCGTACACCAAAATCAATTAGTTGGGTACTAATTGGATTCTCCATCCAAAGAACAAGTAAAGGAACCACAACCAGTTGAATGAGAATTATTTGTTTATATATATATAAATGGATCTGTTGGGATTCTATTTGTTATTTTAAAGTAGTCACCCTAATACTCCATGATGAATGGTTTTAATTACTCCTTTATTATTGAAACAAAGATTACAAATATTGCTAATCTTATCATCATTTTTAGTGCTTTTTTTTTTTTATATTGCGACTTATAATTTATAGTTTTTCTATTTTTATTGTTTTCGAACTTAACGTGTGAGACTTGAACTCTGCGGACAACACTATGTTGAGGAGTTGGGGAGGATTTTATTTTATTATTGAAAATGTTATTAGTCTAAGGAGCACATCAATCACAGTTTATTGGTCGATAATCTCTTCCCCAAATGTTGGCCTGGCTCAAACTAAGCAAGCATCTTTGAGGAAGTGGACATTAAGCATTAAAATACTCATTGAGTTTTTTTTTTTTTTTTTTTTTGGCTAAAGATACTTATTTAGTTATTATTTAAGCTTATAATTTATCGTCAAGCCAAGAAACAAATTGAAAAAATGAGCGAACAAATTGCTTGACTGAGCTAGCTAGCTTAGTGGATGGAAGATGATGAGTAATCTAAATAGGAGCTCTCATGTTTAAAATCGGATATTGTTTTATTTATATATATAGATATGAAAAAAAAATAGAAATAATAACTACAATTGCTCAAAATACTAGTAACCAGCTTACTTTATTCTTCGATCTTTTATTACAAATGTGAATTTGCACGCACCAGGTACTTTCCTCAGAAATAGCATAGATTTTATAACTTATAAAGACTAATTTATGTAGACTAAAAGTTAAACCTCAAACTTCTTGCTTTTTCAGATGAGAGATGCAATTATACTTGACCCATCTACAAAGTCATACCAACGTAGTACATAGATCATTAATAATTGTTCTGACAATCATGGTTTTGTATTAATTAAATGTTTGAATATTGGTGATTTGAGAAAGCAAGTATCGCAATTAAAAAATCTTCGGGTTAAAAAAAAAAATCTTCGGCATGATTAGTCTTTAGTAAAGCATGTTTCATTTAGTAAGGGCCTCCAAAGCTCCAGCCTTTTTTTCCACGAAATTTTCGGCCAGACCATATTTTCAGGATAAAATTGTAATATTCACCCCAATATTATAAATTAATAAGTTTTAATAATCAGAAATTAAACGTTAGTTTTTCAAATAACTAAAAATACCATAGTACTCTTGTTATTACCCCCTTGCTTTTTTTACGGCCGAATTTCAAGTTGGTACCATGCCCGCATAATTGATTCAAGCGGTAAAAAACATTATTTGTACAGTTTGGTGCATGATTGATAATACAATGTCCTACAACTATAAAATATGTGTCAGGTCAGATGGGTCAGGACCCTGAGCGGATGTTTTAGCCCGCAGCTTGGGCTAGCATATAATCTTCTAAAGATTTCATATTATATAGCTCTATGATGTCCTAACACTACTTCTTAATAAGTGCAGGTTTGTAAACATTATGTCTTGTCAAAAAAATACATTTAAAAAAAATAATTTATCATTTATTGTTACTAAATATTTAAAAATCTTGCAATTTATTTCCTTTGGTTTCATTAAAATTTTGTTTATTACGATTTCCGATTTAAATTTTTAAAGCTTTCGTATTAAATTTACATGTTAGTCCATAATTGTAGCTTTATGATATCCCAACCCTTTCTATTAGTGGGGCATGTTTCTAAATTTTATAATCAATGAAAATCACATTATATGGATACATACAAAGTTATCAATTTCCAATATCGATCTAATAGTTTAAAACATGACGTTATCGGTTGATTAATTTTTCAATACCTATCATAAAATTATCCAAAAAGATATAGATTGAGAGTCTATCTTCATACCATTCTTTTTTCTTTTTCTCAATATCTTCACGCCATTCATTAATATTATTTTTACTTTTTTCCTTTTTAGGATGAAAGTCAGACCATCCATTAAACCCATTCAGATTATAAAAATAAAATAATAATTTAAAAAATAATTTAGAGGAATGAACCAAATGGAGTGACACTAACTGCCGAATAAGGTCGTATTTAGCTTTGGATTTGACCCAATCAATGCAAAGGCAGCCTTAATCATAAGACTATATATATTCAGCATTGTAGTATACAACTAATTTAATAAATAAGTGGTGGGGACAACAGACAATATACCTCCCCTAGACCTGAATTCAACCTCATGTAATCAAGTCAACTATGGAATCTTTCATTCAATTTTTTTCTTGTTTTTATAGTTCACACCCGTGCAAAGAAAGAAGTATGATTTGTCCAAACCTATACTCTTTAACTTTTAACATAAAGCACAATTATATGTATTTATCACCCCAAAAAAAAAAAAAAAAGCACAATTATATGTGTACTTTTATTTTTTTATTTTTTTTCGTTTTCTCCAAAGCACAATTATATGTTTCGATACAAACAATCAACCATCTCATTGATATGATATTCAAATCTATAAAAATCTTGTTATTGCCGCATGGACCATGACTAGAGAAGTGTTTGTAAGCACTTAAATCATACAAATTTAAAAATTATTACATTAATATGACATAAAAAATTAACATTAGATTAATATGATACAAATTAAATTAAAGTTAATTACAATTTATATCATGTTAGTCAAGAATTGAGAATTTATGTCATATTGGTCAATAGATAAAAATAATGTGGTTATTTAGGTAATTATTTCTTACATAATAAAAACGAATCAATTCTTGATCCAGTTTCTTTGACCCACATTCGGTCTAATCTTGCTCAGATATGGCAATCGGGTTAGGCTAGATTGACCTTTATAATGTCTTATAAATGTCTTAAGGGAGAAGGAAGGAAATAAGTCAAAAACTTTTTGAGTGATTGGTAAATAATAGACAACTTTTTGCGTAATAGTAAATAGCATATTCACGGTATATAATGTATTTACCAAGCATTATTGACGAAAAAACAATCTTTAAATAAATATCATAAAAAGATAAATAATTATTTTAGTTTATGATAAAATTACCATTAAAATATTCTTATAAATAAACAATTTACCATAATAGTAGTGTTAGGAATACCAACTATAATCCTAATTTTTTGAGTACCAACTAACGTGTCATATTTCCGTTGTTAAATATAATCAATTGATTTGGAAATACTTTAAATAATACCAATAAAAAATAATAACTTATATGCCAAATATGTTGGTACTCAAAAGTTTGAATTAGAATTGATATTCCCAACATTTTTATAAATATGCTCTTTAGTTCAAACATTTTCAAAAATGCTATTTACTTTAAGTTTTTTTTTTTAAATGACCTCTTTGCTATATATTTTCATTTTTTTTTTTTAATAATGATTTTCGATTAACAAAATATGAGCTGGCCCAATTTTCTCTTGGCCGACGTAGGGCTAGGCTGGACATGCCCTCTTCTCAAGTGACCCAAGCCTAGTCCTGTTCCTAATGTGGGTTGGCCCAATCTGTTTTTCCAACTAGACCTGCATGGATCTAGCTAGCCCGCTCATATTTTCAGCTCTGGTCATTACTACCAGGGGGGGGGGGGGCTTTGATGATGAGTTTGAGTTAAATTTTAAGTTTCAATAGTAATTTTGTTAATTTTCAGAAAACAAAAAAAATTTCAGAAAAAAAAAACTTTTCAGAAAAAAAAAACTAAGATGAAAAAGTACCGTTTAGTTTAAAATGAGATGAAATACCAAACTCCCTCGTATATAACCGAATAATTATTAATGTGACCTTCGCTCTCAAGGACAATTCCAAGGTTAAGAAATGAGAAATTAAGTGGCATATCAAACGTTTATATGTTTTCGAATTTTTGTCATAAATAATTCATATTCCTCAACGTGTTAACCAAGTCCATTTGTAGTATAAATCTTAAATTTTAAAATCGAAAGCAAAAATTTTAAGTTGAGGCGTTTTTGTGGCATTCATCAAGTTTAGAAATAGAAATAGGATTTACAGCGCTGGACTCGTATTAGCTGCGAAAGAAATTATGCTTTCATTTTCAAGTAGAATCAAAGTAAGACCCTTTTCATCTCCTCTTGATATTTATTTTATATACGATAATGATGAGGAACGAGATGGCATAATAATATACAGTACTACCTTAAAAAAATAAAATAAATAAAATAAAAAACTCTACAATAGTACTCTTACTTGCAGAACATCACATCTCCACTATTGTATGAAAAGTCGAGCATATGCTAAGGGGGTGTTTTTGGTTAGTTTGAGTTGAAATATTTTAGTTGTAATAAATTTTTTGAATTTCAGAAAGACAAAACTTTTGAGAAAAAACAAAACTTTTGGAAAAAAAAAAAAACAGTACGATTGATGAATAACCAACTCTCAACATAAAATTTCATTTGAAAAAAAAAAAAATTTATATCAAGAATAAAAAAAAAAAAAAAAAAAATCAGTACCATTCTTAACATGTGTTGGAGTCAAATTTAGCATACCCTTAAAAGGCTAAAAATTAGGCTTCAATACGTATCCAGAATTATATTCTGTCATTACATAATCAATATTACTACTAGCTTTAAATAAACTAAAAATAACAGCGAAAGTGAAAATTAAAAAACCTCTACGTTTGCATGCATGCATCATTCTTCTATATTTTATTCTATAATCTATATATTATTTTTCTTCACCGTCTTCTGACATAGAATATTGCAGCACTAATGTAAGTCTTCATTCAATATGATCTTAGTCAAGCTACTAAACAAATTATAGCAATTGAATAAAGTACAATAAGCTTTTTCCAAGTGAGTTTTTATTCACATAATATTACAGTAGCTCATTGTTGTATCTTGATGATAGAGTGACAAGTGCATCAGATATTATAAAGCTTAAATGATATTTTAAAATTAAGAAGGAAATCATCCTAAAAATAAATAAATAAATAAATAAATAAATAAAAATCTAACATTTTATATATGTTGAATTTATGGCTGCACTACGTATTAAATTAGCATATTACATATAGAATTAACTGTTAAATTGAAAACATAGAGTTGGCTCTGGATTCTACCTTTTATATTTATTATAATTTTTTGTTAATTTTACATATAAACTGTTTTGGTTTGTTGTTTTTGTATGGTTTTGTCAAATCCATAGCTTTTAGGAGTTAAAACTGAAACATTTCGCACGAGTTAAGATCAATATTTATAATAGGTTCTTTATAGTAACAATTTAAACAACATACACTAAAGGCTAAAGGTGTTTTGAAAGAATCAAACTTATATTCTTTGTAAAATTTTATTTTGTAAATTTTTTTTTTAGGGAATCTTTAAGAAGTCATGTGTACACTAATCATTAAAAACAAAGGTGTTAAAAAGAAATCATCTCAATTCTTTAGTAAAAGCAATGGTTTAAGCTGTTTTAATTCTTGTGGTGGACTTTTTATGATCACTTTCCCTCGGAAGAGTCGAATAAATCCTTCATTCCATGCATCCTGCATGTGCCCTGCCGAAAGTCAGCGACAGTTGTTTTCAGCCCACGCCTTAATTTAAACGGCATAAAGCTAAAATGAAAGAGCGTTGCAACTTCCAACGGAATAATGCTTTTTTTTTTTTTTTTTCCTTAAATGATATAAGACCACGCAACTTAGGACCCGTTCTGAACAATAATTTTAATTTTTTTTTAAATAGACATTTGTATTCCAAATATGAAATGTTTGTTATGTTAAAATTTAAAGTGGAAATGAACTGTGGCCTAAAAATTAGATATATGTTCAGGGAAAAAAAATTATTATAGATTTTATTTCGTTTCTCTTGTCTTGTTGCTGTGATCATTTAGACATAAGACTCATTTCATTTTGTCTAAATTTAAATTTTATTTCATTAGAATTTAAGAGAGACAGAGAAAATAAGATGTAAGTTAGAAATTTTGAAATTGAAAATCTAAAATACGATTGAAATTGTGTTCGAAAGGGCAAACTTTAAAAGTTTAATTTTACAAAATAACTTTGTTTTTGGACGTTACTGCTCTAATTATACTAATTGGGTCATACGTGAACGATCCTAAATGATTTGTTTAGTAAAACATCTTATTTTAAACTAAATTATACTTTTTTATCATGATTTTTGTCTTTTTTCCAAAAAATTTTTCGTCTTTTCTGAAAATTTTTTTTGTCTTATCTAAAAAGTCAACAAAAATTACTATTACAACTAAAATATTTCAACTTAAACTCACCTACCAAATAAAAGAGTTGTTGGAATGATTGATACAAATGGACCTCTACTGACAGCTAGGTCCAGTAAAGATTTAGAACGCTTCCAGCCCAAGCTTCTAGCCCATTACAGCCAACATTTACAATCATTCTTTTTTTTTTTTTTTTTAGAGAGAGAGAGAGAGAGAGAGAGAGAAATGACGTCCCGTAAGTTTTCTGTTTTTCTGACTTCGAAACCAGACATACAACTATTGAGTAAAATATTAAATGTCATGAATTTCGTTGTTTATGTCCCATTTATTTTCGGAAGGCAGTGTGATAGCTGATTTATTGGCTGGCCATGAACTGGAGATTCACTCGATGGCTGTAATCTCCAAGTTCCATTGGAAATAATCCATATTTGTTTCGAATGTCCATTTTTATATTTATTTTTATTTTTATTCTTTTCATGATTTTTCTCATTTTGAAACGGTGTAAATATTTTATTCTCAAACATATTTTTGTACGGTATCCTTTTAAAATTCTTTTTAATTATTTTAGCAATATATTATTTTCAACAGTATTTCTTATTATTTTATAACTTTCCAAACAAATTTTAGACTCCTTTTGTTTTCAATAGTGAAAATTTTTATAAACATTCAAACATCATCTCATCCTCAAATTTTCCATTTCAAAAATGAGTATGCAATCCAAACAAGCCCTAAGTTTTGATCGGACACAGTTGAATATGACACGTAAAAATTCAAAACAAACAATACTACATATACTTCACTCCAACCAAATGAGCCAAATAATTCCAATTATTTTTTGTCTTTTTTTTAAGTAAAATCATTTTCACTGTTCACGTCTCAAACTCTTACTTAAAAGTTTAAATTTTAAAAGTCTATAATTTTGTTATTTTAAATCGAAATGAGATTATTATATTTTAAAATTTCATAGAATCTTGAGAAAAATGAAACAAGATATTAATATTTTTTTTCCGAATACATTTGAAGGTTTTACTCTTTTTAACTAAAAACAGTTCACTTTCAACCAAACGCTTAATTTCAAAACTTAACTTAACTCTAATCAAAACTCCAATTCTCTCGCTTAAACGAACCAATTAAATTGCCTCTAAATTATAAGAAAGTCCATAATATATGTTGAGTTTGTGCTAAATATAACGTTTGTCCTGTATTTTTTATGATTCAACCTTTAATGATTAAAAATGGATAAAATAAATTTTAAGACAAAAAAAATCCAAAAGTAAAATTTATATATATATGGAAACCAATCGCGTGCAAACGGAAATGAGGATCCGATATGGGTAGAGTTCGTCAGTAAGGGACTTGCTTGTTTGTCCTTTTTTGTGGTAGTCACACTGATAAAAAAAGAAAGGTATATAAATTGATTTAAAAAAAAAAAACAAATAAGCTTTAGCTTATTTTATTGATTCTTTTTTGTCTGAATTTAATTTCCAATCTGTTAATATTGAAGATAATACTTAAATATTGATTGTTATTTTGATGTCCATGACATTTCTAACAATTTTACTAGCTAAGACATTATTTCCTCCGACTCATTTTTAAAGCATAGGGGATAATTTTGGATGATTTAAAAACTCGATGGCAGATTTTGGATTACCAAAGGCAAAAGGACAAACGTTGTATTTCTCAAAAACTCAAGCGAAACTTATTGGAACTTAGGCTTTGTTTGTCTCATCATCTCATTTCAATTCAAACTGTACTTTTTTTGTCTTTTTTTCAATTTTTGTCTTTTTCAAATTTGTCTTTTCTAAATTTAAAATTTTATTACATTAATATTTCAATAACTAACAAAAAAACTCATTTTATTTTTTTTTTTTTTTTTTTTGGCTTTCCTTGATGTCATGATGCTTTTGGTGGGGCGCATTTCCTTCTTTGCTGGCGTCACGACTCACGATGCTTTTGGGGGCTGCTTCCTGGTGTATCGGGAACTCCACCCCAAAAGGTCTTTTTTACTATTTCAGATGTGCTTCGTGAAGGGTATTTTAGAGATTTCATTTCTAATATTGGTTACCTTAAATTTATTTTATGAATAGAAGACACCGATGTCGTGGATTATTACGAGATAAAGTTACATAAATAATCAGAGAGTTTTGAGAGTGTGTGATTTATTTTATTAACTTATTTGATCAAAATAAATTTCTACATGACTCGAAAATAATGTAATCTCACATTAAAATTTATGTATTTTGTGATTGTTTATTTTTTCTGTAAATTTTAATGCTCTCAATGATATAGAATTAGTGAGCTAATTCTTAGCAACGTGTGTCTCTATCGCACCCGTTGTTTGGTCGTTCATCAACAACCTTTTCTGTTCCTTCCAGTATCACTCGCTCTATTTCTCATACTGTCTTTGCCATTGGAAGAGTCAATAAGTGTGGCTCATGACTCTTTCTTGTTTTTAGTATATCCATGCGATTGTTTAGTGTTTCTGATTTAATAATGAAGATAGTCCGATGTATGTTTTGTTTAAAGAATCAATGTGAAGTTGTCTCTCTAAAATGTTAGAACAAATAATAAATGTGTCTGTTCGTTGCGCCTTGTGCACAGATAGATAAGAAAATGAACAGCTGCTCATTGACATTCATGTTACAAGTTGGCCTCAATAACTCCCTACTACCTAATAGTTGACTAAGTTCTTTAAATGTAACTGCTTTCATATTGATCAAATCTTGAATTATTTCTTCATGTCCATTTAATATGTCTTCCACACGCATGCTGCCAATTAGTCTTGAATTATGCATTGGTTGTGGATTTATTCGTCTGTTACGTCTATGGGCAGCCATGGCTACGACTGCCACAGGAATAAAACCATCATCGTCGCTTAGCTCGTGTTCTGAGGATCGGTTATCTTTTTCGTGTTTGGATGCGGAACTATACTCGTTCATCTTGAGAATGATGTGACCCGAGTTAAATTTGCTTGTTTTCCTGGTATAGATAAATTGTTTCAAAAACAAGTGTCCCAATACCATTATACTCCGTTGCACACATCGTTTAAAAGTTGTTATATATTAATTTGATTCCTCACAACCACTACAAAACATACGATGACATAAATAGGAATATCACTGTCTATAATGTTAGCTAAATTGACATAACCAACTCAATAAAGAAAATGTTGAAACCTGAATAAAATAAATAAATCAACAGTAACCAAAACAATTTTAATAATGTCAATGTTATATCTAAAAAATATGAACATAAGAAAGAAAAAATTGAACATGAAAATCAGGGGTGGGGGCGACGGGATCTAACAACGAAGTCAATAATGCCTCGCCTATCATCATCGTTAAGCTGGTGGAAGGTATATTGAAGCCGTGGATGAGTATTGAAGTAGTGCCACATAATGGTCCGCTAATATTGTGGAATACCCATCTCGGTCGTGCAATTCATGCACATCATCAAGTGATCCGTTTAACTTGATTGGTCGTTGCTGGCGCGTGATTGCGATCGATTATGTAAATGAGTGACTATTTCTTACATTGCCACATAAGTCATCTGATCCGTTGCATGTCTTTGCTTTCTCTTACCAACACTGCCCCTAAAACATGACGGGCCAGCGTCGTTGGCTGGTCGTCAGTTGCCGACATGCCACCCACAGTTGGTCAGTGTAGATCCTCATCTAGCACCCGTTCGGTGCCAGAGTTGTCCATGGACAGTAAGTCATCTACGTACGGATTACTTCCATCCGGCATCGTAACTGACCTGTATCCCGATGCACCTGCAGCATGATTTTTTTCAAAAACATTGTAATACAACTCCTTGTGCTGAAGTCTCTCATGGCAAAGATGATTACACTCATTGTAAACCTGCAAACAAAAATGTATCAACATACTCGTATATTGGTGGTCGGCTTTAATTATTAAATTAGATTGTCAAAGATAGAGAATGCAATTACTTGGATAAAGCTCTGCCAAGCATCATCCGAGCAAATGACTCTATCGGTCGACGGATCATATCCAAGGTTAATCCATACTTACAACACCTTCCATCCCCTATATATTTTCATTGTCTCTCTTTTTTTTAATATAATGTTAATCCATATGCAGGACTCTGTTAAATTCAAATTAAATTTGATGGCCCATTAATCAAGAATAAGCATTGGGGGATGTTTACCACCACTATAAGACAAATAATCATCCAATTTATCAAGTAGTTTTTTTTCCTTCGTGTTATCCCAAAAGTATGCTTCATCCGATGCTTTGCGAGGCATTTCCTTCACAAATTCAATAACAAAAATGGAAAAAATAATTTGAAACTATAACATAAAGAGGAAATTGTGTTTGGCTCAATATAAATTCATTGGCAGCTTTTATCTGAAGTATGCGCCACCTAATTCATCCCATCCGCACAACATTAATCAGATTAATCTACGAAACCAACACCACAAAACCAAAAAATAAAAATTTCACAGAAACCCCAAACATACCAAATATATTCAGATTCAAATCCACAAACACACAGAAGATTGTATCCAATTTATTTGGCTAATATGTAAAGAAGTTTTAAAAGCAATTGCCGAGTTTAAGCCAAAGAATGAGTATACAGTGGTTTACGGCGGATCAGAGCAGGAAGCAACGCCTCGTGCAGTTGATTTCTGAACTCAAAAATAGTAGGTATTGAGCCTTCTAGTTTGAGTTTGTTTCGCGGATTTCAGTCTCCGCCGCATGAGCCACCGACGATACCGAATTCGAAAGTAGGAACTAAAAAAAGGAATAAAAAGACAAATAACAAAGATATCATAAAGAGGACAAAAATGTTTCTATGTCTGATGGCATCTTTGGCAGGGCCCCACAAAAAGAACCAAACATGCTTGAAACTTTTTTTTTTCCTTGGCTTGGAACTTGAAAAAGACCAACCACTTTTGATCGGTGAAGACTGGGGTTAAATTTCGTTGATTAAGAACCAAATGTTAAATTTGGTAGATTAAGACCCAAAACCTCTTCAGCATTACCCAAAAAAAAAAAAAAAAAACAATATATGTACTATATAACACGCAAATATTTTCCAACTATAAAATCGATCATCAAATTAACACCACAGTTAAAAGATTTTATATTATTTTTTTGGCAAAATTATGCTTTCTGGTAGATTAAGAAAATTATTTAAAGGTTTTTTTAAGTCTATAAATTCAAAGATTTATCTGCCGAGAAGGTTCAGTTCTCTCTGTACTCCCAAGTTAAAGCAATCGTTTTCCCCTTTTACACAATACAACTACAAATGAGCCTCTTTTGTTGTATTATGTTGTTCTAAAAAAAAAAAAAAAAAAAGTTTTCCATTTTCTTTCTCTTCAAGCATTTTCTTTCCAATTTTCCCATCCCTTACATCTTAACTTTCCCAAAAAATCAGCTACCAAACAGCTTCCTTCCCATAAATGCTTCCTTTCCTCCACTTTTCCCCATTAGAGCTATATCTAGAGAGAAACTCATCTTTTATCTTCCTTCTCTCTTCTTTCTCTATTATATATCTCATAGGCATTTTTGTTGTAATTTACCTACAGAAAACTCTCATTCTAATCAACAAACCCAAAAAACAAAAAACCAAAAACAAACCAAAAATCAAAAAACAAAAAACAAAAACAAAAATGATTTCCATTGCAAACAACTCTTCCTTAAAACCCAACAACAACAAACGCCGATGCAAAAAATCATTCCCAACATTCCCACCACCACCACCACCCACGTTTCAAATCAAAGAATAATCAGCCAAGTAAAAAAAGATCAAAACAAAGCAAAAATAGGAGAGAGAAACTAGAGAGAGAAAGCAAAGTGGATTTATTAACTCACAGAGAGATCTGGTAGTCAAGCTTCAACGTGGAAGGGATGCTAAGGCAGATTCACATGGGGAAATAGGAAGCTCGTAACTAGGTTGGTGGGGGGGCACGGTGGATGGGCTCACCGAAAGGGATAGTTGCCGACGGTTGGGGAAAATCGTAGTCGGTGGGTGGGGGGCAAACTGGCATAACCGGAGGGGATGGTTGCCGAGGGTTGAAAACCGTTGCAACACAAATAGGGAGAAAGGAAGAAGACAGCAGTGGAGGAAGAAGACAGCAAAAAAAATTTGAGTTTGGGCTCACCGGAGGGGATGGTTGCCAGCGGTTGAGGAAAGTCGTAGTCCGTGGGTGGGGGGGGCGAACTGGTTCACCAAAGGGGATGGTTGCCAAGGGACTGGGGAGAAGTCATAGTCGGTGGGTGGGCGGTGAACTGGTTCACCAGAGGGGATGGTTGCCAAGGGGCTGGGAACTGTTGCAACACAAATGGAGAGAGAGGAAAAAGACAGCAGCTTGGTTGAAGATGGAGAGAAAGGAAGAAGACAACAACGTGTGTCGGGGGGGCTCCGAGGTTCGCGAATCAATTCACGTGGGTGGGCAGGTAACGGTAAACCCATTTCAATCACTGTGCAACGGTCCACAATCGAGTTCAAGATAAAAAGGAGCCAAATGCACTAACTTTAGTTTGGACTCAAAATTTGAGTCCGAACTTGATCACCAAACAACCCTTAAAATACGATTGAAATGGTGTTCGAAACGGCAAACTTTAAAAGTTAATTTTACAAAATAACTTGTTTTTGGACATTACTGCTCTAATTATACTAATTGGGTCATACGTGAATGATCCTAAACAATAGTTGTTGGAATGATTGATAAAATGGACCTCTACTGACGGCTAGGTCCAGTTAAGCTTTAGATAGCTTCTTAGGTCCAGTTAAGATTTAGAGAGCTTCCAGCCCAAGCTTCTGGCCCATTACAGCCAACAGTAATAATCATTCTTTTTTTTTTTTTTTTTAGAGAGAGAGAGAGAGAGAGAGAGAGAGAAATGATGTACCGTAAGTTTTCTGTTTTACTGACTTCGAAACCAGACATACAACTATTGAGTAATAATATATGTCATGAATTTCGTTGTTTATGTCCCATTTATTTTGGGAAGGCAGTGTGATAGCTGATTTATTGGCTGGCTGTGAACTGGAGATTCACTCGATGGCTGTAATCTCCAAGTTCCATTGGAAACAATCCATGTTTGTTTCCAATGTCCGTTTTTATTTTTATTTTTATGATTTTTTGTTTCGAATGGAAACCAATCGCGTGCAAACGAAAATGAGGATCCGATATGTGGTAGAGTTCGTCAGCAAGGGGCTTGCTTGGTTGTCCTTTTTTGTGGTAGTCACACTGATAAAAAAAAAGAAAGGTATATAAATTGATTAAAAAAAAAAAAAAGCTTTAGCTTATTTTTTTGTTTCTTTTTTGTCTGAATTTAATTTCCAATCTGTTAATATTGAAGATAATACTTAAATATTGATTGCTATTGATGTCTATGACATTTCTAACAATTTTAATAGCTAAGACGTTATTTCCTTCAACTCATTTTTAAAGCTTAGGGGATAATTTTGGGATGATTTAAAAACTCGATGGCAGGTTTTGGATTACCAAAGGCACAGGGACAAACGTTGTATTTCTCAAAAACTAAAGCGAAACTTGTTGGAACTTTTTTTTTTTTTTTCTTTTGGCTTTTCTTGATGTCATGATGCTTTTGGTGGGGCACATTTCCTTCCTCGTTGGCGTCACGACTCACGATGCTTTTGGGGGCTGCCTCCCGGTGTATTGGGGACTCCACCCAAAGGGTCTTTTTTACTATTTGAGATGTGTTTCATTTTAGAGATTTCATTTTTAATTTTGATTACCTTAAATTTATTTTATGAATAAAGGGTACCCTTATCATGGATTATTATGAGATAAGTTACATAAATAATCAGAGAGTTTTGAGATTGTGTGATTTATTTTATTAACTTATTTGATCAAAATGAATTACTACATGGCTCAAACATTATGTAATCTCACATTAAAATTTATGTTTTTTGTGATTGTTTATTTTTTCTGTGAATTTTAATGCTCTCGATGATATAGAATTAGTGAGCTAATTCTTAGTAGCGTGTGTCTCTATCGCACCCGTTGTTTGGTCGTTCATCAACAACCTTTTCCTGTTCCTTCCAGTGTCACTCGCTCTGTTCCTCATACTGTCGTTGCCATTGGAAGAGTCAATAAGTGTGGCTCATGACTCTTTTCATGTTTTTAGTATATCTATGCGATTGTGTAGTGTTCTGATTTAATAATGAAGATAGTCCGATGTATGTTTGTTTTCATATGCTAGATTCGGTTTTGTGTAGTGTAATGGATGGCCTTGTCTAATAGCTCTCTTGATGTAGTTTGATCTGAATTATTTTTATGCGCTCAATTTGTTGGAACTCCATTTTCAAAAATTAAGGAAAAAAAAATTTGTTAGAACTCGATACATGTCGCATCATCATATTTTTAACTCAACATTTGTATTTAATCTCTAAATAAAAAAATAAAAAAAGGCTAATCAAGGTTAAAAAAAAAAACCAAAAAAAAAAACTCATATCTATTACCACTAGATTCTTGATTGTAAAGTATGACTCATTGCTCTTTTTAATTTTGTTTATATTTATATTAGTTTTGTCTTCTTTTATTTGTTTACGCAAGTTCTTTTTTTTTTTTTTTCCTGGTTATTTTTTACGGAAGTTTAATTTCAGGTTACATCAAAACAATGGAAAATAAACTAAAACTAAAACGAAAACTAAAAAGACGTGCCGAAACAACAACTTTGTCATTGAAATTTTAATTACAATCAGTCGCAAACTGACAAACGCATTTCCAACCCAAGCCCAATAATCCCCAGGTCACCCAATTATCCCCAAGCCCAATTGACCCATTCATCAAACTTTAAAAAAAAAAAAAAAAAAGAAAACCCAACCAGCGAAACCAAATTTCTATTAAATGACCGTAATACCCTCCCTCATCATATCTTGTGGAGCTTATCGGCCTTGACGACGGGGTTGGCCTTGGCAATCTGGTCTCTTCCCATCCCCTTAAAATCGAACACGCAGCCGTGCTGTTCGGGTACCGGTGGGACCCGCAGTACGTCATCCCGCACCTGCACTTGAACCCCGTCAGCCCCACGCGCCTCCTGCACGACATGCACCTGTTCGCCAACGCCGTCACCACCGGCGCGTCGTCCTCCACGCGCGCTGCTTCTTCAACCTCCTTCGCCGGAGCCCGGATCAACGCCGGGGTCGAAACGGAAATCGACGTCGACGGAGAAACGGATGCAGAAGAAGAGAAGAAGAGGAAGAGATTAGGGTTTGGTTGAGAGCGAGCTCTTGCTGTTCCTTGAGCTGTAGATCTCTGTAGCATTTCGAGCAGAGATTCTGCGTCGCCGGACTCCCGAAGAACCCGCAGTTGTTCGCGCACAGTCGCGGTGCCTGGCATCGATGTTCTTCCGCCATGGATTTTCTCTCCCTCACGAACCTTACTCGATTTCCTCAGAAACTGCAAACCAGAGCAAAAATCGTTACGAATTTCGGGAAAATTCCCGATGGATCGGATTCAGATTGATCGGATCTCCTATTTCAGAACCAAAATTTTTCCAGCTCAAAATTTTTCCGAGCGGAGAAAAAAGAGATTGTGTTGTATGTATACCTTGTTGGCTGTTTGAATTGCTAAGAAACGAGGGATTAAGAGACGAGATCTGGATTAACTTAAATCAACCCTCGTTTTTTCTTTTGGTGGTTGTTTGGAAGAGAGGAAAAGAAGAGGAAAGGAGAGGAATCGCGTGTGCCTTGGAAGGAAAACCGAAGGAATCTTCAGCGAAAATTTATTACTAGTGGGAGACCCAAAAAAATAAAAAATAAATAAAAAAAAAAAGGAAAGGTAAATGTGGTTGCGGTCCGTGGGATTCCTGGTCCTCTAAGGAAGATAAAGGAAAATTCCAGACACCTCCCTCTCTCTCTCTCTCTTTCTTTTTTTTTTTTTTTTTTAATTTTAATATATATTATTATTTTCTTTTTTACTACCAAACGCGATTCTCTCTCAATTACGCGTTAAATAAAAGGAATTAAGGGCAGAAAATAAATAAAAACAAAAACTTCTAGAAGTCGTTAAGGCTCCGTCGCCAGCCAACTTTGTTTGCTTTTTATTATTTGTTTTCAATAATTTTGTTTTATAATTTTATTTTATTGTTGAGGGGCCGGCTTTGGAATTTGAACCCAACTGAACTGATGGGCAAGCGAAGGTTCAGGTGAATATGGACCGTCCACTTTTCGTGTGGGACCCACCCAGTTGATGTGGACAATGAAGATGGCTGGTAGCCGTCAATTGAGTATCGTAACAACTTGGGAAGTAAATGTTGGGGATTTCGAATAGGGGGTGGTAAAGGAGGAGGAGGAGGAGGAGCTGAGTCAGCGGAATCCGAGTCCAATTTGTCATGTGCTTCCAACTTGGAACGAGCAAAAAGTAACGATAAGGATTCAAATTTTTTCTTCAATTTTTTTTTATATCCTAAATAATGTCTAAACTCATTTGTTTTGTGCTTCTAATAAAGCTTGTGTTGACGGACGTTCAAAATCAACTTGCCATGATTTCCTCGTTTTTTAATCTCTCCAAAATTATTAGGAAAATAATCAAGAGAAAAACTTCTAAATAGGGGACACTAAAAAAATTATCATGATCCTAAGTATTATAATAATAATTCCGACCTAACTCTATCACATAGTACAAAATTTAAATTTCTCACCTCTAAACTAAAAAAAAATAATAAATAAATAAATAACTATCATCTAATTTACCTCATCCATGAAAAAATAAGAAAGTATAGTAAAAGAGTAATTAAATATTACTGATAATATCAATGATGTTCTCTAGTATTATTTCAACAATTATATTTGCGTCGAGGGATGTTCAAATCAATTTGTTATGATTTACTCAATTAGTTTTTAAATCTCCAAAATTTTAGGAAAAAATGATGAGAAAAACTTTGACAAAAATGTGAACCTGATAAAATTATTATAGTTCTAAGTATAATCTAATAGTAATTCTACACATGACTCTATCATAAACTGTCGAGTTCGAATCATATACCTCTAAGTGAAAAATAATAATAAATAAATAAATAAAATTACCAAATTTAACTCGTCCGTTGAAAAATATGAAGTGTATTAAAAGAGTAATTGAATGGTAATACTACTTACATCCCTCCACTTTCACCTGAATTCCAAACAACAAAAGTGAATTCTACTTTCTTATTTGTTATCATACCAAACAATGCGTTAGAATAACAAGAACTTTTCCCCCCTTCTCTCCTTCCTAACCGCCAAACGTGTAGTATGAAAGTTAAAAGTGGAGAAAATGAGTGAAGAAAACAAAAACAAAATCTAGTTTAAGTTACTCAATGAGTGATTCTTTTGGAATAAACAGGAGGAGATAATTAATACCAAGAAATTCAAGCACATCCCAACTACATCCAAGAATGTACTTTCAAGTTCCACTGCATCCAAAAAGAGTAATCCACTAATCCTTTTGCTTTTTTTTTTTTTCCTATAAAAAAAAAGTAATTGTTAGGTTGGTTCCTGAACTTTAACCCCATGCAACTTTGGTCACTGATCTTTTTTTCGTAATTGAAATATCTTTAAACTATTAAAATATTATTAAAATTATCTTTCCTTAAATTTTTGGATAAAATCTATTAGTTAGCATCATTTTATAACTAAATTACTAATGGATTTTATCCCAAAAACTAATAAAATGACTATTATAGCAACATATTAATACTTTAGAGGCATTCCATTTTCTTTTTTTGTAGCTGAAATAATCATAAACTATTAAAAACGTTGCTACAGTAGTTATTTCAGTTAATTTTTTGATGGAATATGTTAATTAGAATCATTTTTTAATCATATAACTAACATATTCCATCCAAAATTCATAGAAAGGGCAATTATAGCAATATTTTAATAGTTTAAGAGCATTCCATGTATTAAAAAAAAATCAAGAACCAAAATTACACAAAGTTAAAAGTTGAAAGACTAAATGTGCAACTTGCTTAAAAAAAAAAAAAAAAACACACACCACACACACACACAAACTAAACTAAAAGATTAACTGATTTATTTATTTATCATAAAAATTAGTATCCGTCTATATTTTTATGAGATCTACCAGTTGTAATGCTTAATTTGGTTTGATTCAAATACCTCCTTGTTCAAAAAGACTTTTTGATAGATTTATAGCCCGTTTAGGATAACATCTAGAGATAATGTTTTGAATATTGAGTTAAAAATGTGTTTGGGGGGAAAACCTTTTGAAAATGTCCCGTGATATTAAAAATAATACAAAAATTTGAAATGTGTTTAGAAAAAAAAAATTCAAAACAGATTTTGTTTTATTCATCTCGTCGTTAAAAACATCTTGACATCAAAATCATCTCATTCGATTTAAAACGAGAAAATTACATACTTTAAAATTTGAGTTTTTTAAAAATCTAAAAGAAAAGTTTAATGTAAAGTTGAAAATTTAAAATTCAGATAACAAAATACCATTTGAAAACGGTACACCAAACACCCACTTAGTTACAAATTGAGTCTTTTTGAAAGAGCTTAATAGATGCTATTTTAACTTCCAAAGGCTATTTCTGCAATTATTTGGATGATTTGTCATGAAAGCTTTAACCACAGAGTTTTGTTATGATCTATCAACACAAGAATGAAAAGGGACAACACCATGTTTGCGAAAAAAATTAGAAAAGCTAATTTATGAGCATTATCAGAACGTACTGACTTAATATTGATCTCAAATTGAGTGTTAATGAGCTTAAAGAATTCTGGAAAAATAACACCCACATCTGATTTTGCGCATAAAAAATAAACCCAGGTAAAACGGGTACAATTGTCAACAATGATTAAAAAATATTTGTACCTTCCAGGTGTAAGTGTGTGATATGGTCCCTAAATGTCACAACGTATCAATGTAAAGGGCAGATTTGACATAGAATTGGAGATAAAAGGCAAGCGTCGTTGCGTGGACAAATGGCAAATAGAACAATGCAAGTTTTCAAAAGAACTTTCTACCAAAGACAAAAAATGTGACTTCTAATGAGATCTATTTTGAATAGATTTTAAAACTTTGAACAAAGTTTAAATTAAACATTATAAACTTTATTTAATATTTCAATTATTTAAAAATTTAAAATTATTTTGACCTCACAAACTATCTGGTGGCAAACACTAGTTCAAAAATCACATTTTTGCTTTTCTCTTTTACCAGCTAAAAGCACGAAACAAAAGCTCTACCAACGCCCTAGTTGTCAGTAAACACGTATTGGAATCAATATCTAGAATCACTATTTTTTTTTCCCTCCTTTTTTTTGTTTAAGAATCCTATTCTATGTAATAGGAGGATTCGCTTTATCAATAACTACCGCTATCAGCAGTACCAGTGATAAGAATAAATGGCTGTATTCTCGACCACAAGTAGGCTTCATAACAACTTCAGAAACACTCCTTTCATGATCACAACAGTTTCAGGAGGAAAAAAATTTTAAATAGTTTTAACAGCACTACACAAAAACCATCCTTTATCAAAAGCTATTACAAGGCAATATGATTGTACAAAGTCATGCTCAGGGCAATTCTTTTTGCAGGATGTTGACCAAACCATCTACAACAGAGCTCCGTATTACCTTTCAAGTTTTTCAATGGATGACGGGTTTTAGGGGATGCGCTCTCATTTTTGACCAGTCGAGACTAGAATCAAGATGTTCATCTAGTTCCCCAACAATGCTTCTGTAAAATAAATCGAATCACAGGTTATATGTTGGATGAAGGAACTAAATATAAACGATATAGTCATGTCAATAATGAAGTACAAGTATTACATATTGTCGCCTCTGATTATGTACAACCCCAACACAAGTTGCTGAACACCTTCCTGCAAAACATAGTAACGAGACATTATAGTAGTGCGCCGGCAACACATGCACTTTAAGTACATATTCCGCTTGTCTAAATTCGATAAACTCTTTAGCAATAGTGCTAGAGCATGAGAAACCAGAATGACACTATTGTCCTAGCGGGCTCGAGAAAGCTGGAGCCCCCACCAAACCCTGCGATATTTAGAAACCAGAAACACACCATTCTTTTATATTGAAACGTTCCTCAGTGGCCAAAATTACAAACAAAGTCAGAATAATTCATCCAGCCCTGCCCCAAGGAATGGGATTCTGTTCTTGAAAGTCCTTTCTTCTGCAACGTGTGAAATCACTAGTACAAAGGCAACAAACACTGAATATATAGGTCTATAATAGAAGAATGCAAACCTTTGTGGAAAAAACACGCTCATGAGATTCATCGAGAATAATATTTGTAGCCTGGTCAAAGCCTTTCAAGACTCCCTGAATAAAGAAACAAGAATCAAATTATACTCATAAGATACAGATGTTGTGTTTAGGACAATTAGCACACAACTTACCACTATATTGCGCCCATCATTTGTTATAACAGATATTGTTTCTGCACAAATAGGAAATAATCGAACTTAGATAAGAGTGAGTGTTCGTTTTCTGCTGACAAAAAGGAGATAGGATCCAAGGGACTAAAAGCACTTGACAAAGAAACTAAGAAGTACATCCTGTGAAAATTTCTTTTCCCCAAAGTCCAAAAACAATTAAAACAGGGAAACCATATGGTATCCTTTATGAGCAAAGAAACGAAGCATTGTACCATTTATCTTCTAAAACTATGAAACTTTGCTAGTTTTCTTCTTTTCTTCGATTCAATCAGTTACTTAAGTGGGCAGTAGAGCTTCTAAATGGTACAAACACTAAAACACCCTTAATGCACGCTCACAAGAATGTTATCATCAATGGATGAATGAAAATTTTCAAATGCTAAAACCTTAATGCCTCGAGCCTATCCCTTTCTCAATTGAGGGTGCAAAGGTTGACAAAAGCCATGCTCGTTAAGAGGTAAAGAAAATACTAAAATATGATGGAAAGAGGGGTATATAACCTAGGGGAGAAATATGGAGAGGGAGAGGACTTTTCTCTTATCATGTTTGGTATAGATTGCCTCCTCTCTCTCTCTCTCTCTCTCTCTCGCCCCACACCCCCCCACCCCCGTCCTCTTTTCTCTCCTTCCAAACAAACATAAGTTCCAAAATCCTTCCACTAATCCCCCTCACCTCTCTCCCTCCTACCACCTTTCCCTCCTACCAAACAAGCTCTTAGGCTGCAGATATTGTACTGTCAGTGCAAAACAGAAAGTCAATACTAATGAATTATAAAGAGTTTACATACGATCTACAAGAGACTCGAGCCCCGGACCACCAGACATATCGCAACTTTCAAAGTGGATGGAGCAGAGATTATTTTGTCAGACTGGTGAAAAATAGCTCCTGCAAAAACAATTGAAATGACAAGTTATGAGTTCTCTAAAACATAAATCCGAATATAAGCAACAATACATAGTTGAGAATTGAATGGTTCATAATGGTAATTAATTTCAACTCATAAGAAATTTGAAGATACCATCACCGAATAAAACCTGCAAGATTTTGTTAACTGAAACATTACAGAATTAATAAAAATTTATTGCAATTATGAAATATTACTAACATAAACTAGACAGAAAAGGCATGATATGTCCATAAATGCTCCAAAAGAACCTAAACCCCCAAAACATGGATATATACACTCTAAAGGTATTATAACAGTTTATCTAAAATGCAATTTATCACAAAGAAAAACATGAGCAACCCAGGTAACTAGACCAAAATGATAAAAATTACGTTATTATCATTGAACCAAATTTATAAGCACAAACAGAGAATTTCTCTGACAGATACGAGTCTGAGCAATCACCTCTAAGCAAAACGGATTTTTTATTTTTTCTTTTTTAAAGCAATGAAACAGAATAATAATGATTAATCATGTTGACAATGATAAGCATTTTAACGAAATGAAGTATAGTTAAACCCCAGACCTGGGAGGCAGGATCAGAATCAGTAGGTATGAGAGATGGGAGTTGCAGTGGGGGAGAGTGGAACGAGTAAGAGAAATGAGAATGAGCGAGGATGACTGACATGACGTGTATTAGTGTTTGGTTTTTCTTATTGTTGCTTAAGAAAATAATACACACTGCATTTTTGGAATTTTACACATTTTTATCGTTTGAATCAGCAACGCTTTTTTACTTTTTTTTATTTCTTTTTTTTTTTTCCCTAAAGATTATAAGTTCCTTTTCAAATGAATGTAAGGGAACATAATGTATGTATTCATACTTTTTTTTTTTTAAATCGAAGAATAAGTGCACATATTATCGAAAAGGTTAATAGGCCATATTGTGAGAAATGGATGGTTGGATAGTTTTCAGAAAGAGTTACTTCCCACACCAAATCAGCTCCCTACAACTTAATTTAGATTAAAAATATAATGGGTTTTAGTTTGTTAATCACATATGGAATTCATTTCATACCTCGAAAATATCAAGACTCAACACCGAAATGCAAAAGGGTGGGCATCAGAGACTCAATATTATCTTAAATCCCCACTAACATCTCGAACAAGGAAAGGATCACTACAAGCAATCCAGAGAATAATCCATTTAATCCAACCTAGAAATATTAGAATAATGAAGTTAAACAATAAGCTTTCCTTTATCCCATCAAAGATGGCCACATGATTTTAATCGCCGTGAAATCACTAGACTAACAGGTTTTATAGAAGTAATTGCTATAGAAAATCTATCTCATACTATGGTGATTGTTTGTATTCGAATTTCCTCAAGAAATAGGTTATTTCAGCATCCAATTTTTAGGATCTTCCAGTACAATAGATTTGGGATGTATGTGATTTAAGACCAAGAATCTCCAGATAGCACGTTGAAGCTCTATTCATCAAGGTAGAGCTGCTTTGGTCTAACGCAAGAAACTCCAGCAAGGGCATGAAACCAATCGTGGGTGGCCCATAACTATCGCATGATTGCAGGAACAAGATAGGTGTAGGAGAGATTGATGTTAGCAGTGCCATTTCATGACACTGATCATGTAACAACACTCAATTCAATCCTCATGATCTCAGGTGGGCACTACTGAGAGTATGCCAAACACACTACCACAGATTTTCCATTTTGTATATAGAACAAAAACTCTTTGGAAAAATCTGCAGTAGTGTCCGCTTCTAGCACACCACCGACAGTGCTCATTTTTAAAGCACCAACATCCCTCCCTCTTGTTTGTCTTTTGCCATTAGAAAACATTTATCTGCCACACTCGATTATGTTCGACAACCCGCCAACAGTTCCTCGATCTATCCCGATCGAAGAAGCTTCAACGGGCTGGCCAAAATCCTCAACCCCAAAACAAAAATACCAAAAATCTAGTACAACGTAAATTCAAAAGAAAATTTGACGATGGCATCAAAGAAGAAAACATGGAAGACTCTGTTAACTACAACATTACAGAATTAACACAATCTTATTGCAAATAACAGCCACATACACTATGATGTAACCTAGCACCCAAATACTGGGATACACAGGATTTTTTTCCTAAAAGAAAACAAAAATGACAAGATTAAGAAGCAAATTACGAATTCCATTTGAAGAGTTCAACTTCGAATTTCTCGGATTTTAAGCCTCATCTCTAAGAAAAATTGGATAATTTTAAGAAGCAAAAACACCGACTAATAGATTAAGCATTACAAATTGTGCCCAAAAAAAAAAAAAGGAAAAAAAGAAAGAAAAGAGAGCAAGAGTACCTTTACCGACGCGAAGATGTCAGCGGCGGCCGGCGGGGGTGGTGGTGGTGGCGGGGAGCGAGGGACGGCGGAGGTGGGCGGCGCTAGGGTTCTTGGTTGGAGGGAAAATATGAGAGAGACAGAGATTGAAAGGGAAACGGCTTCCAGGCTTTTTCGTTTAAACTCCACTTTAACATTTCTAGCCCCAAAAAAAAAAAAAATCCTCATTTCTAACATTTTGGACAAATTTTATTTTTGCCCCATTAACTTTAGTATTCTTAGAATTTTACCTCTTGAACTTTGAAAACTGATGCTTATGCCCCAAAATTTTAAAATATTAGCAAGAATGCCCATCAAACTTTACTGTTAGTAAAAGTACTCAATCTGTCATATTTTTTGAATTAGTACACACTAAACTTATCAAAGTTATAATTTACACTCTAAACTTTTAATTTTAACAATTTATATCTTGAACTTACAAATATATAACAAATTGTAACTCATTGAAATCATATTAATCTTTTGAAGATATAAATATGTGATTTGTGCATGAATTGTTAATTCATAACATAAAAAATGAATTTTATCTTTGTTAATTAACAATTTATATGCAAATGAAACATCAATTTTCATTAAAAAAAAATCAACATTGTTTATCATTAGAATGCAAATTGCTACATATTTGTAAGTTTAAGGTGTAAATTATCAAAATTAAAAATTCAGATATAAATTACAACTCTATAAACATTTAGGGTGCACCAATATGAAAACTTTATTTTTACCCCCTAAATTCAGTACCTTTGCAACTTTACCCCCAAACATTGAAAATTGATGTTTACACCTCTCAAAGTTTAAACTATGAGGAAAAAAAAAAAAAAAAAAAAAAAGCACTCATTTTGTCATGCTTCATCCACTTAAGGCTAATGTGACACTAGTTTAAATAATAAAAAATTAGTTTGAAATAAAATTTTTATTAATACAAAAATAACCTTAAACATATATTACAACTCGGTGTAAAATACATGATAAAATCAGTACAGTTATGTGCAAGAACAAACCAACATGTACAATTACTTATAATCATCTAAATTGTTATGAACAAAACCATGGGATGAGGTAGAAAATTTTTATTTAAAAAGAAAAAAAGAGCACAAACTTAACTTTTCTTTTCTTTTGAAAACTTTAACCTTATTAAACCAAAAGGTCCAAATAAAAACGGAGCAACAACTAAAATACCCAAACATGTCAACAAAACCGGAACGAATTAAAAAAAAAAAAAAAAAACATACATAAAGACATTATATCAAAGCGTGAAAATAACTAATGTCTTAATTTATAATATTTGTTTTAAAATTTTGATCGCAACAGGAAAGAGGAAGAAAATTAAAGTAACTTGCACATTCAAAAGCGTTGAATTTTGATAGATATTTAAGATTATTAATTTATTAATTATTTTTTAGTTCAAATTAACTTTTTATTATTAAACTAGTGTTATTTTAACCTAAAGTGACAAAATATAACAGAACAATTGTTATTTTCCTAATAGTTTAAGGTTAGAGATCTGTAAGTACCAATTTTCAATGTTCAAGGGATACAATTATATAAATGTACTAAAGCTTATGGGACAAAAAAAAATTGGCGAAAAAATGATAGAACATAGAATAAGTGTCTTTAATAATGGTTTGAATTTGGAGAGGGGGCCTGCTCTTCTTTTGTTGTCCTTGGTCTGCTACTACCATTTGGTGTCATTGGTCAAGTCTTCGGTTGGTTTTTGCTCTACGTTTTTTTTTTTTTTTTTTTAGTTCTGTGTTGAGTCGTTTAGTAAGTAAAGGGTATTTTCATAGTTTTCTTTTGTGTTGTATAATCTCCTTCCTCTTGATGAGGACGTGCTAGCATAAGAGTATGGAATGCGGATCCAATTCAAGTTTCTATTGGTCCGGTTACAAGAGCATGAGCGAAGAAATTCCAAAATGTGTTAAATGAGCTGATTCGAGGGATTTGAGCTCAAGCATACACGTGGAGGCCTATTGAGGGAGATAAACATGTGGACCTGCCCTGAACAAGTATGATTCAAGCTCAAGATAGTCAATAGGAGAATCTGTGCTAACTTTCCTTTTTCGACATCTCTTCTGATTTCAAGCTACAATAAAAGGAAAGAGATTTGTTAATCAATGCTGAATTATTATTCACTTTCCTCAATTGGATTTGGGCGTGTTTGCTGGGAAGGAAATCTAATTTAGACGCATTGACTACTTTCTACCTTCCTATTTTAGTTCTACTTCCTGATTTAGTTCTTTGACCGTTTTCGTTTCCTTATTGGCATATAATAAGCTGAAAATTAAGAGATTAAAGTCAGAATTGTTTCCCTTTTATTAAAGTTGAAATTAGGTGGATATTTCAACTTTCCTTTAAGTTTTTTTGGCAAGTTTCTTTAGGCATTAGGTTTCAAAATTCGTGACCATAGTCCTATAAATTGTACCTTTTTCATAGAATAAGACAGATCATTTATCAGAAAAATTGTGATAATTTTTTTCTCTCTGGTTCTTTGAAGAACTATTCGAATTAATCAGAATTTTTTGTCGCATTCACCATCGACTTATCAAACGGATTTCCACCGCCGTTTGTGGCGTTATCACCATACCATGGTTCTTACCTCTTATAGATAACGAGTCGTAGTTCCTTCCATTCAAACCTGTTCGTAGAAACGATCTTGGAAACCCCTTTGAAAACGGGTTTCGTCACATAGTTGGCTTAGTTCGTATCATTTGGTATCAGAGCAGGTTCTAGTATCAGGTTTGCTTATCCTTTAAATTTTCTTTTTGTTCAAATTCTAGTTTATTTCAATTTCTGATAATTCAAAAAAAGAAAAAAAGAAAAAAATTCAAATTAAAAAAAAGTCAAAAAAAGAAAAGAAAAGAAAAGAAAAACAGAAAGGAGTTTGTTTTAAAAAAAGAAGAAAAAAAAAAGGTCAAAAAAAAAAAAGAAAAGAAAAACAGAAAGGAGTCTGAGAACCTTCCTTAAATTTTTTTTTGTTTGATTCTTGTTATTCAGGGTTTGAGGAATTCCAAAATTGAATTTCCTAAAAAGACTGAAAATTTTTTTTGCTCAAATTTCGTTTCTTTTGGGTGTGAATTCCGAAAGCCCAAATTCTTTGTGCATGTTAATTTTTGTATCTAATCTGAGCCTTCTTGATAATCTGTTTGTGAATCGTCACGGAAGTTTCGATATTGATTTGACTAGTTTTATAAGAATTGAATGAGAATTATCGAGTGGAAAAAGGCAAGAGAGGCGAGATCATTAGAGTGGACAAAAGCCGAAAGTATTGAGTGCAAACACGAGTGAAATTGAGCGAACCAGTTCACGAGAGAAACACGTAAGGAGTGTGGTAAGTTCCTTTGCATTGTCTCTTACTTTGTTTGCAAAAAAAAAAAAAAAAAAAAATGTCAAACAACAATAAGAACACTACTGAGGGTACCACTGGAATGGCAATTCCAAAACTCCTCATGAAGGCAATGATGGAGGAGATGAGGCAATTGTTAAGAAAGAGTTGGAGCAGCTTCATGAAAGGGTAGATCGGATAGAAAACGCACATGCGGAACAGTCACAACATGTTCCTCATATGCGTAGGTGGGAAAGGGTTCCGGTTAGAAGAGAAGTCAATGAATACTACGGAATTGATAAGGATGAGCTTAATGAAGGAGAAGATTCAATGGGTAGTCACCGGAGATTTAGACGGGATAAGGAGTTAAGAATCAGGGAAATGATAGTTTGAGTGGCATAAAAATGAAGATACCGTCATTTCAAGGCAAATCCAATCCCGAAGCATACCTAGAATGGGAGAAGAAAATGGAGTTTATCATTGACTGCCACAACTATTACGAAGCGAAGAAAGTAAAACTAGCTGTAATTGAATTTTCTGATTATGCTATTATTTGGTGGGATCAGTTTGTCATAAATAGGAGACGAAATAGAGAGCAACCTATCGAGTCATGGGAAGAGATGAAGGCCATGATGCAGAAGCATTTCTACCACTTACTACTACCAGGAGTTGTACAACAAACTATAAAATCTTAAGCAAGGCAACCGGAATGTGGAAGAGTACTATAAGGAGATAGAGGTCATAAATGATTTAGGCAAATATAGAAGAGGATCGGGAGGCTACAATGGCAAGGTTTTTGTGGGCTTGAACCGAGAAATTCACAGTGCCGTTGAGTTTCAACATTATGTGCAGTTGGAGGACATGGTACACATGGCTATCAAAATAGATAATCAACTTAAGAGGAGGGGCAATAACACGCGTCCAAGCCAAAACCCAAGTACATCCGCTTGGAAGATGAACCAATGGAAGAAGGATGAGAAGCAACCTAACACCAAGCCAAAGACCAACAAAAACAAGAGGAAGCTAGTCATAGGAATCAAGGTAAATCCGATTCTTCCACTACTTAGAATCATGATATTAAGTGTTTTAAATGTCAAAGCAGGGGTCACATAGCAAGCCAATGTCCAAACAAATGAGCTATGGTGATGCTGGACAATTGAGAGATTGAAACCAACGAGGATTCGGACAATGATTCTATGCCTTCATTAGAGGATGCCGACGATGAGGAGCATGCTGTCCAAGGAGATTTGTGGGTTCAAGGAGAGCTCTAAGTGTGCAAGCCAAAGAAGATGAAAATGAGCAATGGAAAATATCTTTCATTCTAGGTGCCATGTCCAAAACAAGGTATATAGTGTGATTATTGATGGTGGAAGTTGTACTAATGTTGCTAGCACAACCATAGTAGAGAAGTTAGGGCCTCCAACAAGCAAGCATCCTTGACCTTATAAATTGCAATGGTTAAATGACAGTGGTGAAGTAAAGGTGAATAAACAAGTGTTAGTCTCTTTTCGCATTGGAAGATATGAAGATGAAGTTTTGTGCGATATGGTTCCGATGCAAGTTGGGCACTTATTATTAGGTAGACCATGGCAATTTGATCGGCGAATTAAACATGACGATTTCACCAACAAGTACTCATTGGTTCACAATCAAAGAACAGTCACTCTTGTTCCGTTAACACCAAAACAGGTCTATGAAGACCAAGTGAGCTTACAAAGAGAAAGTGACAAAAAGAAAATGAGTGAAGAAAAATCAAGAGTGGGAATGCAAAGAAAGAGTTTGGCCAGAGAAAAAAAGAAGAAGTGACCGAGAAAAAGGAAAGCAAAGAGAGCAAAGGAGAGAAAATTGAGAAGACTGAAAAGAATTCACAACAAGCCCATAAGAAAAAGCAGAGGAAAAAACAAACTTTTATGCGAGAGGCAGTGAGATCAAAAAGGTGATGTTTTTAAATCAGCCAATGATTATACTATTGTACAAAGAGGCGTTTCTACATACTAATGAGCTTAACCCTACATTGCCAAGTTTGTTGTTTCTCTGTTGTAGGAATTCAATGATGTATTTCTGAACGAAGTGCCTGATGGTTTGCCACCAATTTGGGAGATAGAACATCAGATCGATTTTGTAACGGCGCTTCAATTCCAAACTGACCGGCTTATAAAAACAATCCCGAGGAGACGGAGCTTCAAAGACAGGTTAGTGAGTTGATGAAAAAGGGGCATGTGAGGGAAAGTATGAGCCCATGCACCATTCCAGCCTTACTGTTTCTAAGAAGGATGGGACATAGAGGATGTGCATAGATTGCAAAGCCATTAACAATATCACGGTAAAGTATCGTCATCCTATTCCTCGATTAGATGACATGTTAGATGAATTACATGGTGCTTCTGTGTTCTCAAAAATTGATTTGAAAAGTGGATATCATCAAATTCACATGAAAGCGGGAGACGAGTGGAAGATGGTCTTTAAAACAAAACAAGGTTTGTATGAGTGGTTGGTAATGCCTTTTGGCTTAACCAATGCGCCTAGCACATTTATGTGTCTAATGAACCATGTTTTACGTATATTTATTGGCAGGTTTGTTGTTGTGTATTTTGATGATATACTCATTTATGGCAAAGACTTGGACTAACATGTAGCACATTTAAATTCTATTTGGATATGCTTAAAAGGAAAAATTGTATGCTAACCTCAAGAAGTATAATTTTTGTATAGATAAGCTTGTGTTTCTTGGTTTTGTTATTAGTGCTGAAGATATAAAGGTTGATGAAGAGAAAGTGCGAGCCATCCGGGAATGGCTGAGTCCAACTAGTGTGAGTAATGTACGAAGTTTTCATGGACTTGCTAGTTTTACCGGCAGTTTGTGAAAGATTTCAGTACTATAGCCGCACCACTGACTGAAGTGATCACGAAGAATGTTGGGTTTAGATGGGGAAAGGAACAAGAAAGGGCATTCTAGTTAATCAAGGATAAGTTGACTAATGCTTTACTATTATCTTTACCTAATTTTTCCAAAACTTTTGGAATTGAATGTGATGCTTCAGGTGTTGGAATGGAGCCGTTTTGATGCAGGAAGGGCGACCAATAGCATATTTTAGTGAAAAACTAAATGGGGTAACTCTTAGTTACCTAACTTATTATAAAGAGTTATATGCGTTGGTTCGGGTGTTAGAGACGTGACAGTACTACCTATGACCTAAGGAGTTCGTGATTCACACTGATTACAAATCCCTGAAACACTTGAAAGGTCAACACAAGCTGAACAAGATGCATACTCATTGGGTGGAATTCATAGAGATGTTTCTGTCTGTCATTCACTACAAGCAAGGTACGAAAAATGTCATTGCAGATGCGCTCTCTCGCAGGTACACATTAATCTCAACTCTTGATGCTAAACTGCTGGGTTTTGAACATATTAAGGAGTTATATGCTGATGATTGTGACTTTAGTGCTGAGTATCAAGCTTGTGAGAGATTTGCTAGTGGTAAATACTTTAGGCATAAGGGACACTTGTTTCGGGAGAATAAATTGTGTGTGCCTAATTGTTCATTAAGAGATTTGCTAATGAGAAAATCTCATGGGGGAGGATTGATGGGATATTTTGGAGTGGTGAAAGCTTTGGCAGTTCAACAAGAACATTTCTATTGGCTACATATGAGACGAGATGTTGAGAGACTTTGTGATAGATGTGTAACTTGTATGCAGCTAAATCAAGAGTGCAGCCCCACAATTTGTACACTCCTTTGCCAATACCTAGTGAACCTTGGATTGATATCTCAATGGACTTTGTGTTAGGTTTGTCTAGGTCTAAACAGGGAAGGGATTCAGTATTTGTGGTCATGAATAGGTTTTCCAAGATGGCACATTTTATTTCATGCACAAGACAGATGATGCTTCCAATGTTGCTAAGTTGTTTTTTAGAGAAGTCATGAGGTTTCATGGTATGCCCAGGATAATTGTTTTTGATAGAGATGCCAAATTCGTAAGCTATTTTTGGAAGACCTTGCGGGCTAAGTTAGGGACTAAGTTGTTATTTTCGACTACTTGTCACCTCCAAACCGATGGTCAAACAGAACTTGTGAATAAGACCTTGTCTACCTTGTTGTGGGCTATCATTAAAAAGAATATCAAAACTTAGGAGAAATGTTTACCATATGTTGAGTTTGCATATGATCAATCTGTTCATTCCATTACTCAATTTTCACCATTTGAAATTGTTTATGGTTTTAATCCTTTAACCCCTTTGGATTTAATGTCATTACCTTTGTCTACGCGTGTGAATTTAAATGGAAAAAGAAAGCTGAACTTGTTAAGCAGATACATGAGAAGGCAAGACTCAACATCGAGCGAAGGACTAAGCAATATGCTAAACAAGCCAGCAAAGGGCGTCACAAGCTCGTCTTCGAGCCCGACGATTGGGTGTGGTTGCACTTACACAAAAAATGGTTTCCGGAACAAAGGAAATCTAAACTGTTGCCTAGAGGGGACGGCCCTTTTCAAATTCTTGAA
Source organism: Ficus microcarpa (assembly GCA_025413485.1). Lineage (NCBI taxonomy): Eukaryota > Viridiplantae > Streptophyta > Magnoliopsida > Rosales > Moraceae > Ficus > Ficus microcarpa. The sequence goes on along the minus strand of CM046377.1, from coordinate 5,508,128 downwards.
AGGATCAATGATAATGCGTACAAGCTAGACTTGCCAGGTGAGTATAATGTAAGTGCTAAGTTCAATGTTTCTGATTTGAGTCCTTTTGATGTAGTGATAAACTTGATTGGAGGACAAATCATTTTCAAGAGGAGGGGAATGATGAGGACGTGGCTAGCACAAGAGCATGGAATGCGGATCCAGTTCAAGTTCCTATTGATTCGGTTACAATAGTACGAGCTAAGAAATTCCAAAATACGTTATATGGGCTGATTTGAGGGATTTGGGCTCAAGCATGCACGTGGAGGCCTATTGAGGGAGATAAACATGTGGACCTGCCCTTAACAAGCATGATTCAAGCTCAAGAAAGTCAATAGGAGAATCTGTGCTAACTTTCCTTTTTCGGCATCTCTTCTGGTTTCAAGCTATAACAAAAGGAAAGAGATTTGTTAATCAAGGCTGAATTATTATTCATTTTCCTTAATTGGATTTGGGCGCGTTTGCTGGGAAGGAAATTTGATTGGATGCATTGGCTACTTTCTACTTTTCTATTTTAGTTCTATTGCTACTTTCTACTTTTCTATTTTAGTTCTACTTTCCTGATTTAGTTCTTTGACCGTTTTCGTTTCCTTATTGGCATATAATAAGCTAAAAATTAAGGGATTAAAGTCAGAATTGTTTCCCTTTTATTAAAGTTGAAATTAGGTGGATATTTCAACTTTCTTTAAGTTTTTTTGGCAAGTTTCCTTAGGCATTAGGTTTCAAAATTCGTGGCCATGGTCTATAAATTGAACCTTTTTCATGGAATAAGACATATCATTAATCAGAAAATTTGTGAAATTTTTTTCTTTTGTTTTTTGAAGAACTATTCGAACTTATCGGAACTTTCATTGCATTCACCATCGACCTATCAAATGGATTTCTTACCTCTTATAGGTAATGAGTCGCGATTCCTTCCATTCGAACCTGTTCGTAGAAACGATCTTGGAGACCTTTTCGAATACGGGTTTCGTCACATGGTTGGCCTGGTTCGCCTCATCTCTCCCTTTTCGCCCTATCAAAAAAGGCTAGATGATACCATCTTTCTTGAAGCAATTAAATTTTATCCACCGCTTCTACAGTTTGAAACAGTAAAGTAGTGGTAGCTTTGACCATCTTGGATTACTGGACGATGAAAGTGTAATTACATTGCTCACTAACAATGGAGTCCTGAGGCACAGATGGGAAACTTACATTCCATTTATAATTTGCTTACATAATTATCATCCTAATTTCCGCTAAACATGGCCAACACCAAAACATAATACCCCTTTTCACATACATACCAAATTTGATCAACGGGTGATTAACTTCACAAACTACAAACAAATGACCCGTCATGATAATATATATATATATATATATATATATATGATATATATGATATCATATGAATACTCATTCCATAATGCTTCACTTGTCGTTCTCACACAATTCGGGGGGAAAAAAAAGTTAGTCATTTTCATAGACAATGAACTCCTTCATTCCAATTTTACATCACACTTATAAATGAGTTACAATTCTAAATACTTACTGCCACAATTATACCCTATCTTGATTTTAACTTTTACATTCTCTTGTTTTCGTGCTTGTAAATTTACCATTAAACTCCTTCATGTTATTATTTTATTTCCCCCTCACTGACAAACCTTTTATTAATGCTTTGTCACTCTGCTGCATCCGCTCTCGTTCCTTGACCATTAAACACTTGTAACAATAACACTTCATGGAACACGCAGAAATAAGCTGATATGGGGCTCTTAGAATGCCGTAATTGCTTTTCTTGACATGGTGTGGAATTCCTTTTTTGACCATTGGATTGGAGATCTCTTCTAAGGGTTGGTTTGGTAATATTTTGGCTTCTCCAAAGACATTTTCACAAAATACAATATAAATATTGTGTTTGGTAAAGTACTCAAAAATCATTCTGTGCGAACATTAATGAATTTTAATAGTTATTTAAAAAAACTATAATTTCTAACTTTCTTTTTAACTTCTACTTCTCCTTGTACTAGAAGCAAAGGTAGAAATTATGGCATAAGCGCAGCAATCCCAAACTAACTCTTGAGTTGCCACAATGAATTTTTCTCAACACATTTCAAATTTTGACACGATTTTTTATATCATAAAACTAAACTTTTTCAAAAGTTTTTCCTTCAAATACACATTACCAACTCAACCATCAAAACATAATTTTCAAATATCCTTCCAAACGGGCCTAACTGTTAAAACTGGGACCCAATCACCTATCAAGTACTATTTTCTTTTATTAATATAGTCTTTGTTTGGCTCTTTATCCTAAACTCAAAATTTTCATTTTAGTTTTATCTTTTTTTAAAAAATTAATAAAAATTTTAATTAGTTTTTAGAAAGTTAATTAATTTTGATATGAAAATTACGTTCTTAACTGATTTAACAAACACATCTAAATGATCCATACTGTCCAAACAAGAAATCAGGATATCACCATTGAAACCCACCATCTTTGAAGAAACGAAAGCCCCCGTTGAAACACGGAACTCAAAAGCATTGAGAAAAATAAATTCGCGCACAACAAAAGACATATTTTGGGGGCCCTTCTCATAAAATTATTAGGAAAAAAATAAAAAAGACCCATTTTTCATTCTATTCTTTTCGTTTCATTTTTTTTTTTTTTTAATTTACGGTTAACCAAAAGCCCCCATTATGGCACTTGAACTCAGAGCGTGAGGCTGTTCATGCCTTTTACAATAGATTGCTTAATAAAAAGCCAAGCTCCTCGTAATAAAGCTCCACTTTTTTCCCCCCTTTATGCTTCAAATTTTTTTAAATATCAATTAACCAAAGCATTATTTTTATTTTTATTTTTTTCATTTTTTGCTCCTTTTCTACATTCCATCCCACATCTACCAGCATTTTCCATATATATATATATATATGTGTGTGTGTGTATGTATATACAAGTAAAATGTTGCATCTGCAAAGTAGTTAAACAAAGCAAAATAAAGTAGAATAGTACAAACATTAAAAAATGATAAAAATAATTTTTAATTTAAGAAAAAATCAAAAAGATAAAAGGACTAAAAAAATAGACCAATATTAAAAAAGTAACTAAAATGAAAAAAAAAAAAAGGTGAAAAACTAAAAAATGGAAAAGAAAGAAAAAAAAAAAAAAAAACTGATTTCGTCCAAAATAGTAAATCTTTTCTCCCATCTATATATTTATAGATTCTAATGAGTATTGAAACAAATATTCTTTTTAATTCTCCTTTTCTTCTTACCTATAAATCAATGTAGGAGGACAAAAATAAACTAAACAGAGATATAAAGAAAGGTCTAATCTTTTTGTTTGTATTTTTTGTTTTTATTTGATTTACTTTTTGAATGAACGTAACACATTGTTTTCCACTTGTTTTGTTAGAAACAAATGAAACGTATGTACTTTTTTTTCCCTTAAAATAATGCATGTCAATTTTTTTTTCTTTCTATAAAGAATGTAAAGTCTTTTTATGCTAATATTTTCGTGTTAATTATTTAAGTTCTTTTTTTTTTTTTCCCGATAGAAATATAATTGCTTGTTTATGACATAAATATTCTTAAATATTTTATGGAAAATATTTCATACATTTAAAAACCGTAAAAACCCTAAAACAAAACATCTAATGTCAGAGAAAAGATCTTGAATTTTAAAATACTTTCCAACATTTTCTTAAGAAAAAAAAATAAAAATCAATTTGGTCTAATTAATAGTGTATTGCCTTTTCCTCTTGTATTTTCGTCATAAGTGTGAACGAAATTAAAACAAGTTTTTCAAGTTTAAGCCTTCATTTGATATTAAGTTTAACTCTAACTAAAATGTACATTTTCATATTAATTTTTATTTTTTTTGAAAAGTTAACAAAATTTATAATTAATTTTAAAAGTCAACCAATTCTAATTTTACAATTTCATCTCCAACTAACTTACCAAACGGAGGCTAAATTATACCCTTGTGGTCTCTAAAGAGGGCAAGATAAATTCAAAAATAATCTAAACTCATGATGTAATTAATCTAAACTCTCTCTTCCTTTTCTTTCCCTTGCCCCACTCTCATCCAGATCTGAAGCTCCCAATTCCGAAGGAGGTGAGAACCACGTATGTTCCTCGCTAGTTTGAGATTGTTGCCTCTTGTCTACTTCTGTCGGTCAAAGATCATCGCCATTTTACGAAGCGCCGCTGATCTTAGCATGAATCACGAGCCCGATAGATCCTCATGTTGGGATTTTATTAATTTTCTATTATAGGCTTACATATTAAATGACAATTATAATTAAACTATCTAATTTAATGGGGCCAAATAAGTGATCTATTAATTGGACTCTAAAGATATCTATTGGGTACAGATTTTAATATGTAAAAACCCAATTCTAATTGAATTAGGGTTGATGGGAATCTCATATATAAGGATCATTATAAGGGTTATGGTCCCCAAATCAAATCATAATACGTAATATTTACTCTCATTTTCCTTCAACATTAAGAGAAAAAATTCATAAAGCACCTTAAAACCTGGAGAGATTTTGACTATAGAAGACCTTATTTTTATATAATTTGTCTTTATGGATTCATGTAAGCTTCCAATTAATTTTTTTTGATGATTTAACATGGATCTTGAATTTGGTGATAGTTTTCATCAATTAAAGTTTTTCCCCAACACCTCCGGCAAGTCTTAGCTGCTTTCTCCGACTCACCCATCATCATCAGTGATTTCACCGGCCATCCTAGCAATTGTTTTCTCCAATTCGCTATCGATTTCGCCTTGCTGTGGCTCACATCTCCATCTCTATTGCTCGTGGTCTCTGTCCCCCCGAGAAACAAACGGAATCTCAATGCGAGTCCAAATTTCGACGACCTTTGCGCATTGTGTTCTCTGGCTATGTCTCCTCATCTCCAGTGATGGCAATAGCTCCGGTAGCAAGTGGATGCTTTGGGGTTAGTTTTAGGTTTTAATAAATTTAAAGGCTATTTTTGCAATTTAAAGAAAAATGTAATTGTAAAATTTAAAAATTAAAAAAAAACCCAACAAAGCCATAAATTTTTAAAATATTTACTAGTAAAAAGAGGAGTCAATGATGATATTTACCAGTAAATCATGATATTTATTCGTAAGTAGTGATATTTAACTGATTTAAAAAATAAAAAAATAATAAATATATTTACAAGTAAACATTGATAATTACAAAATTAGAAAAAATAGGAAAGAAATTTGAAAAATATTAACGATAATGAAATTAACTGTAACATTTATTTGGTAAATCCATTTTATTTTACTTGGTAAATCTAAATATTTATGGGTAGGTAAATAGATTTAAGTAGTGAAATAAAATGGATTTATTAATTGAGATAGATAAAAATTAGTAAATCCAATTATTTTCTCGTAAATCTTTTATATAAGTAAGATTGAAAAGAAATTTAATAATACAGTAAACAAGATTTCAAAGATAACTCCCACGTTTAACATGTAAATACAAAGATTTATAAAGAAATAATTACTTAATATACCCTGTAAATACTAAAAATTTGTTGAGTAAATATTTTTATTAAATTGTAAATATGAGTATTTGTGAAAATATTTTAAATTTGAGATTATATAGTAAATTCAATATTGGGTAAAAATTAATATTAACTAAGTAAGATTTAGAATATAACTCTCATGTTTAAGTTGTAAATACAAAGATTTCCAAAGAGATAATTATTTAATTGACCTTGCAATAATAAATTTTTTAAGTAAATATTTTATAACTCGTATGTTTAACCTGTAAATATAAAGAATTACAAAAAAAAAATAATTACTTAATTTACCTAATAAGTACTAAATTTTTGTTCAGTAATATTTTTAGTAACTCGTGAATATGCGTATTTACAATGTAAATATGTTATTTGTTGTATAGTTAGTAAATCCAAATATTTACATGTAAATATATTGATTATTTTTTTTATATTAGTATATCCAAATATTTACGTGTAAAATTGATTTTCCTAATAAAAATTTTTTTAATATGTACTTTTTTATTCAATCTTTTTTTTAATTTATTTACTAAGTTTCTTAAATTGTAAAATACACCTCAAAAATGTCCCCAATTAAGTCCCAAATTCAATCAAACCTAACCCAAATTCCAAATTGCCGCCACCGCGGTCAACAACAGTGCCAAATTGTCGAAAATTGCGCAAAGCTTCATGAGTCACCACCATCTCCTGCTTGACTCGTCTTTTGAGATCGCCACCATCACTCGCTCAATTTGTCTTCCAAGATCGCGATTGAGACCTTGAAGTCTGCTGGGGAGTTTGCAATCTCATTGGGAATCACAAGAAAAGACGTGTCGGAGAGCCACCGACATAGTAATTGTCATCGGAGAAGATGAAGATTAAAGCACCGAACCAAGAAATCATAAGACGCCACTCGAGGGAATCAATCTCCTCCAAAACGCGATGGAGAACCCACTGCGCGAGATCGCGAAGAGAAAGACGAGCTATTCCATTGTTGTCCGCCGCTGCATCCTCCGTCGCCATCACATTTAGACGCACCCCTTTTTGTGATGTTGTAACAAGGGAAAGTATAGAGAGAGAAAGAGACAAACGGAAGAGAGAGTGAGGAGGAATAAAAAGGGTCAAATTTGGAAATAAATAAATTTGTTTTAAAAGATTAATTAAAATATACTATAATTTATCAGCTTTTAAAAATGTGCTATATATTTTATGAGTATTTATAAAATATGTTATATGGTACAATTTCCGTTATATAATTAACCCTATTTAAAATAAACAATTTTAGAACCCGTTAAAAATTAGTGTCATGGGAAAAAAGCCACGAAGTATTCACTAATTGTATTTTTCAGCATTAATGGTCACAAAGAAGGCGCCTCTTTTTGCTAGAAAGAGAAGTTAAATATCAAAAGTTTTATTTCCGAAAATATTAAACATTATGTAGTGCTTTAAAGAATAAACAAAGACAGCTATATTTAACACTCAAACTCAAGTCTAAATCATATTATATATCACAGGCGATCAGTCGCTAATGAGTGCTAGCTTCAAATACATGCATAGGCTTTTTTTTTTTTTTTTTATTGTGAAATTCGGGGTGCAGAATTTGAACTCTGTACTTTTTGATAGAGTCAAATATGAAATTACTGTTAAACTATATCTATAACCACTATGCATAAGCAATTAAAAAAAAAAAAAAAAAGAGTTCATCGGCATAAATAGTAGTACATACAATAATGCGCCAATCACCACAAGGTCATTCCGCATGGACTAAGGTGGAATGGACCTTCGGTTTAGGAGGGGACGAATTCGTTCCCACATTAAAAATGAATAAAATAATGATAACGCATACGTGTATTTGTGCAATTACCGGCACGTGTGGGAATCCACAATCCGCAGGGGAAATCTAGGTGTTGAATTGTCAGAACAAATGAAGTGACAAACGTAAACGGGACTTGAGAAAATTCGAAACCCGTGTTACTTACCTTTGACTGCTCGAAAATATATATGTCTGAAGTTTTTCTCAGGTTAAACCAAGTGCTACTACTCAAACACACATTATACAATATAGAAAACTACAAATTTGAAAATCAACAGAATTGCAAAACGAATCTTGAACTCGTGAAAACTACAACTCCATCATCAGTTCTGGAATTCAAAAATTGCAATTTTTTTGACGGGATAATAATGCAGCTACAAAAGTAAGTTCACCTGAAAGATTCTCAGTTACTCAGAAGTATTGTGTTATCTAACGCCAACAATGTACGCGTTCCAAGCATCTTGTTGTTCAAAGCATTTCATTTCTTCGTATTTTATGTCTCTTCCAGCGCCAAACCCAACAGTGCTTCTGTTTTCTCCAGTGTCGGGCATCTGCCGGAGCCAAAAATGACAGATCGAAACCCAGCCTCTTGTAAGCAGTCTTTGATCTCAGGCAATGACCACCTGTGATTTGGAACATGAACAATAGCTGTTAGAATCACCTTGCAACTTACCACAAAGCGAATATATACTAAAATCAATATCTATGAAAAGCGTAAAGATGAAAGCTAAATAGACCATTTGAATAAACAACTTACAATCTCCAGCTGTAAGAAAAGCATGGCGTAGTTTCTTCTGCTGCTTTTGGAAATGAAAGTGGAGGCTTATCCTTGTCTTCCGCTCGATGATATCGAATTCAGCTTGCTCCCAAACATACTGCAATGTCAGAACAATTTATAACGTTATTACACAAGGGATATAATAAGGCAACCAAAAAATAAAATGGGAATTTTCCCTAAAATTCATTCAGGTCTGAATCTGAAAGTAGATATGACAATAACCACTGGAAATGCATTAGAATGTTCTATTTCAAGCACTCCGTGATGCACACAGAGTAAAAAGCATCAGTGGTGGAACCTTGGAGTTTTAAAGAAGTACTTAGAGAAGGTATGCAATACCGTAAAATTGGCAAATTTCCTCTGAAGCCTTAACTTCTGTTCCGACGACGTACCACCATACAAATCCATCACAAATATTCCACCTTTCTTCGACAAGGCCATAAGTGCATGCTGAAATACGAAATCAGTTCCACACGCGTATGTAGACAACAACAGCTATAATTAAAAGCACAAACGATGTCTCTAGCAGGCAGTGACAAATCCCTCATGTTTCTATCATTAGCTGCGAATGAAGACCCATCTGAAACAGTAGATCCTAATGCAACTTTCTCGATGCCATCTTTGTTCTCTTCCAGTGAAATGTTCCTAATCAGCTCCTCCTGGGGATCAGATTTTACCAATTTGGCCTCTAGTGGATTCAGAACATTTCCATGAAAAAGGGTTATTCTTGAATACCCGTCAGCCCCAACTTTAATTATGTTGTTCTCCATGCACCATTGTAATGCCTCTAAGTCCAAATCCAATCCTACAGCGGTCCTTCTAGGGTCACTCCGGAGCCACTCTGTACTGTCAAACGCAAAATCAGTATTAGGTATTTTGGGTGAGATTGGCACAGTAATCATGAAGCAACTTAATAACTGTTAACCAAAGAAATTTCCAATTCAAGTGCTACTTAACAACAAATCTGCACAAAACAGCTCAAAATTGTGTCAGCAGCACAATTTCATGCCATTTACCAGCTCAAGCCCCCATTTGGTTGGTCCGCTTGACGAACTATTTGGAGTTAAAAAGTGTACAAACTTGAAATGCATTTGGGAAATAAATATCAATATGGATCTTGTTTCGTTTTCTCAAAATTCTATGCAATTTAGAAGGAAAAAAAAAGGTCATCACATTTCGATTTGAAATAACAAAGTGATGGACGTTTAGAGTTTGAGTTTTTAAAAGAGTTGGAAATGTGAATAGTAAAATTGAGTTTACTCATGAAGAAAAAGACAAAAAACAATTGGAATTGTATGATTGGAGGGAATGTGCCTACAGGTCCCAAGTAATGGCAGTTGGAAATTAACACAAGTTCACCAGGAAGTAGTCTCGAGAATGCAAATCAGGTTGCAAAGCAAGAGTCTTTTCGTGTAACTAAAAGGTTTATGACTCCTTGAAAATAGAAAGTTCTTCTCAAGACTTGAAGCATAATCTCCTGATAAATAAGCCAAGACTACTCATTTAAGCCAAAAATAAAGGCCAAGACTACTCAACCACCGGTCATTTGGTGGGGAGGTAAGGCTGCTGGTTCTCTTCCACAGTCTTGGGTTCAAGTTATCTCACCACAGTCGACAGGGTATGTGGACCATCTACTTCGTGAGTGTACCATGTACCATACACTGATGCATTCCCTCCCTAGGGTTATATGGACACACCATCATCAATCGTTGTTACCCCTCTTTGGTGCCAAAAAAAAAAATAAATAAATAAAACTAAATAATAAAAATATAATAAAGAGAGAATAAGAGCCAAGACTACTCCAACTACAAGCAAACGTGTTTATTTAACATGGAAACTGGTGCCTAAGAATACAAATGTTGTAACTAGTTTGAAGCCAATTCAGCCTTCAAGCAGCAGATGATTAATGGTGCGATTGGAAACTATGTTCCAAGGTAAAGCAATGTGTGTTTGAGTACCTCATAAACGCTAATCTTTCCATCAATACACATTAGAGAAACTGTTCAAATGTAAATAACCCAAATCCACATCGCATTTGAATACAATGTATAAAGGGGACATGCAAAATGCATAAAGTATTTCATATGTTGCATCCGATACAATATAATGAATGTGATTTCCAAACCAACCATAAAAAAAAAAAAAAAAAAAAAAAAAAAAAAAAAAACACCCAAATGATCATAATTGAAGTTATGACTTATTAGATGTAATAGGATGTGCTAGTTGTGGACTTAGTGACCCTTCAAAATAGGCATTTTCATATGCCAATGAGAAATGAGGGTATTGAAATGATTTGCGTGTAGTATACCTAAGAAGTGCAGTACCACAGAAATCTTCTTGGAAATGGAGGGGCAATCTCCCACCCACATAGATCAGAAAGAACTTCTGCAAATAGCTTAGGTCTCCTTTTGGCGACTGTTTCTCCAATACCACAAACAAAATCACATATATACACATATATATCCCAATCAAATCGCCTTTACATGGCAAGCAAGAAACAACAGGGTTTATATATATATATATATATATATATATATATCTTTTGTTGCTTCATTCTTTCCCAAAAAAATCCAAAAATAGAAAGTGAAAGGACTAAAACCTGCACGGATTGTTGGTAAAGAAGGAATTTTGAGGGAATTTCCGTTGATGGGTATAGTTCAGACTGGTCTTTTTCCTCAAGATCGTCACCATTTTCTTCTTCTTGTCCTTCTTCATCTTCTTCAGGTGTTTCTTGGTCAGAGAGAGTGGTTTTGGAAGAAGAGAAAGCAGAGGAAGGGAGGCTATAATCGTCGGCGTCTTCTTCGTCGGCGCCCGGAAAGAGTGGTCGACGAGAGTGTTGTTTATGTTGGCGTCTCTGCTTCTTGTCTCCTTTCCCCATTTTCCCCAACTTGCGCACCTTCTTTCTCAGCCACCGCCGCTCTGCAGCCAAACCAACCTCTTTTGTAACCAAGAAAAAAGGGCAGATAGCTTTAAAATGCCCAAGTGGGTACTTTATTATAGTTTGTGTTTGTAACTAGTTAAATTTTTTTTTTTAGGAATTATTAAATTAGTTAAAAAAAATGCTTGGTCTATTAAATTTATAAAAATATCAAGATCATATGTTAAAAGTAAAAATCCTACGTACTAACTATATATTTTATGTTTAACTTTCAATTATTTTTAATTTATCTTTCTTTTTTTTCTTATAAATTTTTTTGTAGCAAAAATAATATATTATATTATAATTTTAATTTATCTTTAACTTTCAATTATTTTTATCATTTTAAATTTATCTTTTATATATATATATTGCACTATATAGGCCTATTAATTAGTGATTTGAAATTGGAAGTTAACAACATAATATTAAACTACAGAAAATTTTTATAGTACAATCAAATTTAGGCATATGTGTTTTTCTTCCCTTTTTTTTTTTTTTTTAAATCATGTTTTAAGTTTTTTGGGTTAGTTTTCTGTTTTAGTTTCTCTTTCTCTTTCTCTCTCTTCTTTTCTGACTTTCTCTCTCATCGTTCTTTTTACAGTTTTTATTATTCGTGCCCTGTCATTTCCTTTCTCTGTCCGAGCTCTTTTTCTCTTCAGGATCTACTTCAATCAAGTCAGAATTCTATCCGGGCTTTATTTCTTTGATGCGGTCATGTCTGGTTCTTCGAGCTTGTTTTTCTCGGATTTTCTGGGTATTTTCAACTAATTTTGGTTGTTATTTTGCTCTTTTTTTGCCTCTTGGATTAATTATAAGCTTGTAATCGATTTTTTTTTTTTTTTTCACTATTGATTCTGCGTTTTCTAGATTTTTAATGTTTTTGAGTTTGTGATTCTGAATATTAACAATCGCATCGTAATTTTGAGCAATGGGAAATGGTTACTGATTATAAGGTACATCATAATGACAGTAACTTGTGTCTGATAATTTGCAGTAATTTGATACCATAACTTTTTGTCTGATAATTTGAGGTATAAAGAATTTAATTCACATTTGCAAGATTTATTTTGTTCATATTTTTTGTTTTGAAACTCTGCTATTTTGCAAATGTAAATGTTCTTGCTAACGGTTTAAACTTTGTGAGGAGTATGAGCATTAGTGTTCAAAGTTTGGGGTTAAAGTTACAGGAATATTAAAATTCAAAAGATAAAAATAAAGTTTTTTCCTATTAAAATTACACTTTAATTGTTGTTATATCAGCGATTTCAATAATTAAACTAACAGTATAGGCAAAGATTCATGAAGCATTTTATCAATTTTTAAAATTCAGGGGGCAAAGTTATTAGAGCGCAAAGTTATTAGAGCATCAAAGTTTAGGGAGCAAAAATGAAATTTGTCTAATACTTTCGCTTTATTTCCTGAACTTTGAATTAGTCTAACTTAACCACTTATCTACTAAATTTTTGGTTAAAAAACAAAATGAAAAAGTGAGCAATTTTCCTTACTAAACACATCATATTAGGAAATGTAAGTAGTAAAAAAGAAAAAAAATCAGAAAAAAAAAAAAAAAAAAAAAAAAAAAAAAAAAAAAATGATATTGAGTTTGAAAAAGTAGTAAAACCAAACGAAAAAAATACCACATGACCATACTTAAGTCTAATTTTTCATTATGTTTTTAACAAAATTTTACAATAAGAGATTAAGTAAAACTAATTCAACGTCTAAAAAGGTAAAGAAGCTTTATTTGGTAATTAGTTGGAGATGAAATTTTTATGTTGGGGTTAGTTGACTTTTTAAAAATTAGTTAAAATTTTTGTTGACTTTTTAGAAAAAGACAAAAACTGAATGAAAAATTTGAGTTTGAAATGAAACACCAAACATAACATAAGAGTTTTTTAAAATTCATAAGCAAAATGAGAATGATTCTAAATCTCAAATGTCATAAATGAGATTTTAATTCTAATAAGGCTCCGTTTAGAGCAATATTTTAAACTTAAGGTTTAAACTCAAATTTTTGTTTTTTTTTTTGAAAAAGTTTTTTATCTTTTCTAAAAAAGTTTTTTATCTTTTCTAAAAAGTCAATAAAAGTTACTATTCAAATTTAAAAATTTCAACGCAAAATCATTCACCAAACGGGCCTAACTTTTTCACAAGTTTTTTTTTTTTTTTTTAGTAAAAGACAAATTTTGCAAGTTTTTTAATCCAATTTTTTTTAAAAGGTTAATGTAAATTTTTTTTTTGGCTAGCTCTTTTAATGTAAAATTTTTTTTAACAAGTTGCGTGAAGCAAAAATGCATCCAAATTATTATTATTATTATTATTATTTTAAAATGCATCCAAATTTGACCAGTCGTGATGGTAGTTAGTACGATTTTACTAACTCAATTTGATGGTATTAAACAATTAATTGTTTTTGTTAACAAAATTCAAGAAGTATCATTAATATTATTGTTAAGAAAAAAAATAATTGACCAAAGTGGTCGTAAATTTTTTAAAAGATAACTATTTGGTTCTCTTTATTAATTTTGACAATCTTGATTATTTCCGTCAAATCCGTTAACATGTTAAAGAAAACTTGAAGGTTTTTTTTTTTTTTTTTTGGTTGGTAAAATAAAGAAAACTTGTAGTTGACCTATCATCAGTAATATTTAACACTGAAAATTAAGAAATCAACTCGTCATATTTTAAAAATTTAGAGATATTTTTGTCAATTAGTCTAAAAACAATGAAAACCAGTTAATTTAAAATTCATATTGCAATTTTTTTAAATCACATATTTGTCCGTTAGATCTGTAACTTGTTAAAGAAAACTTTTAGTTTTTTTTTTTTTTTTTTGAAAAATAAAGAAAACTTGCAGTTGAGCCATTATCAATGATATTTAACAATGGAACTAAAAGCAACCAAACCGTCATATTTTAAAAATTTGGAATATATTTCTCAATTACTCTAAAAACAATGAAAAGCAGTAACTTTTAAAATCATATTACAATTTTTTTAAATCAGATATTCGGAAAAAAGGTAATAATAATTTTCTTTCCCTAAATTAAATTTTGTTGTTAAACTTATCTTAACACCGCACTATCAAATTCAGGATAATCTATCTGGCGAAGCAAAAGAGTCTATAAGCATGAGGCAAGATTTCATCTGATAGAGTTTAAAAGTACATTGTTGGAGAGAAGAAAAAATATATTTAACTTTGTAAATTATTTCTCTTTTTTATTTTTTTTCTACAGTCTTTTATGTTCAAAATTTTTATTCAAACCTCTCCAAACAGAATACTAGATGAAAGAACTTTAGCAACTATTCTCTTAATAATGAAAATAAAAAAGCACTTTAGAAACTATTCTCCTATTACTGTGTTTTATCTATTTTTGAAAAAAGAGATACTGTGTTTTATACACAAATATACTTACCTTTTTTTTTTTCTTTTTTTTTCCCCCTAACGAAGAAACAAAGCAATAATAATAATAATAATAAATGAAGAATCTTCTTTCAGAAGTATTCATTATTGCATTTTTCTTTTTTATTTTGTAGAAACATTATTGCCTTTTTTGCAGATTCTATTGTTTTCATTGTTAAACTGTCATTTTTTTCTTCCTTTTCTTTTATGCTAAAGCTTTTTAGTTCTTATGTCATTCAAAAACACAAACAAGAAACAGATAAGAAATTCGACCCGATATTTTATGACATCGGAATTAGATGATACATCTATTTAATACATATAACTGTTTTTAGATGATTTATCAATGTTAATTCTATCCTAAATTTTTTCACCATTATCACTTACTAATTTTTATCTTCATTATTTGGTTATAAGTTTAATAAACACTTCAATAACAAATCGCTTAAATATCAATTGTTTATCAAATATATCTCATTTATTAGCAATCCGTTTGAAACAATGATTTGAGCTTGAGATTTATAAGTTGGAATTGAAAAGTGTGTTTGATAAGTTGTGAATTAGAATGAACTGTCATGTAGAGAATATTATAAAATTTTAAATTGTGTTTAGAAAAAAATAAACAAAATGGATCTTATTGCACTCTTCTTGTTGCTATGAGTATTTAATATAAGAATCATATGATTTTGATTTAATTAAAAAATTATTTGTTTGATAATTTTAAATTTTTCATCTCATTTTTATCTTTTTGAAAGTAACAAAATATAATTAGTTTTAAAAGTCAACACAAATTAATTTTAAATAAAAAATATTAGAATTTAAATATTTAAATTTATAAAAAAAAAAAAAAAAAAAAAAAAAAAAAAAAAAAAAAAAAAAAAAAAAAAAAAAAAAAAAAAAAAAAAAAAAAAAAAAAAAAAAAAAAAAAAAAAAAAAAAAAATTAGATTTTTAAATTTTGAATTTCATAAAAATTTAAGAAAAATAAAATAATATAGATTTTAAAGTTTTGAAATTAAATAGAAAAAATTCTGTGTTCAATAAATGTTCCAAACGGCTTTTAAATAATTTTTGGAAAAGAGATTCATGAAAAGAAAAATATATAGAGTCCTTAAAAAAAAAAAAAAAAAGGGAAAATTGCATTATTAACACAAAATGTTTCAAATGAGGTTTCGATATTTCACTTTGTCATAAAATTCCAAATTTCCAACCTTCGAAGAATGGAATAAAAAGGGAAAAAGAAAGAAAAAAGCAAAAGAAAAAACGCATTATTAATACGAATTGTATCCCAAACGCGTCCACTTGACCAAAACGTAATACTCGCTTTCTTCTTCTTCTTCCTTTCTCTCTTTACCTTTCTCTATCTATTCGATTTTCGACCAAATCACAAAATTTTCCCTAGAAAATCCGACTTTTCTCGGCCAAAAGAAAACCAAACTGAAACTTGAATCCGAGCTCCTTGTACCTCGAAATCAACTTTCGATCCAATCGAACATGAGGCGATTCAAATCCTAGGGTTTACTTACCTTAACCGTTCTTTTCGGTCTTCAATTTTTCGATTCCGATTTCGATTTCTAGGGTTTGGATTTCTTCTTCTGTTTGTGATATTTGTTCTCGACGATGTATAGCAATTTCAAGGAGCAAGCGATAGAGTACGTAAAGCAGGCCGTACAGGAGGACAATGCCGGGAATTACGCCAAGGCCTTTCCTTTGTACATGAACGCCTTGGAGTACTTTCGAACTCATTTGAAGTACGAGAAGAATCCTAAGATCAAGGAGGCAATTACGCAGAAATTCACCGAGTATCTGCGCCGTGCCGAGGAGATCCGCGCGGTGTTGGACGACGGCGGGCCGGGCCCTGCGTCGAACGGGGATGCTGCGGTGGCGACGAGGCCGAAGACGAAGCCGAAGGACGGCGGGGAAGGAGGCGATGGGGACGATCCGGAGAAGGAGAAGCTGAGAGCGGGGCTTAACTCGGCGATTATCAGGGAAAAGCCAAATGTGAAGTGGAACGATGTTGCGGGGTTGGAGAGCGCGAAGCAAGCTTTGCAGGAGGCTGTAATTCTGCCCGTTAAGTTCCCGCAGTTCTTCACTGGTAAGTTGTTTCAGCTTCGTTCCCTTTTTTTTTTTTTTTGGTCGTGATTATTGGATTTCTCCTTGTTTTTGCATTCGATAAGCTTGGATTAGTGTTATGCATGGTAGAAATCGATGCAGTTGGTAGTTAAAGCTGTAAAGTATAGCTCTCAAGTTTGACAAAAGGCTTAAATTTGTAGGATTTCGGATTAGACTGGAATGGTGATCTTAATCTTTGGTTTAACTTGGTTTTCACATGTTATGCTTTGATTCTTTGACATGCATGTTTGCTTCCTGCCCTGTTAGAGATTTCATTGAATTCGATGAAAGATTGATAGTTGGGTTTTAGCGTAAGGCGGAATCTATCATTGTCAATGAGAGGCGCTCGGTTTCTTGTCGAGAAATAAATTTTGGGTTTATTTTGTTTTCGGATTATATATGATTCGGTTTTGCAGTATGCATGTTTGCTTCTTGATAGATATGTCTGCGTTTGTTGATTCTTTGGATTTTAGTTCTCGAATTTTAAGAAGACATAAGTTTGTGGGGTTTTGGAGTATACTGCAATTTAGTGTTGTCAAGAAGAGCAAGATATGGCTGCCCTAATGCTGATTTAGTAGAAAACCAAAAGGATCGATGGCTATACTGTTGTGTTGACTATTGCAGGCGGCTTAAGCAGATGTTTTTTGGAATCCGGAACTCCTTCTAAGCATATATCACGGTAGCTACATAAATTTTGATTTTTTAAGTATACGTGAATATTTTTATTGGCCCTTGTAACATGGATAAAGTGATCTTTCAAAGTTGGAGCTAAAACGGAATATTAGAACTGGGACTTTTCTACCAGTTTATGATAGTGCCAAGTTAGGGTATGTATCAACTTGGAAGTGCAGCATTTTGAATCTTTATGATTTATGATGCAACCTCTACTGCTTCCGCTGATAGTTATGGTAACATTGGCAAAAATGCTTTTCCCTCTCTAAAGCATTATCACCTCTTCATTATTTGTCTAAGAATGTGAACACTGCTTTCATCACTCTTTCTACCCATGACCACCAATATTTAATACTTGATAATATCTCTACATCTGTGGCGTTCAATTTCATGTTTGTTATATTTACTGGCTTCAACATTGCCACTACTTAGGAACTGTGAGTTAATATTTTATGCATAGTACTCTTTGATGCTGTTGTATCAGTATGTACTCATTTTCTTTCAAATATATTTTAAATGTTTACTATTATTCTTGCAGAGTGATCCATGATATTTTTCTCGTTAAATGTTAGTATATACATAATAGCGGGCTCCATGCATTTCTACCTAATGCACTTATTGCCTTTTTGTAATTATTATTTTTAATTGTCTGCCCTGTGTTATTTTTATTAGTAGTTCTAAAATGTTGAAATAAATGTGTACAGTCATGAGTCAATTTAAGATGCTGGATTTGCTAATCTAGCTAATTGTAGTTAGAAGTTTAAGCTTTCTTCATATTTTTTTTTTCTTTTTTTAATGATTCAATGTAGGTAGTGCTTCTTTTTCTTTTCCATCCTTATTCAGTGTAAGAAAGTATATTTGTTTAGCAGAGTGTTATCCAATTTTCTGTTGGGAAAGCTTTGGCATTGCCAAGCTGTTTAACAACATTATTTTGAGGAAGTCTTGTGTTGGGGTTAGATGTTTAGGGTAGAAGAACTGTTAAACTCCCAAATTTATTATTAATTTAAATCACACTTTTAGGACAAGGTTTTCAACTTAAAAGGAGATCTGAGAAAAGGCAGTAGTTTCAATTATCTTGAAGTGTTGTTTCACTTAAATCTAAATATACATATATATAATATGTTTGTATATTGTTGTGTTTATAGAACTGTATGTCATATATGGAGTACATCCTAGTTCTCAGCTAATGCTATGTTTTGAAATTTGAGGAGTAATGTCCTCTAATCTTCTACTTCGTGGTTTTACTCTTATTATGAGGAGAAGTTTCACGGTGTTAATTGCTAATGCTGTTTTCTTCAGCAAAAGATTTTAAAAAAAAAAAAAAAAAAAAAACACTTTAATAGGCTGGCTCCCCAGGGGAAAAAGACTCAACTCTTTTTATTTCATTGTATCATTTATATACGTGCTAATTCATCTATCAGGTCGCAGATATCATGTTACTAAGATGGGTAATAGTTTAACATAATTTATTGCTGTTTTTTAGGGAAGAGACGACCGTGGAGAGCTTTCCTATTGTATGGGCCACCTGGAACTGGAAAGTCGTACTTGGCAAAGGCTGTTGCAACTGAAGCAGATTCTACGTTTTTCAGGTAATATACCTGTTCTATTATCTTTATATGTTTGAATTTATCTTTTAATCGGTCATATCCAGAATTTCCATTAGTTACATTTTTTTTTTTTCAAATAGGAAGCACACCCCTGTTGGTGCTATGATAAGTCATTATTTTTCTGCAAATGTGCACCTGCATTTGCATGCTCTGCATCGTCTGTATCAAGAAATTTGCAACTCTACCCCTCCTACTTTAATTTCAAATATTAGTAGCTTACTAGTTAGGTAGTTCCTTGTGTACTAAATCTGTTGGTTACAAATATACAAACATCTTTTCCTTTTCTTTTTCATGAGTTTTGGTGAGATCAGAATACAAACTATACCACCAACGCATACCTTATGTTTGTACTAAGGATGTTTGGATGGCTCGTCTGGCAATCCACGCTAGGAGTATCGAGCTCTTAAGTGGCTTTCTAGTTCCTTGTGTACCAAATCTATAGTTTACTATTATATAGATAACTTTTCCCTTTTGAACCTTTAGTGATGGTAAGAATCGATCATATACAATCTATACTGACAATCCATTGTGTTAGCGCTAAGGATGTTTGGATGGCTTGTCAGGCAATTGGTGCCTCAAGTGTCTGAGTACCTTACATTTCCATAATTTTTTCATTCTTTAAAAAAAAAAAAAAAAAAAAAATCTTATGTAGATCTTTCTTATGTTATGAATTAAGTAAAAAGTTTCCATGTGATTTACTTTTGGCTGGGGTTTAATAATTTCGTTTGTTTGTTTGTTTTTTTTTTTTTTGTGGTAGTGTTTCCTCATCAGACCTGGTGTCAAAGTGGATGGGTGAAAGTGAAAAGTTAGTTTCCAGTCTCTTCCAAATGGCACGTGAAAGCGCTCCATCCATCATCTTCATTGATGAAATAGATTCCTTATGTGGTCAGCGTGGAGAGGGCAATGAGAGTGAAGCATCTAGACGTATAAAGACTGAACTTCTTGTGCAGATGCAGGTATATCTTCATGTGGCGGGAAGTTGTGAAATAGATTCCTGAGGTCACCTGGTCTATACTTTTTATTTAGATTATTACAACTGTTTTGTCTAAACGTATTTAAAACTTCATTCTTTTCTTTTTGGGCTCCGTTTGTGTTTTTCAAAGATATAACTTTATGCAAATTCTGTTTAATTAGATTTATAACTCTCAAATTTTGTTTGCGACTGTCCTAGTATTTGGTGCAGAATGAAGTTAGCGGTTTTTGTTTTCTTGAAACATAAATATGTTGATGAAGATTAGCTAGTATTTAGTTGAATTGTAAAGAAGGAGGCTAGTGTTGGATCTTTTTTCTAGGCTTGTGGCTATTACCAATTATAGTTTTCGAACTTAGGTGGACAAAATGACTCGGAGAATTGGATAAATATTGATAGTCATTAATGTAAAATATGGTATGGATTTATGGCAGGATAAGAAGAGAATCTTGTGAGCTGGATTCATGCGTAAAAGAAGCAAATTTACTTATGTCCTATGAATTGGATCTAAACTACTTTGATTCTCACCAATCTTACTCAATCAGTAACATTTTTTTTTTTTTTATAACGCTTTCTGTCTAAAAAGAAAAGCTGTAAATGAAGATACCCTTGTTTGTCTGTGCTAATAACGTTATGTCTCTAAATAATTATGGACCATGATCTTTTGTCATTTTGTGACAACACTCATTTCTGGAATAGCCATGTTTCTAATTTCTTCAACATCATAGAAATTTATCGTATGTCGATAGTGCTAGTGACGACTGTTTCACTTATCACTTGTGGCCGTCCATTTTTTGAGGGCTTTGCGTTAGGAAAATGTGCCAGATTGTGGTTGTGGTTTCTCACTTTTCTTTTCGTTATTGCTTCCTAAACTATTTACATTTTCTTTTGGCTATATTCTTTTTAAAAAGGTACTACGTTTTGTTTTCTATTTCCTTTTCTCTACGTTAGTTTGCTACTTCTTCATGTTGATGTTTACATATTTTTAGTTTATTGGGGAAAAAAACAGTGATGTTATTTCATTAGAGCATCCTGTTCGTCATTTTTTACTTTACTCTTCCAGCTTGGTTTCAGTTAGTTGCGTTGCTTATTGCATATGATGCTATCTGACTTTCTCATGAAGTTGTAATGGATTAATCGTTTTTGTTTCATTTTATTTTGATTGATTTGATGTGATTTGTTTTGTTTTGTTTCTTTCTTATGAGCAAACTTCGGAGTCTGAATTGTTGACTTGGATAATCTTTAAAATATTTAGGGTATGGGGAACAATGATCAGAAAGTACTTGTTCTGGCAGCAACAAATACTCCTTATGCTTTAGATCAGGTAAAATAAAATGGGTAAAGTTTATGTTTTCGGTTTAAAATACTGGGACCACTTTGTAGCTGTGGCTAATTAGTAGAAATGCAGGCTATCCGACGGCGTTTTGACAAGCGCATTTACATTCCTCTACCAGATTTGAAAGCTCGGCAGCATATGTTCAAAGTATTTAAATTTATCCTTGATTTTTCTATTTTCATTATTTTATGGTCTGAAAGAAGTAATGGATGATTACTCTGGTTTTGTGATAAATCAATTTTCTCTCCGTAAAAACGCTATGCTCTGTTGTTCTGGCTTTGGAATACCTTTGCAGGTGCATCTGGGAGATACTCCTCACAACTTGACCGAAAGTGATTTTGAAAGTTTGGCTCACAGAACGGAAGGTTTTTCAGGATCAGATATTTCTGTTTGTGTAAGCACAGGGCCTTTAGGTGATATTATCTTTTCGTAGAGGCTAGATTGTAGTACCTGAATCACTTGTGGTTTTTTTTTTTTTGGATTAAATTGTACAGGTTAAGGATGTTTTGTTTGAACCTGTTCGTAAAACCCAAGATGCTATGTTCTTCTTTAAGACTTCTAATGGTATGTGGACGCCGTGTGGTCCTAAGCAAGAAGGCGCCGTCCAAATAACCATGCAGGAGCTGGCAGCAGAAGGACAAGCTTCAAAGGTACGACAGATTCGGATCTTTTGTTTAAAATACTAGCTTACTGCTTTAATCTCCTTTAAAATCCATTAGCGCGATTTGGAAATTTCACGGTTTAGCAAGCGATTGGAAAGTTTTATTTTTATTCTATTTTTTTTCCATCTTTCTGGTTGATCTGAAGGTTCATCTGTTTTCTTTTTGAGGAAACCCGCTTTATAATAGAATTATCTCTGGCACAATAACTGAAATTTAAGATAATTCTTCTTTAAAGTATTTGAATGTTAATATTGATTAATGCAAATGTTGGCAGATCCTTCCGCCTCCAATCTCAAGGACAGATTTTGATAAGGTGCTTGCTAGACAGAGGCCTACGGTGAGCAAAGCCGATCTCAATGTCCACGAGAGATTCACAAAGGAGTTTGGAGAGGAAGGGTGACGAATTTTTCTGTAATTATATCACATCGGTCTACTACACTAATCATCAGTGCAATCATATCGCTACGATTGCGGCTCAAGTATTGGTGCTGGACCTGATGACTTGTTTTACCTGATTAGTTTCTTTGAATGGGGAGGCGATATGACCTCCCTTTCAGTTTCCTGTATTGAGATGGAAATACCGGGCTTTGATACTAGTTGATTTCTTATTTAAAATTCTGTAAAGTACTTACAGTTCGGAAAAAAAAAATGCTTAAAAAAATGCTGACGCTTTGATAAATTTAGGTTACCTACAATGGTCAGTCTTTCATTTCTTTCCTTTTTTCCCCTTTTTTCCCCTTTCTTTTTCGAGTCGGCTAATGTTATTTAGTGCTTTTGAAGCAACTTGCCGAGGTTTGAATCTTATTCATCGTTGTCCATTTTGTTTAACTTGAACATATTTGAACGGTTTTGGTGTGAATTCTGTTAGTTGGATTATTGTCGGCAGCAAAAGGAGCGATTTGTCTAGGAAAATGCTTTTACCTACCTGTGGGGTCAGTCAGGATTTGATCCTGACTCAACTCGCATTGGGATGTTTAGCAGTGCTCTTTTTTTAGGGCTCGATTGGGGTATTATTTCTACTATCTGAATTTTAAAATTTCAATTTTAAATCAAATTTTCTTCTTTTTGATTTTCAAAAAATTTAAATTTTAAAAATTCATAATTTTTTTTTATTTCAAATTGAAATAAGATGATTTTTATTTTAAAATAACAAGGCAATATGTATTTTGTTTTTTTGTTGTTTGTTTGTTTGTTTTTTTCTCTTCTGAATACATTTCAAAATTTTGTATTATTTTTTATATCACATAATTTTTTTAAAAGTTCTTCTTTCAAATATATATTTTTAACTCAATCTTCAAAATTTAATATCCACATATCCCCAAACGGGCCCTTCATCTTCTGTGCCTGATACAAATTGATCTGTTGCTATAAGAGTGCTTGGGGCTCCTCGGAACGGAACTACAAGATAATTTTGTGCATTTTTAACCATAAGAATACTAGGATTGCTTGTCAATCCCCTAAACCAACCCCACTCCAACACCCCCCCACCACCAAAACAAATTGCTTGCTTGCTTCACTTATTCGTTGCAGGGTTTGGCTAATTTTCTTTCGAATCATCCTTGTGTGCATCGATTTATGTTCCTCTGGTTTGGAAGAGTAGAAAGTCTTTGATGCTGGTTTGAGTATGTATATTTGTGTTACAATCTGCAAATTTACTGCTGGGGTATTCTTTACGTGACAAATTGAAGTCAATTTTAGATAATTCCTTTTCATCCCAAAGGAGGGGGAAAAAAAGAAAAAGAAAGAAGTGGGTGATTGCTGAATTGCTATAAATAGGTTGTTAATGTCAACTATATTTTTAGTACCAAATGTCCAACATGGAAAGGTCATAAGATAAATAATAGATTTATAAACCCACGTGTCTCTGCTTCCAAACTGACCCAGCACATGGTGGGTTCACATCGAAGTGGTTGCATTATGGATTGAATCAAGATGCATTGGTCTCCCCTTACAATCCGTTCCAGCACATAGCGGGTTTAAGTCGAAGTGGATGCATTATAAGTTGAATTAAGATGCATTGGTCAACTTGTCATGGACAGTGGTTCGGGAGTGTGGTAGAACGGGTTTTTACAAAATGCAAAACAGGGAGAAACGTGAGATTCACTTTCTTAGGCAGAGTTGAATAATAATAAGATGAGTAATAAGAAGTTAATGTGACAAGCTAAAATAAATAAATAATATTATTATAATGATTTGTTAGGTACCACAGGGCAAAAAAAAAAAAAAAAAAAAAAAAAAAATCCTAAACTCCCTTCTTCAAGAGAATCATTATACGATAAGAGAATATTGTCTTTCTCTGTCTTACGGGTAAGATCAATCAACAGCTTGAACGTTGTACAAACTACAAAGGGGTCCGTCTCAAGTTCTCCATCAAATTAGCATGGCCTTTGGGCTAACAACTTAAAAGAAATTACACAAGTTGTGATTTTAATAAGTTCAAAAACTTCTAAAACAAGAGAAGCTCCACTTGGAAGCGGCAACATATTCCTTCTACCTAAAAAACAAAACTAAAAAAGGAATCTGTACAAGTCCAGAGGTTTCTTTTATTATTTGCTTTTTTTTTTTCCCCTTCCGCCAATGAATTAGTCAAGAACTTAATACAAAATATGGAGGACAAAAATCTGTTTCAGTTTTATCACTATTATATATGAAAATGTATTATTAAAACCTTGATTTCTTTACTCTTATACGGATGAACATATGCTTGTTTTCTAACTTGTGGACTGTTTTTATGTTAGAACCTTTGCTCTTGTCTAAGAATAATCCAGTAATCAAAGTGAAGTTTAATTCCAAATGAAGATAGAAAAAATATTCTAATTTGATGTCAAAAACCCGCCTCGCTTGGGGTCATGGTTGAACATTTCTTAATGAAGACAACAAAAGCCGGCTATAACAAGACTTTCATGACGAACTAATCTGCTTAGCACTTAGCATAAAAGAATTTTTTTTGTCCGAGTATGTCAACTGATTAACATACTTAAACTGAAATTAAGTCGGATAAAGCCGGCAATCGACTTTTTAGGCAGTTCCTAAGCTTTGTTGAATTGTTGCTATAAAAGGAGCTTGTACATGCACGTGTTGACTATAAACTCCACCTTCTTGATTGATTTCCACCATTTTCCTTTTGATGGGCTCGTCCGAAACAATGAAACTTGACAGAGTTCTTACTCCTCTAATACTGCTCTTCGGATTTTCTTTGATGCATGCAGCCAGTGCAAACACAAAGGTACCATACTAGAAGACCAAACAAAATAGAATTATAGGAACCCCCGATCACTTGGTAGGGTGGAAAGGCTGCTCGCTCATTCTCCACTACAAGGTCTTGGGTTTGAGTCAGTCTCACCATGGTTGGTGGGGTATATGGGAAAATTCACTTCGTGAGAGATCCATATGCCACGCGGTGATGCCCTGCCTCCCGTAGTTATCTTATAAACCTTGATATCAGTCTGTTGTTAGATCTTCAGTCTATTTTGCATACCCCATTCACCACATATTAGTGTCATGTCATGTAATTTTTCCATGTCAGTTTTGTAATTTCAACCTACTCTTTTAAAGGTTTAAGGTGACATGTTATCTGTATTCTAGTTAGAGACGGATTGTTTTTGTCCCTCCGACAGAACTAGAAAAATGTACAAAACTTATTGCAACTGGGGTTACTAAAAATCTATCTTATTGCAATTAAAAACTTATTAAATTTCCTAATCTTGTTCTCATCTAATTTGCAGCATTACATTGTTTACGTGGGGCATCACTCGCACCCCAACTCCGAAGCCGTCATTAGTGCAAACCAGAAGCTTCTTGCTTCAGTTGTTGGAAGGTAAGTGATAAACTGTCCTGTTACAAGTTGACTGAGATTTATATTAGCAATTGCATTCTTCATATTTCCTAAATGTATACATCTATCGACGTTAAAACTTGTCCTTGTGTCCTTTTCAGTCTTGACAGAGCACAAGCAGCATCAGTTCACCATTACAGTAAAAGCTTCCAAGGCTTCTCGGCCAAACTCACACCAGGGCAAGCTAGAAAACTTGCAGGTACGCGAAAACTACTGACGACAATAAAATTTAAAGATGAAAACGTATTTGCAAAGGAGAAGAAGAAATATGAGACTACAAATGTATTTGACTTCTTTTTATGTGTCACAGAACATGATGCCGTGGTTTCTGTTTTCGAGAGCAAGATGAACCGGTTGCACACTACTCATTCCTGGGATTTCCTAGGCATAGACTCTGTCTACCAGTATAACCAACTGCCATCGGTCTCGCAATCTAATGTCATCGTTGGTGTTGTAGACGGTGGTATGCCTCCGTCATCCTTTTGTGATTTACAAACACGCGCGATATTACAGGTATATAGATTCTCTTTCTATTTCCTTATCTTATAATATTTGCTTATTTTGCAGGAGTATGGCCGGAGTCGGAGAGCTTTTGTGACGAAGGGTTGGGTCCTGTGCCCAAGAAATTCAAGGGAGAGTGTGTTACGGGTGAGAATTTTACACTGGCCAACTGCAACAGGTAAACGAACTTTCCAAACACGAGAGAAAGAGTACTTCGTACGTTGATGCCACTTTTGATCACTTTGTAAATACACAATGTAAAGTAACGTAATTGTTGACATGTAAAATTATTGTTAGCCCACCTCCTAACAGTTTATGCTTTTGGGATGGATTGGTAAACTAACATTGTATCAGAGAGGGAGATCTTGAGTTCAAACCATTGTAATTACACTCTTTAACCCCTTTATTATCATTCGCATGTTGAGCGTTTAATATGTTTCAAACTTCTCCTTTGTGTTGTACTTTTAAATCAATATTAGTCCCCACGTTTTCCCGTTGTCGCCTGCACGCAAGGGGGAGTATTGAAATATGAGATCATTCTTTGCTCACCTCCTAATAGCTTTAGTTTTTGGAATGAATTGGTAAACGAACAACAATGTCATCTGCATTTTCAGGAAAATAATAGGTGCCCGTTTCTATGTTAAAGGATTCGAAGCTGAGAACGGTCCTATAGAATCGTTTGGTGGGCCTTTCTTTCGATCACCTCGAGACAGTGATGGTCATGGAAGCCACACTGCCTCAACAATTGCAGGATCTGTGGTACATAATGTCAGCTTGTTTGGGATTGCCAGAGGCACTGCGAGAGGTGGTGCTCCAAGAGCAAGGCTCGCTATCTACAAGGCATGCTGGTTTAACCTGTGCAGTGATGCGGACATTCTCGCTGCTCTGGATGATGCCATTCATGATGGTGTGGATGTAGTCTCTCTTTCACTTGGCCCTGACCCTCCGCAGCCAAATTACTTCGAAGATGCAATGTCCATCGGAACATTCCATGCGTTCGATAGAGGAGTTTTTGTCTCTGCTTCTGCTGGAAACTCATTTTTCCCGAGTACTGCAAGCAATGTTGCTCCCTGGATCCTCACAGTTGCTGCAAGCACTCTGGATAGGGAATTCCCAACTAATGTGCATCTCGGGAATTCAAGAGTTATTAAGGTAAATTTCTCATTCAAAACGTTCCATATCTCATCGTCAGAAACAGATGAAACCGTGCATAAAATTAGACACGAATCAATTAAATGTGTACTTGTTATTAGAAAGATGAGTTTTGTGCTTTCAGGGTTTCTCTTTAAACCCACTGAAGATGGAAGGCTATTTCGGTCTCATCGCTGGGAGTGATGCAGCTGCAACAGGAGTCCC
This sequence comes from Ficus microcarpa, assembly GCA_025413485.1. NCBI lineage: Eukaryota > Viridiplantae > Streptophyta > Magnoliopsida > Rosales > Moraceae > Ficus > Ficus microcarpa. The sequence goes on along the minus strand of CM046377.1, from coordinate 5,480,645 downwards.
AAAAGCGAATGCCAGGTATCTCTATTTCTAAGCTTTCGATATCCCATTAAAAACGAGGTACATGAATTATTTGAAGCCGCGGAATTCTCTTGCTTTTAGACCATGTTGCTCACCATTCGTTCACTGAAAAATAAGCACCGTTTGTTAACTTCGGTGTATCAGCTTTTGCAAGAACAATACTCTAGACAGCAAACTAATCAAGGGGAAAATCGTCGTGTGCACACTGGAGGCCATTTCCGATAACCGAACAGAAAAGGCTGTGATCGTAAGACAAGGTGGTGGAGTTGGAATGATTCTTGTGGACCCCTTGATAAATAATGTCGGCTTTCAGTTTGTCATACCCGGCACTCTAATCGGTCAAAAAGAAGCCAAAGAGCTGCAAATGTACATCAAGACATCAAAGTGAGTTTTCATGCTCTATTTGTTCAAGTATCTGTCAATATACAAGAATGAAAGTTCCCAGTTAAATTCAAGTAAATCGACTTTTGAATACTAGTTGATCTCTTTATGTTCTTTCAGGAATCCATCAGCTAGAATTGCACCAACGCAAACGATTCTCTACACTAAACCGGCACCAAAAGTGGCAGCTTTTTCTTCTGCAGGACCAAATATCATAACACCAGACATTATCAAAGTAAGTCATATCAACTAAAATTTTTTTTTTATTGAGGCCATTTTTCATTGCTTTTGAATGCCGCATTTAGATTCTTAAAGAATCTACAACATGTACGATTAGAAAACCATGTTTTTTGCTAATAGATTCTAAAAACTACTGCCCCACAGAAAAATTTGAGGCGTAGCTTTTTATATAACTGCTTATGCTATTATTGTGCAGATTTACTAAAATATCCTTAACAATTAATTTCAATTTATCCATTTTTATTTATCTCTATGGGAATATAGCTCTAAACTAAAGCTAAAAGAAAGAGTGTTTCAAAATGCCGTGCTCACCTACGCATGTCCCTCCGCAGCCCGATATTACAGGACCTGGAGTGAACATTTTAGCAGCATGGTCTCCCGTTGCAACTACAGCTACCGGTGGTAGGTCTGTTGATTTCAACATAATCTCTGGTACCTCCATGTCTTGCCCGCATGCATCAGCAATCGCAGCGATTTTAAAGTCCTACCGACCTTCATGGAGTCCAGCAGCCATAAAATCAGCAATTATGACAACAGGTGACCACATATGGAAAACATTTCAGCATGATATCGACTATATGACTAAAATTTATCATTTTTCTCAATTAAAAGTAGTCATGAGGTGGTTGTTCACTGATTGACCATGGTTAATCAATGATTGACTAATGTTAATATGTATTTATCACTGATTGCTTATGGTCAATCTTTCATTAACTACATCATCGGTCATTTTCATAATTAAAATAAAATTTTCAGCTATTTACTTAAATAAGTGATTTAAAACTGCCTATTTACCTAACTTTTCGTTTCTTGTTTTGTTGTAGCGACTGTCCTAGATAACACCAAGCACCCTATAGGGAGAGATCCAAATGGCACGCAGGCCACACCTTTCGATTTTGGATCAGGACATGTAAACCCGGTTGCAGCAGTAGATCCGGGACTTGTATACGATTTCGATTCTCATGACATTATCAACTTCCTATGTAGCTTTGGTGCAAGCCCTTTGCAACTAAAGAACCTCACAGGGGATCTAACCTATTGCAAGAGCCCTCCTACACCTTCCTACAACTTTAACTATCCTTCCATTGGTGTGTCTAGTCTCAATGGAAGTTTATCCGTTTACCGAACCGTCACTTATTACGGCACGGGTCCGACAGTGTACGTTCCTTACATCAATCTCCCGACCGGTGTTAACATTGCGGTTTACCCGAGTAAACTTGGTTTGCAAAGACTTGGGAAAAGAAGACATTCCGGGTTGATTTTAGTCCCATAAAAAGTAGCAATGGAAGCTTTGTGTTTGGAGCTTTGACATGGAGCAACGGCATTCATAGAGTTAGGAGTCCGATTGCTCTCAATGTAGTTAAATCATGAAGAAAAAAAAAAGGTGTTTTTCACAGCTTGTTTCAGATATATTGAATAACGGAGAAGATGAGCTATATCTTTTGTTTTGTCTACCAAATCCAATGAGATGCTTGGGATTTTTCCTTCTATTATTATTATTATTATTATTATTTAAAGGTAAATAGTATATTTTTAAGAAGTTTTGTAACAAATAGTTGAATTTTTAAAAATTAATTAAAAAACTTTTTTTTTTAAATGATCAATAGTTTTTTAAATAGTTAATCAGTGGTATAATATTATTAATTTGATAAATCAATTATCAACAGTAGTAAATCATTAATTAACTACAAGTAAATCATTAATTTTTAAATCAATTATTCATTGACCATGGTCAATCATTGATCGACCAAATTTTAAAAGAACAATAAACAACCATTTTATTAAAAAAAAAATGCAGCCATCTATTAGATTGGGTACATAGAATAGGATACTCGACTTAATTTTTCTTATTATTATTGTTGTCATCATCATTAAAGATACATGTGTAAAATGATTGACTAAAGTTTCATGAAAATAGTAAAATGATTCATTCTATCAATCACTGATTGATCATGATAAATTAGTGATTAACCAATATTAATATGTATTTTTCACTTACCATTCTAAACAAAATAATTTTCGACTATTTATTTAAATAACTGTTTAAAACTATATGTTTACCTAATTTTTCCTTATTAATAATATTTGGCTGATTACTTGAAGTTGCTTATGCTAGAGTGGGGTAGTAGGATGCAAAATTACACATTTGGACAAGAGTTTTGTAGATGTTGGGATCTACGGTTAAATTCCAATTCAAGTAAAATCAATAAGAATCAATGTACATAAATTATTAGGGTTCTTAGACATCCAATTTGAGAATCTTAAAACAATCATAATATAGAAATGACGAAAATAAAGAAGCAAGGAAATAAAATACAGATCACAACACTAAGATATAGAGAGGTTCGTTGGAAATATACTATGTCCTCTAAGTCTAGAGTTTTCAATATATATGAATTTAAGTACAAGATTACAACTTTCTTGGGAAAATTTGACAGTGTTTCAATGGGGAAAAGGGAGAAGATCCTCAAATGTGAGGGGTTTTCCTCTGTTTATAGAGAAAAGTAATGGGTCCAGATTTTCAGGACAGTAGTGGGCTGTTTCCCACTATTCTGAGTAATTTAGAACATTTGTAAAAACGTGGGGCATGATCGATCATGGGCTTGACAATTATAGAATTCGATCTTCTGTTGTTCACCGTTCGCTCAAGGTGAGCGTTAAGCAATGAACCAAGCATCAATTTGCAATGGGCCGTTATTGGGCACACGTCGGGCAATCGAACATCATTGTTCGTTGTTCAACAAGTTGAGCCGTTTGTCAAGCCAAACAAAATACTTAGCAATTTTATGGATTTTAGGAGGTCAATGGGACCCATACCGAGTGGTCAATGAACCACAGTTTGATGTTTCTTGGTCCTACATCTAAATGATAAGGAATCGGGTGTTGGGCTGGGCTAAAGTATCCTAATAGCATCTAGACTAAACAGCACAATGGATGGTCAATGGACTATGGTTCAATGTCCATCACTCATTGGTCCGCTAGTTGTTGTGACCTAGACATTACATAAAGGGGTAACAAAATCTGACCCAAACAAGTTTTTTAAATTAGGCAGCTACATATTTCTCATCTCAAGAGTAAATGGAAGAATTTCAAGAGCATTTAAAAATTTTTGGTGCACTAAATGACTGGAATTTTGATTTGTTTTATCTTTTTGGCGTATATTCTTTATCGATACTTGGTGACAAAATCAAAAATAAAATTTGCAAGTAGATTATTTATAAATATTGGTTAAATAAATCATGGACAAATTGGTTGATAATTTACCAATAGTTATCATTTTTTAACTGAAAATTTCAACAAAAGAAAATTGATCGGTCACGAATTAAAATTCGAACCTGGGAATGACAATTCATGTTGTATTTCGTGTTTGTATCGTGTCAATTTCAACTCAACCTAGATCTGACCCACACCTATTTTGCCAATCCTACTCACGAAATTTGTGTCATTTTCAAGTCTTATTGTCGTGCCGTGACCCATACTGAAAGACCTTATTTGAACCCTAACCTAACTCCATTCATCTCCCAGGCAGCCCCAACCTAGAAGGGGCAATGGAGAGCCACAATGAACAATCAGAGACAACAAACCTTCACAAAGTCGCAAGAGTTCATGATGAGCTCAAACACGAATTTAAAGCATCAATTCGAAATTTAAACAAAAGCTAATCTTGTTTTAAAATTTAAACATATAGCATCGATTTGAAAACTATAATCGAACGGCTCAGAGCATCACTATACAGGTTTCCGACTGGTCTCCATAGACAAAACAGAAGCCATCAAAACTCACTTCAGTTGCATTTTGTCTCTTACAGAGTTGTGTATAGTAACTACTAGCTGATTCTAAATCCTAAAATGTTAATTATGTAATCCTAAGAAGCTTATATTCAATAAGTTGGACAGGACCGCTAAGTCGGTTCTTCGTCTAACTAAAATCTTTCTGTGAGTTTGAAGAACCAGCTGTGGCTAGGATAACAAGCAGCTACAGTGTTAACGGACTACTCAGCAGCGGTATCGGATTTGACTTTTTCATACAAACGATATATTAGAGTAGACCTGGACATCTGAGGTTCCCTTTCTAGGACGGCAATTACATCCTTAATGGTTATACTACGAGCCCCCCGAGCCTGAGGCACAATAACTTGGTTCCTTCCGAATTTTCTGACCGCACCTGCCAAAATAATGTTGATGTGAATACTTTAGCAAAGAAATAATGACCATCACAGAACATGCGAGGGCAGGCAGTTTTCTTCAACTAATTTCCCACAAAAACAGAAAATTAAACCAACAACAAGCACCGCACCGATATCATCGAGTATTTGGCACGCTGTTTACGTCCCGTATTGGGTTTGGATTTGGAAACACAAAAAAATCAAATTTTTTAGTTGCAACCATTGAAAGTCATAATATTACCGAAATACAAAAATAATGTCTGTAGTTAAAGCATTTCCCTTTCTGCACACTCTTCATAATATCAACGGTAAATCAGCATATCGACAGAACAAGCTACATAATCAAGATCTCATTAAAACATAAGCCTAATAACACTTACCAGGAGCAGCAAAAGAAGACACGCCGCTTCTTTTGTCAGCTTCTTGATGGTCTTTCGTGGTTTTTCCAGGTGTTGAAGGCTTGCGGTTTGCATCTTTACCTGCCTGAGAGCCAGACACTGCATCCATCCCTCCTTCACGTTTTTGCCGTGCTTGCTCAGCCATCATTTGCCATTTTGACAGCATATCATCTCCTCCGACAGCAGCACGGGCAGCAACATTTGCAGCCGTTGTCCTCATTTTGTCATCTTCCTCTTTGTTTGCAGGCATCTATGGGGCGAAAAATAAATATAGAGAGGACATTAATCTCTTTTGACTGTCTAAGTTAAGATACAATGCTTAACATAGAAGTGCTGATACCTTAAATGATTTAGAACGACCCTCGTCTTTCTCCTTTTCACCATCACCTCCATTATTACTTTCAGGCTGCGTACGAAGATATTAATTAAGGCTTAAAAAATTTAGATACACAAACTTAAGTATAAGCAACTATTACACCAACCGTGTACGTATTCAAATGCACAGGACTTACTTCATTTTGTTTACGAAGCTTTTCTGCTTCCGCCTGTTTTTTTTCCCACTCTTCCTTTGCTTTTCGGTTCATTGTCATTATTTGAAGCCGAACATCCGAGGTGCTAATTGTTTGGTGCCTTGGTTTCTCAGCATCAACCCGCTAAAGGAATTTTCACATAATAAAAGGAATAACATTAAAGAGATAGTTCAAAACTTTAACAAGAATTAAAGGGGATAGGAGGAAAATAAGAAATGAAAACTAACCTGCTTCGACAATCTGATTAGATTATCTATTAGTCCACGCATTCTTTCCTCCACAGACTGATAATTAGTTTGCATTAGCATAGAAGAAATTAAAATGTAACGCAATTTTACCCAAAAAAAAAAGTGAAGAGTGGGGTGGGGAACATAGTGCTAATCTCACCAGTGACAAACAGCGCTCCACATCATTGCTTATACTTTTTAAACCACATTTTGCCACTGCAGCAGAACATATGCCAAAACTAACCAAGATCAACAAATGGCATTTTTTCCCACCACTGCATACCTTAATTGAATCTAAAAGTAAAACAATCCCTGGAAAAGAGAAAATATAGATATCTTAACTGATTTCTGCTATTTTTTTCTGAAGGGGAGTCTTTTGCAAAATCAACCTATCTTCTTCTTCCTGCACAACTTTTCGAGATGCTTCAGATACACGACTATCCTCTTTGGGCCCAGAAAATAGTTGTTCTTCCTCTTCCTATGCGGTGAAAAAAAGAAAAAAAAAGGCAGGGTTACCATACTTCCAATTTAGTTTGTACCCAATGTAGCCGGTGTTGAAAATGGCTAAATACATTACCCTGAGGTTAACTCCACTAACAGCAGTAACATCATTGAGTTGTTCAATGCTTTGATCCAAAAAGCTCCCAGAGACTTTTTGCTTCTTACTGTACGTTATCAGAAAGAATGAGAGGAAAACATGATATGATTCAAAATGTAAAGTACAAATTAGCAGTAGTCAATTCCCTATATCACCTTGCTGGTGGTGGTGAAGAACCAAGTGCTTCAAGCGGTTTCTTCTGACCAGCAGAAGGCTTTTTTGGAGGTGTCTTAATATTGTTTCCAGCAGGAGGTAATCCAGAAGGTGCCCGAGATCCTAACTGAAAAATAGATGAGCAGCAAATAAACTTGTCATGATATATATGAAGAAATCACCATGACAAGCAAAAATAGTTATCCTAGAAGTATGCCACACCAACAAAAATACTGATATTATGAAGGTAAACAAGACATGTAGACCTAAAATAGCATATGCAGCATAAAAAGATAATGGAGATGGAATTACTGGGACATTGGGATCGAGCTGCATAGGCATGGAAGAAGAAATTGTGTTGGGGGGTGCCATGCTTGTGGAAGATGAAGGAACTATGCTTGCAGAAGTTGGAAACCCCATTCTTGATTGCTGCTTCTCTAGAGACTCATCTCTTAAAGCACCAGATGATATGTTTCCATGTTCAATCTGTACAGAAGAAACAGAAGGCAATCCCTGCGAATTGGATGGTGGAGGCTTGTGTTGCAGCTCAATAGCCTGATCAGCTGGCTCAGGTTTTACGTAAGACATTGTTGATAATGGGCTGGCATTATGATCTTTATTTGTTGATTGTTGCCAAGGAGCGGACTTCTGTTGATTACCTGAACTTGCAAAATGAGAAAGAGGTCCACCCTGTATTCTACTAGAATCGCTAAAATTTTGTGCCTCCGGCTTGGGTAAAGCCAAGACATTCGTGCCCTGTGTTTCCCCACCCATCTGAACTGCTCCCATGCTTTGATGTTGTGAAATTTGCCGGATATGTGAATCATTTGGTGGCAGTTTGAGCGGTAATGTTGAAGTATTGACATTTGTCCCAGAATACAAGTGTGTGCCAAAAGATGTCCGTGGAAAATGTAACTGTTGCTGCTGTTGTTGCTTGTTAAGTCCTTGCATAGAAACACCCTCTTGATTGGTAGTAGAAGGCCTTTGACTTGCATGCATTCCATGGGAATCCAAATGGCTTGGCTTGGTCTGAACTTGGCCAGCTGAAGAGGGAATATGTGAGACATCCGCAGAAGAGCTTGTACCCTTTTGATGAACTTGTGCAAATGACCGAGGATCAGTAAACTGTGAGGGCCCTGAATTGGCGGATGGCATTCCTGGAGCCTGTTTCCGCGCTGATGCTTGAGACTGTAACTGATATTGTTTGGAACTCGGTTGAAGATTCTGTATGTGTTAGTTTTTAGCTTAAACCAATATTAAAGATAATGAACAAGTCCATTTTCTACTCACCTGTTGTTGAACTGTCAGTACGGCCAATCTGAGCACCTGCTCCCCAACCACACTTCTAATGAGCCGGACAAATGACTCTTTGGAAATTTCCTCTTTCTATAAGTACAAAAGCAAAACGAAGTTAACAGAAGAAATCGTACAGATAAGATTTGATGGAAAAAAATTGTAGATAATATCCACCTTCAGTTTAGCAAATAGCTCCTGAAGTTGCATTCCCTTGTCTTTATCAAGTTGATTCATTAAAACAGGTAGTAGCAAGCCAAAGGGCACTTGTTTACTGCGATTTGGGAGGTTGCTTGCGTGCTCTGCAACTGTAGCCTGTTGATTACTCATCTTCTGGAGTTTTAAGTATTGTGATTCACTGTCTGGATTATGCGGCCTATCAGGTTCATGCTTTGTGATGGGTGATTTTCCAGGAATTTGCGCCCCCATTGCTTGAGGAATTAGGAGAGGATTTTGTTCTCCCTGTCTCTGTTGATTATCATCTTGGGATTGCGTTTGAGGCAAGGTAACATCATTGCCTTCCTTTGATGCATTATTATTATGTTGTTGCTGCTGGAGATTCTCATGTTTCACCAGCACCTCGGACGAATTTATTTCTTGCGGCTGTGCAGTTTTTTGGTCTTGTTGAAACTGATAGTTACTACTCTCTTCTCGGTTAGCAGTTTGGAACCGTGGTAATGACTGACCAGAAGTACTATTGTTTCCTTGAGAAATAACCCCTAGCATTATTTATTCAGATTAATCATTTACTGTTTAAAATGGTTTCCCCAAATAAGCATAAACAGAAACTAGAGATGTTGGTCTCAAGAATGTCATTACCATTTTCTTTCCTACATTTGCAGAAAATTATTTTAACTATTTCTTAGTTTCAATTTGCAATCACTAAAACAGGAATAAATGAAAGATCAAAACAAATTGACAAGCTAAACAAAGATGCCTAGTTCCAAGCCTTTGCATAGATTACTTCCTAAACATTTTTTTCTTCAAAATTTCTCCTTCTCAATCTTTCCAAAATCTAAAGAGACCTTTTGCTATAAATATACTGAAGAAGGAAAAATTATCTAACGAAACAAAAGAAAAGAGGGATTTGGGTTTAGTCAGATACCAGAATCGGAATCATAGAGCTGTAAAGCAGGCGGCACATCCCCTCCAATGTCTCTATTTAGGGCAGCCTGGAACGCGTCCACATCCGCTCCTGAATGCATGCTTTCGTCCTTCATACGCAAACCAAAAAAAAAAAATTCAGAATTCAAATTCGAATTCTTGTTTGATTTCTCTTTTCATCACTCCAGGGAGGAAAAACAAAAGGGAGGAAATTGAAATTTTGAGACCTAAAGAAAATGCAGAGAGAAAAAAGAGGAAAAGAAAGGAACCTCGTCATCTTCAAGGAGCTTCTTCATAATTGAAGGGTCCATACTGATATTTCTAGATTCTTATAACGACTCACACCTTGCTATAGCTATTTCTGATGGTCAATATTCGAAGCTTCTCTCTTCACTGCAGTGTACTAGGCTTTCTATACCTTAAAGGATCAACTAGGCTATGTTTTGAACCTGGATTTTAAACGAGAACATTAATATCAAGGAAAATGCAAAGAAAGAAAGAAAGAGAAAGAAAATTATGATAATTTTCCTCTTGTTTCGAACTACATAAATATTTAGAGGACAAAATCGTTTTTGTCAATAAATTCTTGGATTATTTTAATTTTTCTATAAATTACCCAAAACTTTGTCAATAATGGCATTTTTCCCGTCAAACTTCAGAATGTACCATTTCAGTATCATCAATCTATTCGCCATTAGCAAAAAACTCCCCTTTCATTAAAGTCCGTCCATTTCTTTAAGATTTTCAAATTGATAGCTCACGTACCACGTCAATTAGAATTTTTTTTAATAAAAAATTTGCCATTATGATTGATGTCCCTAGCATTATTCATATTTGTAAATTATCTTTCAATCATTAGTTGTTGAAGTTCGAACTGTTTCGGATAATTAGCAGAGCAAAATGGACAAAAAATCTTGATTTCCCATCTCAATGTTATGCCTCTCTATAGAAACTATGCACTCTACTACTAGCTGAAATGATACCACATACCTTTAAAACTTAATTTTCTACACCAATTTGAAAATATTTGAAGTATGTACAGAACAATGTTTCTTAAGTCACGCGGAGCGTAATAAAGCCGATATTTTGGGAGAATCTTTTCATCGAACATGTGGAAAGCAATGTGAGTTCAAGCATAATTAACCTTAACGACGAACAAAATGAGTAAAATTAGGGAACACCACAAACGCAATATCTGAAATCACTCTCCAATGGAACCTCAAAAACTCGAATTCCGATCGAAATACGTTTGGAATCCAAAAGCGCAAAACGGAAAATAAGAAGGGAGAGAGAGAGAGAGAGAAATACCTGGATTTCAGGTCATACAAGAGAGAGAAACACCTTCGGTGACCGTTGATCGCGGCTTGAAGTATAAAAACTAATCACAGTGAATTGTACGGCAGCGTTGAAGCTTAGAGAGTGAGAGAGAGAGAGAGAGAGATCAACAGTTAATCAACAGTGGAGATGAAATTGGAGTTCGGAGATTGATGGCGAAGAGCTACTCGCATGACGGAAAGAGAAGATGATTTGAGGAGAGAAGAACAACTCGGGAAGAGAACAGCACGGCAACAAACGATCTTAACATGTAAGTGCTCCTAATTTTATGTTTCCTAACGTTGTTGCTGCCGTCGGGGATTTTTTTTTTTTTTTTGGAATAACATACTCTTTAATCTTTTTATAACTTAAGATTTTGCATTTTTGTATATTTAATTTTTTATTTAATTCCTTTTTATCATATCCGAAACATTTTTAAAAAGAAAATTAAAATTTAAAAATAATTAAATAAATCCATATTTAAATGTTTTTGGGCATTTTAAGATGGCTCCGTTTGGTTCACCAGTTTGAGTTGGAAATTTTAAGTTTCAATAGTAATTTTTGTTGACTTTTCAGAAAAGACAAAAAACTTTTTCAGAAAAGATAAAAAACTTTTTCAGAAAAAGATAAAAACTGAGATGAAAAGTTTGAGTTGAATGGGTGAACCAAACTGAGATGAAAAATTAGAGAATATAGAGATTTATATAAATTATAAAAGTACATTATTTTAGAATGTATCATATATTTATTAAATAAAAGAAAAATACATGAAATAAAAAGGTAAAAATTCCAATTTTTTTTTTTTTACTTTTTAGGATATTTTGAGTATTTTTAATTTAAAACTAATTATTAATCAAAGAAAGTATAATATTTGTATATTAAATATTGTTGATGCCCACTTTTGTGTGAGTCCCATTCTGATAAGGTACATGTCCACTTTTATAACGGACTCCATCCGTGTACCCAAGTTATACTCGGGGAATCCTCGTGGGTCATAGTTTAGTGGCCATGAGAAAATAAATAGAACCTCTTATTTATTAGCTTAAATTAAGTTTGGTCCCACTTAGGGGGTCCCAAAGATAATTCAGTCATAAATAAGTTAGTGGTAAAGAAATTAACATAAAATTGCAAGCCCAAAATTACTATTTTTAAAGTTCAAATATTATAGTAAATAAGCAAGTAGCCTACCTTTGATAACCCAATTCGTTGAACTCATACTTTGAGTAATAGAAGCTCATTACCCGTAGGAAGACCAGGTCCCACAGGTTAAACCCAAGATTCCCTTCAATTATTGTGTAATTCTTGTGTCCAAAGGAAATTTCGACGGGTCAGAGTAAGATGCTTTTGTCCTCTAGACAAAAAAAAACATACTTTTTTTTGTACTGAAATAGCTCTAAAGATATCTCTAGATGTATATCAGACTCTCACCCAAAAATAAAATGCCATTATCACTCTCTAAAGAGACTCCAAACCCTTAAATAGAAACATGATAAGATGAGCACCTCCTAGAACCATCTATGCTTATGGGGAATTTGCTTCAACCAATTAAAAGGACTATATACTCATCTTATCATATACCATTTTAGGAGCTCCTCAGCCATCAAAATAAGATGTCAATCCCATTCTTAACCAAAAATAGCATAAAGTAGCAACAACCCTCGCCAAAGTATGGGACAGTATGCTCTTCATCTCTAGCATGTCTTTTCTCCATATACTATTTTCCTCTAGCTCAATCAACCCCAAAACACCTTCACCCTTTATAAAGACCAACTCATTTCCATTCCAAAACAACCATTTCTCCTCATTACCAAAACTCTGCCAAAATCAGTAGAAACCCACAAATTCATCCTAGAATCATCATTTTCATCACACATATTCCATACACCATCATTAGAGCCCACCAAATATATTCTGGGCTACGGCTGAGCATATTCTAGGTTATAACTTAAGCATTTTTTGGGCTATGGCCAGAGACAGCCACTTTGCCTTTCCCTTTCTCCACCACTATTTGTCTTCTCCTCCCACCTTTTACGTCGACTTGTGGTTTATTTATTTATTTATTTATTTATTTATTTATTTATTTTGATGATCTTCCTTCATTTTAGAGGTTCAAAGATGCACCTTGGTGGTCTACACAAGTGAGAGGGGTCCCTAGGAATCACTTTCCTTTGGGTTTCTTTGCGTCTAGCTGGCCCCCATCTTTGTGTTGGAAGCCCTGTCAAGGCATTTCATCACTCTCTGTCTGGCAACGACTTTGAACACATCATCGCCGCCATCAACCACTAGGAGAATGCCATGGCTTTTACCCAAGTTACGTCGTGTGCTTGGATCTTTCGGGCTCCAACAAATATAACCTGATAGTTAAAAATGTAAATTTTAAAATACAATTATGCAGTGTATAATTTATTTATAAGAGTAAAATAAATGATAAAAAAAATATGAATAACCTTTTTTCACCCTCCAAAATCTATCCCAACTGTCTCTCTCTCTCTCTCTCTCTTTTTCCTCTCTTTCTATTCTTCTAATTTTGGGTAATAACAATTCTAAATCTGTGATTCATATAGGGTCACAGACTAATATCATTCCTTTTTGAGATAAATATGAATACTTTCATATGACTTATTTTCAAAATTTCTATGAATACTTTCATATGACTTATTTTCAAAATTTCTATCAATGCCATTATATATATATATATATATATTTAACTTGGGGGTGGGAATTCAAACTCTACGTCTTTAGGTAGAATTGAGTGTAATATTTCCTATAGATTATGCCTACAACCACTATTTTCTTAAATTTCAAATACCCATAATTTCATCGTTATTCAGTATTGATGTGCAAAGCAGTTTCTTCTTCCTCACCCTCGTTTTTTTTTTTTTTACACCAATACTCGCTGAAAGTAGGGATTTAAAGGTAAATAAGTCCTTTTTTTTTTTTTAAGTGTTTTAACAAATAACCAAAGTATTAGAAAATTAGTTAAAAGACCATTTTTCTTAAATGATATTAATTAACCACATAATATTATTAATTTAATAAATCAACTGTTGATCATAATCAATCATTGATTGACCATAACATAATTATTAATTTTCAAGTCAATCACTGATTAACCAAATCTAAAAAAAAAAATAACAAACGATTATTTTGCTAAAAAAAAAAAAAAAAAGTTTAGTTATCTATTAGATTGGGTAACAAAAAAGCCACTCAATCTAATTTTCCCCAAAGGCATCACCTATTAGCATCTCTAAAAATTCTGGGAAGACAATTTGGTTGAGAAAATATCTTTGAAGTCAGTTGTAGAGTTCTGCTTGCGAGCGCACTTCCTTGATCTTAATCCAGTCAAGATTGATTTCATGCCAAAATTTCTTGGCTCATTTATAAAAGCGAACATTGCTTGTTTAAGTAAAATAAAATCCAGCTTCCGTTAAAAAATAAAAACTAAAATCTATTGCAATATTCATAACATATTAACATATTATTCCCCCTTTCTACCAAAAAAACACTTACTAATGTAGCAAATAATTACTTTTTTGTAATGGTGATTATAAATAGATCTTTTTGTTCTCATAATTAACTAATTTATCTTTGCCTTTTGCAGCTTTCATGTCTGAATGCATCCACATAAAATAAAATAAAATAAAATAAAATAAAAACTATCTTTTACTTCCTGCTTTGCTTTAAACATATGTGCCGAATTATGTCTGGGGAAAATGTAACTGTTGCTGCTGCCATTGCTTGTTAAGTCCTTGCATAGAAACACCCTCTTGATTGGTTGGAAGAACGCCTTTGACTTGCTTGCATTCCATGGAAATCCGACTGGCTTGGCATGGTCTGAACTTGGCCGGCTGAAGAGGGAACGTGCGAGACATCCGTGGAAGAGCTTGTGCCGTTTTGATGAACTTGTGCAAATGACCGAGGATCAGAAAACTATGCGGGCCCTGAATTGGCAGATGGCATTCCTGGAGCCTGGTTCTGTGTTGATGTTCGAGACTGTAACTGATATTGTTTGGTACACAGTTGAAGATTGTGCATGTGTTACTTTTTAGCTTAAAAATGATATTAAAGATAATGAACAAGTCCATTTTCTACTCACCTGTTGTTGAACTGTCAGTACTGCCAGTCTGAGCACCTGCTCCACAACCACACTTTCAATAAGCCGGACAAATGACTCTTTGGAAATTTCCTCTTTCTAAAAGTACAAACCCAAAATGAAGTCAACAGAAGTAATCATAGAGACAAGATTTGATGGAAAAAATTGTAGAAAATATCCACCTTCAGTTTACCAAATGGCTCCTGAAAGTTGCATTTCCTTATCTTAATCAAGTAGGTACATTAAAACAGGTGGTAACAAGCCAAAGGGTACATGTTTTCTGCGATTTGGGGGGTTGCTTGCTTGCTCTGCAACCGTAGCCTGTTGATTACTCATCTTCTGAAGTTTTAAGTATTGGATTCATTGTCTGGAACATGTGGCCTATTTGGTTCATGCTTTGTGATGGGTGTTTTACCAGGAATTTGAGCCCCTGTTGCTTGAGGAACCAGGAGAGGATTTTGTTCTCCCTGTCTCTGTTGACGATCACCTTGGGATTGCATTTGAGGCAAGGTAACATCTTTGGCTTCTTGTGATGCATTATTACTAGGTTGTTGCCGCTGAAGATTCCCATGTTTCACCAGCACATCAGACGAATTTCTTTCTTGCGACTCTGCGGTTTTTTGGTCTTGTTGAAATTGATAGTTACTGTGGGAATATTCGGCTGATTAAATCATGGAAGATTTGTTAGCTATTTTGTGAGAATTAGTTAGCTGATTTGTTATTGTGTAAATATAGCTAATCAACTTTTGTAAAATAGGAAAGTAGTTTCCTATTCTTCTTAGTTTCCTATTCTTTGTAAAGTCCTATAAGTAGGAGCCATGTAAATCAGTTTGTTGTGTGGCAATATACAGTAAATTCATTCCTTTCAAAGTTTATATGGTATCAGAGTCACAAATAAGTTTAGACAAACCCTAGAGACATAAACTGTTCCAGCCATGTCTGATTTCACTTCAGATTCAACCTCTTCCCCTGCTATCCAGAAAAAAACCACTGAAACCCAAGCCCCAAACTCATACTCTCATTCTGTCCACATCATTACCATTCGCCTAAATGGCGATAATTTCTTACGGTGATCCCAATCTGTCCGTATGTATATTCGAGGGCGTGGGCAATTGGCTACTTGACCGGAGACAAGAAGGAGCCTGCAAAAGAGGATTCAACACATGCTGCCTGGGATGCTGAAAACTCGATGGTTATGACCTGGTTAGTGAATTCCATGGAGGAAGATGTTCGCTCCAATTACATGTGCTATCCAACCGCTAAGGAACTGTGGGACAACATCAATCAAATGTATTCTGACTTGGGAAATCAGTACCAAGTCTATGAAATTACCTTGAAGCTTGGAGAGATGCGACAAGGTGAAGACAACGTCACCAAGTATTTCAACTCCTTGAAGCGGTTATGGCAGGACTTGGACTTGTTCAACGACTACAAATGGAAGTCGACTGAGGATTGTAATCACTACAGAAAAACAGTGGAGGATTATCACACCTTCAAGTTTTTGGCTGGACTCAATATTGAGTTTGACGAGGTGAGAGGGAGAATAATAGGAAGGAAGCCCTTGCCCTCGATCAGGGATGTATTCTCGGAAGTAAGAAGGGAGGAAAGCCGCAGGAATGTCATGATTGGAAAAAGGATCACTGTTGGAGCAATTGAGAACTTGGCACTCACAATTTCGGAGGCAAATATGAGTAGAACCAGCGGCAATCAAAAAAGGGGTGAAGAGAAACCCCGTGTATGTTGTGACTACTGCAACAAGCCACACCACACTCGAGATACCTGCTGGAAGATTCATGGTAAGCCAGCAAATTGGAAAAGTAACAGGCCGGGTGATTGATCCAACCAAGGAGGTCAGGTGTTTCCATCAGCAAATGAGGCCGAGACAGGACCCTTCACCAAGGAGCAGATAGATCATCTTCTTAAGCTGTTAAAGACCAACTCCTTATCTGGTATTCCTAATGTTTCTCTTGCACAAACAGGGACTGAATCTAGTGCCCTTTCTTGTCATTTAAAATCCAGTCCTGCTCCTTGGATCATAGATTCTAGAGCCTCCGATCACATGACTAGTTTTTCAAATTTTTTGAGTTCATATTCCCCTTGTTCGGGAAATGAAAAAATTCAAATTGCGGATGGAAGTTTCTCACCTATTGCAAGAAAAGGTTTGATAAAGTTATCCGAGAATATAGATCTTAAATCTGTTCTCCATGTCCCTAAACTTGCTTGTAATCTTTAATCTGTTAGCAAACTATCTAGAGATTCTAACTGCCGTGTAATCTTTCTTGATTTTCAATGTGAATTTCAGGACCGGAGTTCGAGGAGGATGATTGGCAGTGCTAAGATGGTGGATAGACTTTACTTTTTTGATGAAAATCTATCTAGCAATAAAAGGTCCCACGGCCTTAGTAGTGTTAGTTCTCTTTCTACTCGTGAACAAATAATGCTTTGGCACCTTAGATTAGGACACCCTAGTTTTCCTTATCTTAGACATGCATTTCCTTCTCTCTTTAAAGGATTGGATTGTTCCTCTTTTCAATCTAAAAGTTGTGTTTTATCAAAAAGTCATTGTGCTATTCTTTTACCAAAAGCTTATATTGCTTCCAAACCATTTTTTTTTAATTCATATTGATGTTTGGGGGCCTTCAAGGGTTACTATTGTTTTTGGAAAAAAGTGGTTTGTGACATTTATTGATGATCATTCTCGTTTATGTTGGGTATATTTGATTAGTGAAAAATCTGAAGTGGAAAAATTTTTTATAGATTTTTATAAAATGGTAGAAAATCGATTTTAGACCAAAATTAGTGTTTTACATTTGATAATGGGAAAGAGTACTTTAATAAATACTTATTTTTTGTGTGAAAAGGGTATCCAACATCAGTCTACTTGCATTGACACTCCCCCTGATATTGCTTTTGCAGTAAGCATGGTGAGCCAGTTTATGCATTCACCGGGACCAAAGCATTTTGACGCAGTCTATAGGATCTTGAGATACTTAAAAGGGACTCCAGGATGAGGATTGTTGTTTAAAAAACATGACAACTTACAGGTTGAAGTCTACATAGATGTAGACTGGGCTAGAAGTGGTACAGATAGACGGTCAACATCTGGTTATTGTACCTTCGTTGGAGGCAATCTAGTTACTTGACAAAGCAAGAAATAGAGTGTGGTGGATGGAAGCAGTGCTAAAGCTGAGTTTAGAGCAATTGCTCATGGAATTTGTGAAGCAATATGGATTAGAAGACTGCTAGAAGATCTGAAGATCACTGATCCTCTACCTATGAAAGTATACTATGACAACAAAGCAGCCATCTCAATTGCACATAATCCAGTTCTTCATGATAGGACAAAACATGCGGAAGTTGACAAGCATTTCATCAGAGAAAAGGTGGACAATGGGTTAATTTGCATGACATATGTTCCTATCAACGAACAGACAGCCGATATACTCACAAAGGGACTACACAAAAACAGTTTGACAACTTGATTGGCAAGCTAACTTTGGAAGATATATTCAAGACAGCTTGAGGGGGAGTGTGGGAATATTCGGCTGATTAAATCATAGAAGATTTGTTAGCTATTTTGTGAGAATTAGTTAGCTGATTTGTTATTGTCTAAATATAGCTAGTCAACTTTTGTAAAATAGGAAAGTTAGTCATTAGGTCTGCTAGCACAGACAATAGTCTCCTATTCTTCTTAATTTCCTATTCTTTGTAAAGTCCTATAAGTAGGAGCCGTGTAAATCAGTTTGTTGTGTGGCAATATACAGTAAATTCATTCCTTTCAAAGTTTATAGTTACTACTCTCTTCTCGATTACCAGTTTGGAACTGTGGTAATGACTGACTAGAAGTATTATAGTTTCCTTGAGAAATGATATAAGCTTAGAGAAAAGGAATTCTGAATTAATGAATTCTTGTATTATCAAATATACATTACACAGTTCCTCTTATAAAGGACTCAAAGAAAGAGAATGGGAAACTTTCCCTACAGTGGCTGTCAAATATCTAACTTTCCTATTTTACATTATTGACTAAAAAACAGAATAATTATAGCTAATTACATCTCCTAATATTCGGCTATATCAAACCGAATCTCCTATTTTCCTACACTCCCCCTCAAGCTGGTCTAAAGATATCTTCCATATCCAGCTTGCAATTTAAGTCATCAAACTTCTTCTTCGGTAGTCCCTTAGTAAACACATCTGCAATTTGCTCTGCTGTGGAGACATATGGTATACAAATCAGTCCGGTTTCTAACTTCTCCTTGATAAAATGCTTATCCACTTCTACATGTTTTGTTCAATCATGGAGGACAGGGTTGTGAGCGATAGAAATTGCTGCTTTGTTATCACAGTAGATCTTCATAGGCAAAGGATTAGAAGTTTTAAGTTCCTCTAGTAGCCTCTTAATCCATAAAACTTCACAAATTCCAAGAGCAACAGCTCTGAACTCTGCTTCAGCACTGCTCGTAGCAACAATGTTTTGTTTCTTACTTCGCCACGTAACAAGATTACCTCCAATAAATGTACAATAGCCAGAAGTCGATCGTCTATCACTGACACTCCCTGCCCAATCTGCATCTGTGTATGCTTCAACTTGTAAATGGCCACGTTTCTTGAATATCAAACCCTTTCCAGGAGTTCCCTTAAGGTATCTAAGGATCCTAAAGGTTGCATCGAAGTGCTCTGGTCCTGGTGAGTGCATAAACTGACTAACCAAGCTAACAGCAAACGCTATGTCAGGACGTGTATGCGACAGGTAAATTAATCTTCCAACTAACCTCTGATATTGCTCTCTATCTTTCACTTCCTCGGTCTTGGCTGGTTGTAACTTCAGATTGGGTTCCACCAGTGTATCTGCTGGTTTACACCCGAGTAGACCTGTTTCACTGAGTAGATCAAGAATATATTTCCGTTGGCTGACAAACATACCCTCCTTGGATCTAGCAAACTCCATACCAAGGAAATATTTTAATGTGCCCAAGTCTTTGATCTCGAACGCAGCTGCCAACTCCTTTTTTAGTCTCCCCAGTTCTTCAACATCATCTCCTGTCAAAATTATATCATCAACATAGACAATTAAGATTGCTACCTTGCCTTCCTTGTTGTGCTTGTAAAACATTGTATGATCAGCCTAGCTTTGACAATAACCACAATTCTTTACAATTTTCCCAAAGCACTGAAACCAAGCTCTCGGTGATTGTTTCAGACCATATAGGACTTTTTTAATCTGCAAACCTTACTCGGTCCTAGCTTCTTTTCAAGACCCGGAGGTAGGCTCATATAAACTTCTTTTTTCAAATCTCCATTTAGAAAGGCATTCTTTACATCTAACTGGTGTACGGGCCAGTCAAAATTCACAACCAGAGACAACAAGACTCGAATTGAGTTTATTTTGGCAACAGGAGCAACGGTTTCTTGAACGGTTTCTTGGTAATCAATACCAAAGGTCTGGGTAAACCCCTTAGCAACTAGTCTCACCTTATATCGTTCCACACTACCATCAGCTTTGCACTTCACAATAAAGACCCATTTACAACCCACTGTCCTTTTTTCTTTAGGTAGCTCCACTATCTCCCAGGTACCACTTCTTCTCAGAGCATTCATCTCTTCTATAACTGCTAATTTCCAATTTGGATCATCCAAGGCTTCCTGAATATTTCTAGGAACAAACAGATGTGATATTTTTGAGGTAAAGGCTCTATAGTGTGGGGAAAGCTTTTTATAGGACAGATATTTAGCAATGGGAAACTTACTACATGTTTGAGTTCCTTTCCTAAGAGCTATTGGAATATCTAAGTCTGATGGCTCATGAATTGAATTTGAATCAAGGTTATTAGGAATACCTGTAATATCCTGGGTACTAGTTCCCGGAGCCGTAGATTGATCTGGTTCTAGAATCATAGATGGACTTTGTCTCTTTTGATGTAGTCTCCTCCGGCTATAAACCAACAACTCAGTGTTTTGATCTGTCGGTAGTGTTTCTTCCCCTGTTGTATGAACATCAATGTTTGGTAGATTTTTACTAGGATTTTCAATAATTTTATCACAAATCTCCTCATTTGATTTTTCAAACATAGTAGTAATAGGATTTGAATTTTGAGAAAAAGAGATAGGAGTAGAATTCAAAATAGTTTGTGGAAATGGAACAGGGGATAAATCCCAAAAATTTTCGTCCACTCCTATATTATCCCCCTGAAAAGAATTTTTGTGAAAGTAAGGTTTGTGTTCCAAGAAATGTACATCCATACTCACATGTACCTTGTTTGTGTAGGATTAAAACACTTACAACCTTTTTTGTTAGGGGCTTACCTGATAAAAATGCACTTCTCAGCCCGTGGGTCAAGTTTGGACCTAGAGTGACTTGGAATGTGAACAAAAACGGTACAACCAAAAATTTTTAGTGGTAAGTTTGAATGAATCCGTGACATAGGAAAAATTTTATTAAAATAATCTAATGGTGTGCTATATTGCAAAACTCGTGTAGGCATCCTATTTATCAAATACGAAGCTATTAAGATAGCCTCGCCCCAAAGATATTTGGGAACATTCATTGAAAACATTATAGCACGAGCCACTTCAAGAAGATGTTTATTTTTCCTTTCAGCAACACCATTTTGTTGAGGAGTGTCTACACAAGTAGACTGATGATAAATACCATTTTCGTTTAAAAACATTCCCAATTGTTCATTGAAATACTCTGTGTCATTATCAGTATGAAGAATACTAATTTTAGTTTGAAACTGAGTTGCAATCATGTTATAAAAATCCTTAAACAGTTTTTTAAAATCAGATTTTTCACTCATTAAATAAATCCACCACAATTGAGTATGATCATCAATAAATGTAACAAACCATTTTTTCTTGGAAATAGTGGTAATTTTAGAAGGCCCCCAAACATCACTTGAATTAAGTAAAAAGGTTTTGAATGAACATAAGGTTTCGGCACATAAGTAGTACGATGACTCTTGGATAAATAACAACTTTCACAATGAAAAATAGAAAGATCCAAACCCTTAAATAAAGTAGGAGATAAATGTTTGAGATATTGAAAACTAGGATGTCCTAGTCTAAAGTGCCAAAGCATTATTTGTTCGTAAACAGGAGTAGAACTAACACTACCAAATCCTTGAGCTATTTTATTACTAGAGTCACCATCGAAGTAGTAAAGTCCATCCACCATTCTAGCACTGCCAATCTTCTTCCCCAAGTTCTTATCCTGGAATTCACAATGAGAATCAAAAAAGATAACACGGCAATTAGAGTCTTGGGAAAGTTTACTAAAAGACAAGAGATTACAAGCTAACTTAGGGACATGTAGTACTGATTTAAGATTAATATTTTTGAACAATTTTACCAAACCTTTTCCTGCAATTGGTGAGAAGCTACCATCTGCAATTCTAATTTTGTCTAAACCAGAACAGGGAGAATAGGAACTAAACAGATTTGAAAGGCTGGTCATGTGATGGGAAGCCCCAGAATCAATGATCCATGGAGCAAATTATGAACTACAAGAAAGAGCATAAGGTTCACTACCTGTTTGGGCAAGAGAAACATTAGGAATACCGGATGATGAATTGGATTTCAGCAGTTCAAGAAGATGATCCATCTGCTCTTTGCTGAATGGACCTGCTTCGACTTCATTGGCAATAGGAGGTGCACAGCTGTTCCTGCTTTTCCAATTGGCGGGCTTACCGTGAATTTTCCAGCAGGTCTCTCGGGTGTGGCGAGGACGATTGCAGTAGTCACACCAGACCCGTGGTTTGTCTTCGACCTTCCTCGAGTAACTTGCTGCCTTATTAGCACTAGCTTCAGAAGTAATTAAGGCATAATTTTCTACGCCCCCGCTGGTAACCTTCTTGCCTTACATCACGTTCCTCCGGCTCTCTTCTCTTCGAACCTCTGCAAATACTTCACCAAGAGAAGGAAGAGGTGATCTGCCAATGAGTCTTCCTCTTACTTCATCAAACTCCACATTCAGCCCTGCAAGGAATTTGTAGATCCGGTGAGCCTCCACGGTTTTCCTACTATGATTGGCATCGTCAGTGGATTTCCATTCATAGTCATTGAACAAATCCAAGTCTTGCCACAACCGTTTCAGCAAATTGAAGTACTTGGTGACTGTGTCCTCCCCCTGCCGGATTTCTCCCAGTTTTAAAGTTAACTCATAAACTTGGGACTGATTTCCCAAATCAGAATACATTTGGGTAACATTCTCCCATAGTTCCTTAGCCGTGGAGTAGCACATATAATTCGAACTAATATCCTCGTCCATGGAATTGACGAGCCAAGTCATGACCATCGAATTCTCAGCATCCCATGTAGCATAGGCCGGGTCTTTAGGGGCTGGCGCCTTCCTATCTCCCGTCAAGTAGCCGATTTTTCCACGCCCTCGAATATACATTCGAACCAACTGAGACCATCGCAAGAAATTGTCACCATTCAGGCAAATTGTGGTGATCTGGATAGAATGGGAATCGGATGTTGGTGCTTGTGAAACCATGCCATTGGAGGAATTTAGGAGAGAAGAGGAAGGAGCAGATTCCGATGATAAATCAGACATTGTGGGTAATTCGGATTTTGCAAGGAGACCGCTAGGATTAGGCTAGGGTTTGCAGGTTGGTTTAGGGCTGAATCAAAGAACCAGTTTTAGCTCTGATACCATATAAGCTTAGAGAAAAGGAATTTTGAATTAATGAATTCTTGTATTATCAAATGTACATTACACGGTTCCTCTTATAGAGGACTCAAAGAAAGAGAATGGGAAACTTTCCCTACAATGGCCGTCAAATATCTAACTTTCCTATTTTACATTATTGGAAAAAAAACAGAAAAATTACAGCTAATTACATCTCCTAATATTCAACTGTATCAAACCGAATCTCCTATTTTCCTACAAATAACCCCTAGCATTATTAATTCAAATTAATCATGTACTGTTTAAAAAAGTTTCCCCAAATAATCATAAACAGAAACTAGAGAAGCTGGTCTCAAGACTTTCATTATCATTTTCTTTCCTACACTTGCCGAAAATTATTTTGACTACTTTTTCTTAGTTTCAAATTGCAATCAATAAAACAGGAATAAATGAAAGATCAAAACAAATTGACAAGCTAAACAAAGATGCCTAGTTCCAAGCCCTTGTATAGATTACTTCCCAAACATTTTTTTCTTCTAAATTTCTCCCTCTCAATCTTTCCGAAATCTAAAGAGACCTTTTTTCTATATATATACTAAAAAAGGAAAAATTATCTAATGAAACAAAAGAAAAGAGGGATTCTGGTTTAGTCAGATACCAGAATCGGGATCATAGCGCTGTGAAGCAAGTGGCACGTCCCCTCCAATGTCTCCATTTAGGGCAACCTGGAACGCGTCCACATCCGCTCCTGAATGCATGCTTTCGTCCTTCATACACAAACCACCATGTAAAACATAAATCAGAATTTCAAATTCGAAATCATGTGTGATTTCTCTTTTCATCACCCAAGGAGGAAAAACAAAAGGGAGGGAAAGAAGAATAATAAGCAGAAAATGGAAATTGAAACCTTGAGGCAATGCAGAGAAAAAAAGGAAAAGAAAGGAACCTTGTCATCTTCAAGTAGCTTCTTCATAATTGAAGGGTCCATACTGATATTTCTAGATTCTTATAACGACTCACACCTTTGCTATAGCTATTCTGATGGTCAGTGTTTGGAGCTTCTCTCTTCACTGCGTGTATTAGACTTTCTATACCTAAAAAGGATCAACTAGGCTATGTTTAGAACCTGGATTTTGTTGGAGAACATTAATATTGAGGGAAATGCAAGAAAAGAAAGAAAGAGAAAGAAAATTATGGTAATTTTCCTCATGTTTCGAACTACATAAATATTTAGAGTACAAAACCAAATTTGCCAATAAATTCTTCGGATAGCTTAATTATTCTATAAGTGCCCCAAACTATGTCACTAATGGCATTTTTCCCCTCAAACTTCAGAATGTACCATTCAGTGTCATCAATCTATTCACCGTCAGCCAAAAAATTCCCATTCATTAATGTCCGTCCTCTTCTATAAGTTTTTTAAATTGATAGCTCACGTGCCACGTCAATTAGAATTATTGAAAAATTGGCATTGTGATTGATGTCCGTAGCATTATTCATATTTTTAGAATTATTTTTGAATTATAATTTTCTGAAGTTCGAACTGTTTCGGGTAATTAGCAGAGCAAAATGAGCGAAAAATCTAGATTTCTATAGAAACTATTGCATTTTACTAATAGCTGATAATCATATGATACCATATACCAAGAAAACTTAATTCTCTTCAGCAATTCAACAATATTTGGAGTATAAACAATGTTCTTAAATCACGCAGAGCATAATAAAGCCTATACTTTGGGAGAATCTTTTCATCGAACATGTGGTATGCTAAGTGAGTGAGAGCATAATTAACCTTAATTACGAACAAAATGAGTAAAATTGGGGAACACCATAAATGCGATACCTGAAATCACTCTCCAATAGAACCTCAAAAACTCGAATTCCGATCGAAACGCTTTTCGAATCTAAAAGCGCAAAACGGAAAATAAGCAGAGAAAGAAATATGTACGTATATAGAGAGAGAGAGAGAGAGAAAGAGAGAGAGATACCTGGATTTCAGCCCAACCTAGAGAGAGAAACACCTTCGGTGACCGTTGATCCCGGGTTGAAGTAAAAAACTAACACTCCGAATTGGCTTTCACAGCGAATTGTAAGGCTGTGTCGAAGCATAGAGAGAGAGATGAACAGTCCATCAACAATTTTGTTGATAGGAGGCATCACAGAATTACACTTTTTCCTCTTCAACCTTGCCACAAAATACTCTTCTAAACTTTAATTTATAACATTCTTTCCCCTTAAATTTTAAAAAAATTTACGAATTTTTCTCTTTAATTATATTTTTGATAAAAAATACATCTAATACATGTTGAAACTATTAGTTGGTGGAATTAAGTATAAAATTATAAAATAACATACATTGACAGTATTCTTGACACCTATTATTCTTATTAAATGTGAAATAACGAAATTATCTATTAGAAAGAAATATGAGAAAAAATGACAATCAACCCTTAACATTTATTTTTTTAACATAACTATAAGTGTTTCATATTTAATATCCACAACTCATGCTTCAAACAAGTGTTATGTGGTTTTTTTTTTAATCAAAAAATTAATTTAGGCGGAAAATTCATAAACTTTTCCAAAGTTCAGAGGGGAAGAGTGCTACAAATTGAAGTTTGATGAGCATTTTGTGATAATGCCTAAAGTTCAGGGGGGAAATGTAATCACTTAGCAAAAAAAAAAAAAAACGATGTTGATATTTCACTTGCACTTGGTTTGTAGTTGAAGAGGAAATTTTTAAGTTGGAATTGGCTGATTTTTCAAAAACTAGTTATAATTTTTGTTAATTTCTCAGAAAAAAAAATAAAAACTTAGATAACAAAATATAATTTAGTTGGATTTAAATTAAAATGTCAAATCAACCGTATATCTTTTTACAACTTAGGGCTTTTTTTTTTTTTTTTTTTTTATATTTTGTCTTTTTGCAACTTATATTTTGACTTAAAAAATATTAAAAAGATCCTTAAATTTGAAATTTAAAAACAATTGAAGAGATTCAAACCTAATCATGTTTTAGGCATTTTAAAATTAAAATAAAGTGTTGAAACAGAGAATGTATAGATTTATATCAAATTTAAAAGTATAAGATTTTAAAATGTAGCATTTTATTACTATACACTAAAAGAAAGGAGAGGTTTGCTGTTCTTTTCATAGTGAACGAACGACTTTGTTCCTTATTTAGAGTTTTTTTTTTTAATCTACAGTGAGCTAATGGTTTTACCCCTCTTTTATGTATTTGGACAATTTTGTCTTTCTCAAATACTCTAAAATTGGTTTACTGTATAATGGATGGATTTTTATACCCCTATAATCCTAGCATATCACATATGCTTCTCTCTTCGCAGTTCATTTCCTCTTTTATTTTCTCTCTCAATTGTTTGCTCTCTTTCTTGGTTTTTTCGTTCTCTTCCAACCCTAAACTCTAATCTCTATGTTTTTTTTATTGCCGGTTTTTTCGTCATCTTCTTCTTCTTCTATTGTTGTTTCTCCCCCCCCTCCCCCCATTTCGGTGTTTTTTATCCATTCATTTTTTCCTATGATTTTTTCTCTCCACTATTCATTCTCTCTTTTGCTTTACCATAAATTTTGATTTTTGTGTTTTTCCTGTTCTTGGTTTATTTTTTCCGCCATCGTTTTCCTCTTCTGTTGTTGTTTTTTTTTTCCCCTTATTTTTGTTTTTTGTTTTTTGTTTTTATTTTCCTCTTTTTTCCAAGTTTTTTTTATTTCCTAATTTTGGTTTTCGAACTTTAAATTCTGAAGTTTTTACTTTGTTGTTTTTTTTCTTGTTGTTGTTTTGGTTTCCGTTTTTTTTCCTCTTTTGGGTTTTTGGTTGGCTTTTCTTTTTTTCAATTTGGTTGGCTTTTCTTTTTTTTTTTTTTTCAACTTCCTTTTTCTTATTATTATTATTGTCATCATGTTTTTTCCTGCATATATATCAGCAAACAAAAAGTTTTGTTTTTGTTTTTTTTATTTCTGTATAATTTCCTCGATAGAATTTTTTGTTTCTGCATATTTTTTTTCTTTTTTTTTTTTCTCTTTTTTGAGTTCTTTGGCAATTTTTTCTTTTTGTTTTTTTAATTTGTTGTCATTTTTTTCCCTCCACATATACATAATCAGATAAAAGTATGTTTCGTTTTATTTTTACTTTTTATTTTTCCCATTTATTATAATTATTATTATTTTGCCCTGCATTTACATGTTCGGAGAAAATTATGAAAAGAAATGGACAGTAAAATATTAAAGAAAAAATGGGATAGGTCTTGATTTTGTTATATATATTTTAGCAGTTTATTTTTTTGCAATTTATCTTTATCATTTTTAGTTTTTTTCTTTCCCATGCAATGCATAGGCATTAAGCTAGTACTTACTAAATAAAAATAAAATACATGACATAAAAGGTAACAACTCAATTTAATCGAAAAATGTATAAATTTATATATTAAATATAACTTGATAATTAAAAGAGTAATTATCCTAAATGGTCCATGAACTCTTTAAGAGGTGACACTTTAGTCCCTATTTTTCTTTTTCTTTTCTTTTTTTTTTTTTTTTTTTGCCTTGCCGATCCTAAACTTTTTAAAAAGTGACGATTTGGTCATTTCTGTCCACATCCGTTAAAATTCTAACAGAATCTTACTGAAATGATTAATTTTTTTTTTAACTAAAATGATTAAAATACCCTCCCCTTTCTCTCCCTCACCCCTCCCCTCTCTTTGTTTTCGCCCACCCCCCTCCCTATCTCTCTCTCTCTTCTTGGTCCTTAACCCCGACTGGGTTGCCCCCTACTACCTCTCTCACTTTTGCCACCCCTCTCCCGCTGTCTTTCGCCCCCCAACCCCACCCCCTTCCTATCGCCATTTGCCCCCCATCCCCTTCCCCTCTCTCTCTCTTTCCCTTGATTTGGCCCCCCACCCCCCACCCCCTTCGCCCCTCACCCCCGCCCCCTCCTCTCTCTCTCGGTTTAGCCTCCCTCCTATCATCGTTCATCTCGAGCCCCCACCCCAACCCCCCATCGGAACTCAAATCGGAGTTGCCCCCTCTGCCTTTGCCGTCATCGAGCCCCCTGCTCCCCCCACTGTCTTCGCCCTTGTCAAGCTCGGTTAAGAACCCAGAACCAAACTGGGTCCCCCCCCCCAAACCTCGTCGCCACCCGAGGTCCCCCCACCCCACCGCCGAGCTTGCCCCATCCCAGATCTAGGTTACTTTGGTTTTAGGGAGGGAGGGAGGGAGGGAGAGAGAGAGAGAGTGTGTGTGTGTGTGTGTGTGTGTGAGGAAGAGAGAGATTAATTTTTTAATTTTTTAAAATTAATTATTAATAAATTATCAAAAGACCCTCTTATTCTGTTATAAATTAACGGATTTTGACGAAAAAAACCATAACGGTTAAAAAATAAGAGTTTATGGTCATTTCAGCGAAAAAAGGAAAAGAAATAAGGACCAAATCGACACATTTACAAGAGTTCATGGACTATTTAGGCCTATTACGCTAATTAAAAATGCAAACTTCTAAAGGCAACAATGCAGAGTATATTTTATAAATAGGAATAAAATATTTGATAAAAAAAATAAATAAATAACCCTTTTTCACCCCCAAAATATCTCCTCTCTCTCTCTCTATTTAAAAAATAATAATAATAATTTTGGATAATTACAATCCTAAATCTGTGAGTTAGATAGGGGCATAAACTAATACTTTTCCATTTTGAAATAAATGTTGATAACTTTCATATTACCCATTTTCGAAATTTCTATCAATATTACTTTTTTTTTTTAATTTTAATTTTTCTTAACTTTCAAATGCCCATAATTTCATCACTATTCAGAATTGATGTGCAAAGCACTAGCAGTATCTTCTCCCTTTCCCTTTCTCTCTCTGTTATTTATTTTTATTTTTTTCTCTTTCCCACCAATACCATCCCCTATTAGCATCTCTAAAATCCTGCTAAAAACAAAAAACAAAAAACAAAAAACAAAAAGCAAAACAAAACAATTTAGTTGAGAAAATATCTTTGAAGCAAGTTGTAGTTCTGATTGCTAGCCCACTTCTTTGCTCTTAATCTAGTCAGGATTGATTTCATGCCAAAATTTATTTGCTCATTTGTAAAAGGAACAATGCTTGTTTAAATAATTAATTAAATCCAGCTTCGGTTCAAAATGTACTAATAATAATAATGATATCTATTGCAATATTCATAATCTATTAATCTACTATTGTATCAAATATTTACCTTTGATAAGTGGTTGCAAGCATACTCTAATGATAATACCACACTTAACTCTACCAAAAAGTGTAGAGTTCGAATTCCGTCTTCCAAGTTAAAATATATATATATATATATTTACTTTCTATAATGGTGATTTAAATAGATATTTTTGTTTTCATAATTAACAAATTTATCTTTGCCTTTTGCAGCTTTCATGTCCGAATGCATCCACAGTTAATAATTAAAAAAAAATCTTTTATTTCCTGCTTTGCATTAACCATATATAATTTGCATCTACCTATTTTCCTTCCTTTCTACTAAAGTTAAGTCAATTCCTCAAACTGTTGCCTTCCCTACTTCCAACTGAACATGGTGTAAGAGTAGACTTTATGATTCAAGCAACTCGGATCAGCCGATTTCAGGAGTGTCACCAATAGTCCCCACAAGAGCAAACACCGCCCTTGAAGTGGTGAAATCGATTCGTATCCCTTACAACAATCTCTCTCCTTTCGATTAATGATATTAACTTGATGACATTATGACAATCGCCGCAAACTCGAAGGTTTTTAACTATCTGTATGGGAGTTCTTGCAGGTGTGGAAATTAGGCCGAAAGCAATGGCTATCCTTTCACTGTGTTGAGAAAGAATAGCTGCTTTGTGTTCGTCTTCAACGTCATGAAGCACATAATTTGTGTCCGGCTGGTAGCCCATGTCCTTCAGCCGGAAACTTAGTTCTTCAAGCTTTGAGTAGATATGCTCTGCCATGGGATGTGACTGATCACCGGCTAAGAACGAGTAGGTCTTGTTTTTTACCTCAATCCAACTATACCCTGCTTCCTTCTTTACTTTCCTCTCGTCCATCAATTTCCTCACTGCAGCTCTCCCTTGCCAGTTTCCAGCTGCGGCGTAGATATTGGAGAGCAGTACATAAGCAGCCGAGTCTTGTGGCTGAAGTGAGATGAGCTTTTCTCCAGCAAATTTCCCGAGCTCTAAATTGCGGCAAACATGGCAAGCAGCCAAGAGCGTTCTCCACACGGCTGCACCAGCAGGGAATGGCATTCCATTTATAATATCTACGGCATTTTCAAGCTTACCTGCCCGGCTATATAGATCAACCATGCACGAATAATGCTCCATTGTTGGAGAGATGTGATGATCCTTGACCATCATTTCGAAGTATCTTTGGCCTTCATCCACTAAGCCCACATGAGTACAAGCAGAAATAACACCAATGAAAGTAATGCCATCCATTTTTATTTGTTTTCTTCGCATATCCTCAAATATTTGAAGCGCCTTCTTCCCTTGACCATGTTGGGCAAATCCGGATATCATCGAATTCCAGGAAATCAAGTCTCTCTCCCGTTGTCTCTTGAAAACTTCATTTGCACTCTCAATATTTCCTCTCTTTGCATACATTGTGACAAGAGCACTACTTACACATAAAGCGTTGTTCAACCTCGTTTTGATTGACAAAGTGTGAAATTGTTTCCCCTGCTCTGCTGCTGCTGTAGGTCCGGCACAAGCATGAATCACACTAGAAAATGTGAACTCATTGGGTCGGATCCCTTCCTTTGCCAACTCGAGAAAAATCTTAACTGCTCCGTCAATTTCCCCCACTTGAGCATATCCAGCAAGCATTGCTGACCATGTGACAATGTCCTTTCCATCAATCAATTTAAAAACTTTAGCAGCCTCTTTAATGTTTCCCGTTTTAACATACGCATCCAACATAGCAGTTCCTACAGTAGGTGATCTGTCATAATTCGCTTTAACGACTTGTGCATGTACTTGGAGTACAGATATAGAAGGTTGAGCAGTAAGGATGATGGAATAAGTGAAATCGTTTGGTTGAACACCTTCCCTACTCATTTGGCAGAACAAATTCACGGCCCGCTCCATCGCACCATTCTGTAAGTACCCACTTATCATGGCAGTCCATGATACTACATTTCGAATACCTTGCATCATAGAGAACATTTTGAAGGCATCATCCATTGCGGTGCATTTACCGTACGCCACCATAAGGGCTGTTCTAATATTGTGATCAAATCCTAATCCACACCTGAGAACCCGACAGTGAAGTTTTCTTGCAAAACACAATTTTTTAAGGTTAGCACATGACTTAATTAAAGTAACAAATAATGGTTGTGTGAGCTTTTCACCAGCAAGATTCATCGAATAAAACATTCTAAAAGCTTCAAGATCAAGCCCATTTGTCACATATCCTGCAATCATACTGTTCCAAGTAACTGCATCCCTACTATCCAAATTATCAAAAACAACTCTAGCATCCCTTATTCCGCCCGACTTTGAGTACATAGTAATCAAAGAATTGCACACAAATGTACTCGACTCATAACCACTCTTAATCACCATAGTATGTATTTGACTTCCCTCAACCACACTGCGATTTGCCAAAGCACCAATAACAGTCACAAACGTCAAAGGGTTAGGCTTAACTCCCTTAACATGCATTTGGAAGAACAACTCTACTGCAGAGTCGTGCAATCCATTTTGCACATAGCCTGTAAGTAATGCAGTCCAAGACACCACATTTTTCTCCCGCATTTCATCGAAAACTTTCCTACCATCTCTAACACCCTCAGTTCTCATATACATATCAAGAAGAGAAGTACCAACACTAATATCCTCCAAAAATCCAGATTTTACGCATTGACAATGCACTCGCTTACCTGAAAGTTGATCAAACCCACATGCCGTCAACGTACAAGACAGAGTTAACCAGTCAACTGAAAAACCGGAGCGGCCAAGTCCCGCAAAGAGATTCAGAGCTTCGTGATTAAGGCCATTACGAGAGTACTCGAAAAGTAAGTTATTGTATACCGAAGGATCTCTACTAGGAGTTTTCTCGAACAGGTGATGTGCATTGCGAGAACCACGAAGTTCTACCGCTACAGAGAAATCCTTGGACCCAAAAGTGACCGAGCAAGCACGGCATAAAGATTTAGTTTGCTTTGAGAGAGTTTTGAAGTAGAGATTCATAGTAGTGAAGCATATAGAAGATTTGCATCTGCCTTGCGATTTGCAGATTCAGAGAGAGGAGATTTGAAGCTTTTGAACGTCTATAGGGAACGGAATATAATCTGCCAACAACATAACAGAGCTGGAAAGAGTAGACGGAAAGTTGGTCGTCGAAATTCTCGTGGATAGAACAGTAGTAACGGGTGAAGATTGGATCTCTCTCTAGTTATGTTTTAGATTATTTTTATAAGTAGTACACGCAATGTTGATATTGGCTTATAACTTCTGCCTTTCCATAACAATTTTTTCTTATTATTATTTTTTGCTTGTTACGTCGATGTGTTTTAATTGTATCTATATATATTTTTTTTAATAGAAAGTCTTTTCATTTTGAGAATAAGATTGTGTTTAACTATATCAAAATTTTTCTTCTTAAAAAAAATTTTTTTGAATTGAGAAAAAATTGTGTTGAAAATTATGTACTGTGAGAAAATTTTAAAAATATTCATTTTCTTTTTCAAAAAAAGTATTGTTCAAAATAAGTTAAAAATGAAATAGTTTTTCTTTTTTAAAATAAGAGAATGATGAAAAAAGTTAAGACAAACATTTTTTATTTTGCAAAAATTTTTCAATTTCTGAATTTGGATATGTCATCCAAATATGGGGGAAATTTTTAAGTTGCAGTTGATTGACTTTTTAAAAACTAGTTATAAATTTTGTTATTGTTTAGAAAAAAACAAAAACTAATATGAAAAAATATAGTTTAGTTGGAGTTGAACTTGAATGCCAAACAAAGCCTAAATATTTTTGGAGATTTTTTTTTATTATTTAGGATGTAGATTTTGCTTTAAAAAAAATATTTAATCACGATTTAAATCTTAATTAAAATTTATGTGATATGAATGTGTCTAATTTCATAGCTTGTTTGGTGTTAAGTTTTAATTCAATTTAAATCACAATTTTTTTGTATTTTCCTAAAATGTCAACCTCAATATTACTATTCACAGTTATAATTGCAATTTTGCTTCTCAAAATTTAAAAGTCCATAACTTTACGTATACAAGTCCAAATGGGATGATTTGTTTTAATTACATAGAATTCCGAGGCGAACAAAACAAACTCCTTATTGATATATTTTTTTCCAAATACATTTTAAGTTTTAACATTTTTTAACTTAAATTATTTAAATGCGGCACCAAACACACAACTCAATTTTAACATTAAAAATTCAATTCCAACCCATGCACCAACGCATACTTAGTTCTGTTTTTTAACAAAATACCAATATAGGGGCAACTTGTATAATAGTAAAAAAGTTTAAGGTAATATGACATTTAAAATTAAAAATCAATGAGCAATGTAAGATTAAGTGTATAATTTAGAAACTATTTGTGAAAAACAACACTTACGTTTTTTAGGAGTAAATTAGGGAATAGTGTTTTTTTTTTATTTTTTTTATAACAATTGGAGAATATTTTTGATAAACTTAAAATAAAATAAAATCAACTAAGTGAGAACTTCTACTAGTCGACGGGTGCATGCTCTGGTTGTAGTGATGTTGAATGAACGACAGGTTTGGAACCAGACCGAGTAACTTGAGAGGTTGATTCAAATCAAAACATAGCTTTAAAGGATCCAATTCAAGTTCCAATTGGATTGGCTACGAGAACGCAAGCACAGAAGTTCAAAGATGCACTCAACGGGCTGATTCAAGTGGTTTGGGCTCAAGCAAATTCATGGTTGCCCATGGAGCATGGCCCTCGTGATCTTCAAAGGTGCATCATCATGATTCCAGTTCTAGAAGAATTCGGTCAAAGCCAAGCTTAATTTCAACAAGTAAAATTGACATGTTTCGGAGTACTTTTAATCTGATTGTAAGGCTTGCTTGCATGCCAAGATATTTACTTTTCTTTATTGTTTAGGCCTTTTGACTTTCTATGGGTGTTTTATGGTTGATAATAAAGTCATTTAAAACCTTCCAATTTTCCTTTTCTATTGTAGGTGTGAGATCAGCCAATTAAAGCGCTGATTGTTTCCTTTTTTTCTTTTAGGCAAGTAAGAACTTTAATTACTAGATTTTAATCTTAATTAAGATAGTTATTTTAGGAATATTTTTGTAACAATCAGCGTCTCTGTAACAGAAAAGGCAGATTAATATTCAGAAAATTGTGAGATTTCTTTCTCTTTGGTTCTCTGAAGAGCTATTCAAACTTATCAGAATTTTTCTATGGCGTTCACCAACGAATTATTAATAAACCCTTTCATAGTTGATTGTGACGTCATCACCATACCAAAGTTCTTACCTCTTATAGGTAACGAGTCGTGATTCCTTCTATTTGACTTTGTTCGTAGAAACAATCTTGGAGATCTCTTTGAGTACGGGTTTCATCACATAGTTGGCGTGGTTTGTATCAAAGGTAGTCTCGATGTTAGATTCTCAAGAATTGATAAACTGGTCGCTTTGACTTTGAGTAACCAATTGAGTGTAGAGAGTGTCGTGCTCCTCTTCATTTGTTCCTGTTGACAACCACAAAGTCATTAACTGCTCTTGCTCGCTACTTGCCCTTTTTTTTTTTCTACTAAGACTAGCGCCTGAACTTACCAAAGAAGATCAAGCAACACTTCATTGATTCATTTTTCTTTTCATTTGATTATTATTAGATTTTCTGTAACCTTATCACATGAGTTAACCACTCGTCACCGTTGTCTCTACGGGTGCAGCACAACATAGCCCTATTTGTTGTTCTCTTCTTTTGCTCGTGCAGCCTGGGCCTCTCGTTGCCCTCGCGAGCGCACCCCACCCAACCCCTTGTAGAGCCTTCTCCATATTGAGCAAATCAGCCCTATTGAGCCCTACCCCTACTTTGCACGAATCCAGCTTTGTTAAGACTGCCTCCCTGCTGCGTTGATCTCTCTGTCCCAAGCTCGTTCCATGAGCCGCCCTCCCTTTTGCACTTGCTCATGTTTTGAATGTATATATTTTTATTATAAATAATTTTTTAAAATACAATAATGATTGGATAAATTGGTCATTTAGTCTCTAAATTTTTAACCTTATATAACTTTGGTTTTTGAACTTTTTTCATAGTTAGAATGCCCCTAAACTTTTAAAATGTTGCTCTAATAATCATTTTCGTTAATTTTTGGATGAAATTTGTTAGTAATTTGGTCAAAAAATGGTATTAACTACAGATTTTGTTAAAAAATTAACGAAAATGACTACCATAGCAACGTTTTTCATAGTTATGATCTTCCAGCCACGAAGAAAGAACATGGAATATCTTTAAACTATAAAAATATTGCTATAATAGTTATTTCTGTTAATTTTTAAACGAAATCCGTTAGTAATTTAGTTAAAAAGTGATGCTAACTAATAGATTTCGTCTAAAATTTAATGGAACTGACTATTATAGTAGTATTTTAATAATTTAGGGACAATCTAGCCATGAAAAAAAGTTTAGAGATCAAAGTTGTATAAAGTTAAAAGTTTTGGAACCAATATAATAATTTACCTTAATTATTTTTATCTTTTTGTTGAAATTATTTGATTTTTAATTTACTACCTCTAAATGGTAAGGCATATAAAATGCAGGTGACCTGTTCTATCAAATTTTTAAAAATTATTATCGATTTTGACCCCTTTACAACCATTTGAAGATTTCAGGATGCTATTTAAAAATAAAGTTTACGAACTACTGAGTTGTCATTTATTAAATAATTTGGAATTTTGAGGTACGATATCTTATTTTACACCATCGTTAGAAAAAACTATTTTTAATAATTGTACTTTTTTTAACAATTTAATTTATGAGTGTTGATTTTAAAAATTTACAGTGGTTGACACAAAACTACTTGAGTTATAGATCAGATGTTGAAAAATTAATCTATCATCTAAAACGTAATTCTTACTCTAAAAAGTAAAAACTCTCTTATTCCAAAAGTCTAAAAAGTAATTGAAAACTAAATAACACTGGTGCCTCTTAAATTTGTCTAATACTTAACAACTAACTCCTAAATTTCTACTTTTGATAATTTGTCCCCCTTCTAAATGTACGAATTAATGCAATATGCCTAATTTCACCCAATTTCCATTAAAATATAGGATTTGAATAAAGAGGAATTGCAATATAGTTTAAATTAGATTTAGAATTTTTTTTGTCAGATATGAGATTTTTCATCCTTAAATTAGACTCACGTTGACTTTGAATGATCAATTTAATGCGAAGATATACAAAATGAGGTACATTATAATAATTCAAAAAAATTCCATTGAGATATTGCCAAATTGGGATTTAAGAAGTCAAAGTCGACAAATTTAAGAAACAATAACTCTGTTTGGATTACATGTTTATTTTTGAAAAGAAAAATTTTTTTTATTTGAAATGAGAAAGTCTTTTTATTTTAAGAATAAGATAGTATTTGGATACATAAAAAATTTTCTTCTTGAAAACAAGAAGTTATTTAAAATAAGAAAAAATGAAATTAGGAATTGTTTATTGTGATAATATTTTAAAAAATATTCTTTTTCTTTTTTCCAAAATGGTATTGTACAAAAAAAAAAAATTTGAAAATGAGATGATTTTCTTTTTCAAAGTGAGAGAGTAATGAAAAAAAAAGTTAGGAAAAACATTTTTTTTTTTTTTGCAAAATTTTTCCAATTTCTAAAATTGGATAGATCTTCCAAACATAGGGAAAGTTGCTAAAAGTAGGAGTATCAAATTCGTCAGCCCGTTTAATCCACTTAATCTAGTTCAATCCATTAGATTGGATTGGGTTACCTGACTCACGAATTAGTAACGGATTGGGAAAACGAATGTTATGGATTGGGTTATGGATTAGGGATTTTTCAATCCGCACAATCCATGAATTCGAACTATATATAATTTTTTTTTAAATAAACATGTATATATGTTTTCTTTGAAAAAATTTTAACAAATATGTACATACATGTTGAAGTCTGATATGCTCTAATTTAGCTTATGAATTTGAAAGATTTATAATTAATTGTGGTGTAATTATATTAAATTATTTTACGTTTAAGTGTTTAATTTTAGTTTCTAAAGTTTACAGATTGAATCTGTGAATCCAATCCATATAATCAAATATTTATAAATAAGATTGGATTGGATTAGAAATTTCATGGATAAATAATATATTGAGATTTCTTTGAATATCATAGATTGAATTACGGATCGAGGTCTAATCCGAACATCCCAAGGTAAAAGGAAAAAAAAAAAAAAAAAAAAACCTTGAAAGCTAATTACAATTTTATTCACACACGTGTGAAATGTCATTGGATCGAATTTTCCCCAATTGTCCTTTCAATCTAACATCAAACGCTTTCCATCTCTAGGTCGCTTCGTTCTCACTTTGCACGCTCCCAGACACACACTCGCTACTAGCCCACTATCAACTGATTACCCCTGCTTTTTTTCTGTCTCTTTTTCTGTTTTTCCCTCTCCTTTTCCCTTTTTCTTTTCTTTCCCTCTTCCCAATGCTGCTATTTTCACTTTGTTTCATCTTTCGTAAGCATAGAACCACCAAACCACAATCTTCTTCTTCCTTCTTCTTCTTCTAGATGCTTTGACCGTTAAAACGAAGTTCCTTCTCTTTCTTCTCTCTCTCTCTCCCCCCTCTCTGTTTCGGTTTTTTAGGGTTTTGTTTTCTTCTTCCCTAGGGCTCTTGTCAATTTCCCATCTGATTCAGTTTTTGTTCTAGGGTTTGTATTCTCTTTTGTTTCTAATCCTCAATTTCTCTTACCCTTTTCGCAAAGTTTTCTGGTAAGAAGTTGGATTTCGTGTTCTTTCTAGTTTGTCATTGCTCAATTAGTTTGTTGTTGTTGTTGTTTTTGTGTGCTTTTTTTTTTTTTTTAATTGAATTTGTAGCCGGAAAAGTGGGCAAAAAGTTTCGTCTTATTTTAATTTTGAAATTTTTTTAAATTTTTGGAAGCAGAGTAGAAGAAATGATTGCAGAGAAGCCTAGTTGGGTAAGGCATGAGGGAATGCAGATATTCTCCATTGATGTTCAGCCTGGTGGGCTTAGGCTCGCTACTGGTGGTGGTGACCACAAGGTATGTAGGTTTTTTTTTTTTTTTTTTGGTATTATAAATTATTTTCTCATTCTCTATTTGCTCATCTAGAAAAATGCAGTAATGGGTGTGTGTGTGTATATATATATATTCATTATACATGCTATGGTGATAGTAGAAGCCTCTATTCACTAACAACACTAGGGTTCTTTGTTGTAATTGGTGAAATTTTTTTTCATCACTTGGATTTCATTAGGTTTCTTGAAAATGTAGGAAGAAATATAAGACACATTTAAGTTAATGAAGGAAAGAAGAAAAAAGTGATTCAGGCAAGACCAATTAAATATTCGGTGCAGTTGTTCGAATAGGATTACGGTTTTAAACTTTATGAATGTGTTTGGTAGGAGAGAAAAGTAGAAGGAAGGAAGGCGGAGATTAAGGAGCGGACACTTGCAAAGCGATTCTCTTCATTGTTTTAAGGGTTTATATTTCTAAGGGGTGGAGGGATTAATGAAAGGATTCTGATATTTATAGTTTTTTGGTATCAGAGAAAAGAGGAAGGAAGGCCACAATTTTGATCTCTCCTAAATTGAAGATAATTTCGTAACTTTTCTTGAAACGACATCATGGAACTTGTTTGGGCTTGCTTGATTCGTTTATGTTGGTTTATTTGCCGATTTCTGAATTGAGATTAAACGTCTTAGAAATTTCCCACCTTTGAGGTCCATTTTTTCTCAGATGCTCAAGTCTTGGTGGAAAATGTGTTTATTGGATAATATTGCTGAAATTCCTTGCAGCAATAAATATTGGCCTTGCCGCTCTTGACAGTTCATTCTTTTTAATGACGGGATTGTTTTACCACCTACATGCATTCTCTTGTTGGGGCATTCATTGATTTTCCCACAACAAAAGCTGTTTTAGCTGCAGTTTTATGCTTTCTTAAATAGAGTCCCATGAATGAGGAGAAAAAACTCTTTCATGGCCCTTTGGAGGCAGATTGTGTTCCGTTTTCTTTGTTATTTTGAATTTACATGTCTTATTTGTTGTGGAAGACTTTATCCCCATCATGTTCTGTTAACTGCAGGTGCGGATATGGAACATGAAATCTCTTGGCAGGGAGTTGGATAATGAAGAATCAACAAAGAGGCTTCTTGCAACGCTTCGGGATCACTTTGGATCAGTCAATTGTGTCAGGTGGGCTAAGCATGGTAGATATCTTGCTTCAGGATCTGATGATCAAGCGATTCTAGTTCATGAGAGGAAGCCTGGTTCAGGGACAACGGAGTTTGGCAGCGGAGAACCCCCAGACGTTGAGAATTGGAAAGTCATATTGACTCTGAGAGGGCATACTGCAGACGTGGTAATGACATTACTTTTAACATTGAACATTAGACATTAACTGATTTTGGATCATGATTATTTTTGGGTTTTGTTCTGTTTCACATTAGAGAACTATGCTTTCTTCAAAATTATCATTACACTTTATCATTTTTAATAGTTTAACTAAGTTCTTTTTCAGAATTAGAAACTTAATTTTGTGAACTAAGGTTTTGTTATACAACTTCCTCTACAAGGGTAGGGAATTGGATAATTAATTTAGTTTAATGTTATGCGTTCTAGAAACCGCAATGAATTTTTAATAATTCCACTTGTATCGTCTAACTAGGGAGTTGCTTTTACATGCCTAAAGTAGGTGGATCTTAATTGGTCTCCAGATGACTCAATGTTGGCTAGTGGGAGTTTAGATAACACTGTACACGTATGGAATATGAGCAATGGAATTTGTACTGCCGTTCTTAGGGGTCACTCCAGTCTGGTCAAAGGTGTGACTTGGGATCCCATCGGCTCTTTCATAGCGAGTCAATCTGATGACAAGACTGTTATTATTTGGAGGACGAGTGATTGGAGTCTTGCTCACAGGACAGATGGCCACTGGGCAAAATCGGTATGCTTTGTTGTGTTTTTGTGCTTTAAGATAAAGTATTAATATTGCTTTCTAATGAGATTCCGTTTTTTCAGCTTGGATCTACCTTTTTCAGGCGACTTGGATGGTCTCCTTGTGGTCACTTCATTACCACCACCCATGGGTTCCAGAAGCCAAGGCATTCAGCGCCTGTTCTGGAGAGAGGCGAATGGTCTGCCACTTTTGATTTTTTAGGACATAATGCCCCTGTAATTGTAGTGAAGTTTAATCATTCAATGTTCAGAAGGAATCCCACCAACTCTC
The DNA here is from genome assembly GCA_025413485.1 of Ficus microcarpa. Lineage (NCBI taxonomy): Eukaryota > Viridiplantae > Streptophyta > Magnoliopsida > Rosales > Moraceae > Ficus > Ficus microcarpa. The sequence continues at coordinate 5,440,055 of CM046377.1, read as the reverse complement.
AGGAAGTGAAAGTTGCTCCTGTGGGATGGACAAATGGGGCTTCAAAGACTGGAGTTAAGGAACCACAACCTTATAATGTAATTGCAATTGGGAGTCAGGATCGGACAATAACTGTGTGGACAACTGCAAGTCCGCGTCCTCTCTTTGTGGCAAAGCATTTCTTTTCTCAAAGTGTTGTGGATTTATCCTGGTATGCTTATCACTTCTACTATAAAATGTAATCAGTATGCTGTTTATGATACTCTTGCGTTTTTCCCTTTACAAATCCTGTTTGACTTTAATTGTTTCATAATTTTTGTTATTAGTTTTGTTAATCTTTGTTTTTTCCTTTTGAAAACAGGAGTCCTGATGGGTATTCACTTTTTGCGTGTTCTCTGGATGGTTCAGTGGCTTCTTTCCATTTTGATGCAAAAGAACTTGGCCTCAGGCTTAGTGATGCTGAGTTGGATGAGTTAAAGAGAAATCGTTATGGTGATGTGAGAGGTCGACAGGCAAATTTAGCAGAAACCCCAGCACAGTTATTGCTTGAAGCAGCATCTGCCAAGGAAGTCCCTAGCAAAAAAGTGGTTCCAGATGTTCAGCAGAGTCAGGTGCTCACAAAACCTTCTGTTGACGTTAGAGTGGCAACAAAGGCTTCCGACCCTCCAGTTGATGATAGGAAGAAAACTGGAGGAACTACTGGTGATGGGTTAAATAAGGTTCCAAAATCCACTCGTATTGCAAGTCCTGTGAAGCAAAGGGAGTATAGACGTCCTGATGGCAGGAAGAGGATTATTCCTGAAGCAGTTGGAGTGCCTCTTCAGCAGGAAAATATTTCTTCTGGGACTCAAGGCCAAGCACTTGAGTTCCCTCGTGCATCTTCTGACATCAGAAAGGAATTGGTTCCCGCTGATTGTGCTGTTAAAGAAAGTTCTGTCAGGGGAACAGTTAGCAGAAGCTCCGATTTGAAAGAGCGATCTGGGGTCACTGCTAGGGCTACAATTACTGAGAGCCTTGTTATAGAGAAGGTTTCTGCTGCTACAGGAACAGATGGAAGCATCAGCGTGGAACAATCAGGAAGTGTTAAGGCTTGCATTTCATCTGGTGCTTGTAGTACCACTCTTTCAATCAGGGTGTTCGACAAAAAAGAGGGGGAAGATACCATTCCAATTTGCTTGGAATCCCGACCGCGAGAACAAGCTACGAATGACATTGTTGGCATGGGAAATACTTTCATTATGAAAGAAACAGAAATTACTTGCACAAGGGGATCCCAAACTCTTTGGTCTGATAGGATCGCTGGTAAAGTCACTGTTTTAGCTGGAAATGCCAACTTCTGGTCTGTTGGGTGTGAAGATGGATGCCTGCAGGTATGACACGAAAGTCGATTTTTCTCTTTGGTTGAATTTGTTCTTTTTTTGTTTCTCTCTTTTGTTAGTGCTCACTTTCAAACGTTGTCATATTGTGATTATAACAATATGTTTCAAGTGCAAGTATAACTGGATATCTGAACGTTGGTATGTCATGTAATTTGTTTAATTATAAGAAGTTAAATTTCCTTAGGTTGCACCAGATAGGTCCTGTAATGAGGTCTTAATAGGTGTGGTTAGTTGTTCATTTCTAGTACATATTTTAATGCGTCGAACTTCCTCTCTTGGGAGTCTTTTCCTGTGTGTTAGGTTCTAACTTTTACCATGTTAATTTGCAAACATTTGTCATGAAGTGATGGTAACCAAAGAAATGTTTAACCAAAGAAATGTTAATATGTGGCTAGTAGGTTTAAAACCTGGCATTGTATTCTGATCTTGCTTCTTTCCCAGCAATGAAAATGACACAACAATTAGTGTATTGCGGTTTTTCTAGTGTTGATTAGTTCCATACCCTTGGTTGGATACTTGGTGCTTGGCCGTTAACATACTATTATCGAGTTTTGCAATGTTTGGAATGCTTTATATTTAAATGGAAACTTAACTTGTGAATTAATTAATTTGGAGTGCTGAGTTTTCATTTGTCCGAGAGAAGCAATTCAAATCTGTTTTGTTTATTTGATACGATTTCTATACAATAACTGATGGAAGGTTTGCCAGCGTGAGAAAACTTTTCTGGGCTCTGACTCTAACATTGATGATGGATATGTGGTATAATTTGATACACCAAATGTATATCTGTATGTAGCTTAGGGTGTCTAAGAAGGTAAATGAATTCTTTAATTAGGTCCTTAGTTGTCAGAGTTTTAATTAGGTCTTTAATCATGAACATGGTGAATATTGTGTAGCCTCCAATAAACTTGCATCAATTGGTTAGAAATATTTTCCCATATCTTTTTATTTTTTGTTTCACTTCGAGAAGGTTTACACAAAATGTGGGAGACGTGCTATGCCAACCATGATGATGGGGTCTGCAGCAACGTTTATAGACTGTGATGAATGCTGGAAGTTGCTACTGGTCACAAGAAAAGGATCCTTGTATGTATGGGATCTGTTCAACCGAAAGTGTCTTCTTCATGATTCATTGGAATCTTTGCTTGTTGCTAATTTGAATGGGTCAGCGAAAGATGCAGGTAGAACATAGTGCTGGAGACTTGAAGCTTAAGCATTTTTATGGTTTTATTCATATATTTTTACATTGTACTCGATGCCATGATTTCACCGTTAAGTTTAGATGCGATTCTTGCTGGCCTTTATTTATTTATTTATTTATTTATTTTTGGTTCACATTTTCCACACTTTTAAGGGTCAATCAAAGTTATCTCAGCAAAGTTGTCAAGGTCTGGAACGCCTCTTGTTGTTCTTGCCACTCGCCATGCCTTCCTTTTTGACATGAGCCTCATGTGTTGGCTGAGGGTTGCGGACGATTGTTTCCCTGCATCAAATTTTGCAAGCTCGTGGAATCTAGGCTCAATTCAGAGTGGTGAGCTGGCTGCCTTGCAGGTTGATGTTAGGAAATATTTGGCCCGGAAGCCTGGTTGGAGCAGGTTTGTATTTCTTAGTGATTTATGCCATTTCAGAAAGCGCTGTGTTTGATATCATAATCCTAATCCCATTTTTCTGGTTCTGTGAAGATGAAAATATGATTTGTGCTAAGATGTTTGAAAACCTGGTAACCAACCAAACCACATCAAACCTAACCAAATGGCTTGGTTTTTATGTTTTGGTTTGGTTAGTTTCAGAGTTTCTTGTTATTATTATTTTTTTTACAGTTATTTATTTTATTGGTTTTAGAATTTCAAACCACATACACTGACTAAACCAACCAAAATTCTTTGATAACCCTTTTTTAAAAGAATGTTTCTCACGCTTGTCTATTTTTGTCTTGTCATGTTTCTATCCATTTTTCGTACTTGTTATCTTTCTTATATCTTAATTTGTTTTAATATGTTTTTATGATTAGTGTAAATTTAACTAGTTAAGAGTTATAACATAATGTGTAGTCAACAAAAGTGAGACAAATTTTTCACATCATTGCCTATTTTAAATATAAGTCTAAACCATCTCCATTAAACCGACCAAACCGATTATACATGATTTGGTTTGATTTGGTTTCCCAAAAATATCAAATCGACCAAAAATTAAATTGGCATTTTTGGTTTGGTGGGTGGGTTTTCCCTTTAAACTAAACAAACCAACCATGAGCACCTTAAATTAGTGTAATATTAAGATATGGAGGTCACTTTTTTTTTTTTTAATTCCTGGATTCTTGCAGTAGTCATGATATTATCATTTTCTGAATGTACTATATGAGGTTCTCACTGCAATTTATCTCTTCAAATTAACCCATGGTTACATGTTTCTGCAGGGTGACTGACGATGGAGTTCAGACACGAGCTCATTTGGAGTCTCAGTTGGCTTCTGCACTGGCTTTGAAGTCTCCTAACGAATATCGCCAATGTCTCCTGTCATATATACGTTTTCTTGCAAGGTTTTTTTTTTTTTTTTTTTTGGTACTACTGCTTTTCTGTTTCATATACATTCCTTTCTCGTTTGTCATTGCTAGTAATTAATTTCTTTAGCTTTTCAGTTTAGTGTTCTTCAGGATGTAGAGTTCTAGTCTACTCTGGTCTAGTCATTTACAGTCCACGTTACGAGTATGTGAAAGAATACTCTTTAACCCATAGACTTCTTAGGAAATAGCCGTTTTTTAAGATTTAATCTTCAAGTTCTTTGGTAAAAAGCATATCTAATAAACTCATGCTTGGCATGCTAAATAATTTTCTTATACGATATTTGATTCAAGTCTACTCTGGTCTTGATCCCTATATACTTGAATAATTGTATATTCTACTGAAAATGGCTAAAAGTTTTCCATTATTTTGTTCATTTTTGTTGGAATTGATTTTCCATTGTCTTCTGATATTCTTAAATACCTCATGTTCCTTTCAGAGAAGCAGATGAGTCTCGCTTACGAGAAGTTTGTGAGAGTTTTCTTGGACCTCCAACTGGGATGGCTGAAGATACTTCATCAGAGACAAAAAACTTAGCTTGGGATCCTTTTGTGCTTGTGAGTTTTCTTATGCAAACTTTGTTTCTAATTTATTTGTTCAATACTTGTTCTTTTGACAAGAAACAACACTTCAATATAAAAATCAAAGAACACCAAACAGGAGAACGTAGATCGGACAGTTGGCCTTTTGTATTGTTAATGGGAGAACGCAGAGTTGGTTGACAAATCATTTCATCCTGCAAAAAAAAAATCTGCCATATTGTCCTCCATTTTGGATTTAAGCTGAAACACTACATTGTTAGAGTTTATTTATTTACAGAAGCTGATGGAACATGTGCATGATAAAAGGACCGTAGAGCGGTTATTAATGATGATTAACAATGAATTGGTGCCTTCTATGGGCATAGGTTCTTATGGGTGAAGTTATGTAAATTGCGGCAAACCTTGGAACTTGTGTCATCCAAATGCACGTTTACAATCTTGCTACTTCTTTTCTCTTCCGGTTTGATGGGGTCTAAATCCAAAACTTAGTTTTTCAACCTTCGTTTTTACTTCTTGAAGCATGGCTCAAGGGCATTGTACGATAATTTTTATGTAGGTTATTAATATTGTTTTTGTTTATGGAATGAGCTTGATTTGTGTCGTTTGATGGACATTTGCCATTTCTCACGTGCTTCTCTAAACATGGCCTGGCCTTGTTCTATTAAAATTGGACAGTCTTGCTTCTTTGAATGCTAAGGGAAATGTTTACTGTTTCTCCGCAGGGCATGAGGAAACACAAACTCTTAAGGGAAGATATTCTTCCGGCTATGGCAACAAATAGAAAGGTTCAGCGGTTGCTCAATGAATTTATGGATCTCCTTTCTGAGTACGAAAGTGCTGAAGCCAATATAGAGCATGAGACCCTGATTGCTCAGCCAAGTCCATTGCTAGCAGACAAGGCGGAATCTGTTCCTTCAGTAACAAATCATGTGGATCCCATCCCTGCCACCATGGACGCACAGGAAGCTGTTCCTGCAGGAACAGATCAAAAGGACAACGATCTGGTCGTGACAGGTCAAGCAAATTCTTTGCCACGAAAAACAGACCGAGTCGATTTAAATACACCACCAACAGACGAAATGAATCTTTCACCACAAGCTAAAGATGGGGGCTCTTGAACTCTGCCTCAAAGGAAGTGGATTTGGGCACACCATCTTGCTATGGAATTCTAACGTGGTTGTGAGGGTACGGGTATTGTGTGAAGGCGTTGTCAGGCCTATTGCTTGACGAAATTTATGTGTGATGTGGAGAGAATAATCTGCGGTATTTGCTGTTGAGCTCTCTTCAGAAGTTTCAGTCATGATTATGCAACAGAAAATCTCGCCTGTGATGCAGTGGAGAATTTCAATTACCTTAGAAAATGTTTTTAGTATTGTTTAGAGCACCCAACCCTGATTTTAGATTGCCTTAATCCAAAATCCATCTTTAACTAAATAGGTTAGACTTGTGTTAGTGATTCAAGTTTATGTGATGTAAAGATAATAGGTGACGGATCATACAAATGTATAATTTCTGTTCATAATTTTTGTCCTCGCCCTCTCACTCCTCGTATATATATATATATATATATATATGCTATGCATGTATACATATATATATAGATATTTATATGCGCGTAATACATGTATGCATTTGCATATGGTGCATAATACACATGCATATATATAGGATTACTCTATGGACCAGACAGGTCTGGCAGTTCAACAAAACGTCATGTAAAATGATGTATAAAATATTAGAATAAAATCAATTGGCTATTATAATAACATATTAAAAAATAAAATAAAATAAAAGTTCAGCGTATTTCTATAAATATACACATTTATTATTTCCTATTTGTAATGTCATTTAGCATTGTTGATACAAAGACAAGTATTATTGGAAAACATGACAATGAAATCAACTAGCTGTTTTAATGACACATTAAAAAAATTATCAAGATGCCAAAGGGAGAGATTGTTAAGAGTTTTAATCCTTTTTTTTATTTTTTATTTTTTTTATTTTAAGTATAATTGGAATGCATTATAAAAATATGTATGATTTTATGTTTATTTAGGCATAATGTTATGAAAATCTCGGATTTATTTTCTCGAGTTTTCTAATTTGTTTTACTCTATTGTGATGAGTTTTGACGATCAAAATTGGGAAACTAACTTGTTTTGTTTGGAGTAGTTTTGCTCAGTTCTTGTAAATTGAAAGATAATCACAAGATGACATTAAGCAAGCACCTTTCAAATTTATCATGAAATCATTACAGTACTTAATAAAAAGAGTAAAAGTTGATGGACTCAACAACATGCGTAGTTTTGGATAGGGCAGATCGGTCTGGAAATAGTAGTTTTGGAGAAACCCGAATAAGTACCTCCCATTATGCATGGTGGGCCAAGCGGTTTTGCGCCTGTGATTTGGCGGGTTGATGACGTGGCAAGAAAGATGGTTGGGTGGTTCAACGTCCTAGATTTATTATTATTATTATTATTATTATTATTTAAGCATAGCCTGTCTGATTTGTGTCCCTTTAGACGACGCAACATGCGGCATTTACAAATGTATAAATGGTTAATAACTTTCAGGATTTAGGTAGCATGGGCTCTAGTTTCTCCGCATGCAACATATAGGTGAGAAGTACTTGGGGACATTTATATGCCCGCAACAATTCCGTGTTGGTTTTGAACTTCAAAGAGCCTTTTGCGTTCAGAACTCAAAGTTAGATAGTTTATGGAACGCGATTGTGGAATTATGCAAAGAACGCATGTGAAAAAACCAAGAATTAGCTGCACATGTCAGATATTATGCCGCTGTTTGGATCTTCGATTTGAAATATTGAATTTAATCATAAATTTAAATTTTTCTAAAAAAAAAAAAAAAGAACACTATAAAAAAATTTTTTGGACCCGTTTGGAACATAAATTGATGTCGGACTTCTAGAGTTTCTTTGATCGAAAATGAGTGAATGTGGAAATGTGTGTTTGGTTGAAATGTGAATTGAAAATGAATTGTTCGGATTCTGATAGAGACAATTTGAATCTTTTTTCGATCTCCTTGTCGTTGTAAGCCGTTTAAAAAAAAAAAAAAAATCTTTTTCAACTTCAAATAAGAAAATTATGAAAATGAGCTGTCTAACCAAACAAAAATTAGAAATAAACTTTAAAAACAAAGGTTGAAAAGTTGGTCTTCCAAATGGCCGGCCCTAAATAGTGTCCAAAACATAGTTTCTAGAGTAGTTGTGCAAGCGCATCGGCGTTGGTTTAAAGTAGCTGTACATAGTGGCGGATTTGTACATGGCCTAGTGAGGACTAAATTAAACATTCTCACGTAACTGTATTAAAATTAATTTTAACCTAAAAATTTTACAATAGTTCTGCCTTCTCCTATTAAAAATTAAAAACTCTCATATAATTCTCGCTGAATTTTTTTTCTTTTTTCTTTTAGAACTTATATTAAGATCTTATTTATTTAAAATTGGTGATGATGTTAAAAGTTTTTTTTTTTAATTTAATTTTAGTTTTTAAAATTGATGTACGTCCCCATTAAAGTAGAGCTGTGAAGGTTTAAGCTGGCTGTTGAAAAGCTTGGTAGTTGGCTGCTCAAGTATGACCAAGATCTCTACAAATTTAAAACCCAACAACCAAGTCGGTAAATAATTAACACCGTCTATATAACTTGTCGAAACAGACGGGTACATGTGTAAATGCACAAACATGCACGCCAGTGCACGGGTACATGTGCTCTTTGCCAGGCAAGTGTCCCCTAATCTAATACGTCTCTTTCTCTTCAAGTTTCTGATTTTCAAACTTTAGAGGAGAAAATCGAAAAAAGCGTTTCATCTACAATAAACATGTTTGGTTAATTGACAATTGACAATTGGCAAGGAAGTTTGAAAAGGACTAGACAAAGATTTTATATTTGTCTATTTATTTTATTTTATTTATTTATTTGGAGTGGAAGGACTAGGCATATTTTAATCTTGTAATTAAGATTGACAAAAGGTCAAACTACACCATAAATTTACGTCATTTGGTCTCGACATTTTCCAAACTTTGCAACGAGGTTTCGCATTGTGTTTTGTCCGTGTCCATTCCTAACCTTATTTTTATGCCCAGTTGTGCTTTTAATTTCTAGACACATTTAAGTCTTGTTTATTAACAATAATATACACCCGGTAAGTTGTTGTTGTTGTTGTTGTTATTATTTTTTAGAGAGAATATTATTGATAACTCGTGTACGTTTTATGATAATACGATTGAGTTCCTTGATTAAAAAAAAAAAAAAAAAAATTACAAATGCATATTTTTGTTCTTTTATCAATTCATCCAAAAAGCTTAAGTTGATAACAGGTGAACGAGTAATAGTTTTTATATTCTAATACTCTTCTTCCTGCGAATGTCAGACAATAGACAAACTTGTGATGATAATAACAAAAGGGATTAATAATATAATTTACGGAGTTTGAGCTCAAAACCTCTTGTTTTGATGTCATATTAAAGTTTAAAAAGGTAGGCTAACAATAGTTCTTATATTCTAACAATTTTTACATTTTGTCGCCATTCTTCTTTCTTTCTAATGAGGATACTTCACTTTTTAATTTTGTTTTTGTTTTTGTTTTGATGAAAGGAATTCAATATCTTTCCTTGATGCCTTGATGTTTGGACTGGGGCTAAAAACTTTAGTTGAATGAGGAAAAGTTCGTGATTGCTGGTACGACTATATAAAATGATTTATGGTTATTTTGTTATCACGACTATATGATAAAACTATCTGTTTAAATAGAATCCAAATACTAGTTGTGTAATCAGCATATAAAGAAAAATAAATAATCATACGCCAAAAAAAAAAAATGATGATATGGTTAATTAAGGTTGCCAAAACCCCCTAGGAAAATAATAGCAGGTGATAATACATCCGCTCAAATAGGAGAATTTTACTAATAATAGCTAATTACAATTACAAAAAATTTTAATTATAAACTTGCTCTGAAACTCTACCAATGCAGAACTCACATCATTTTCTTCTTCAATTACTCGCCTTTGGACTTGGAGCCCTACTCCAAGTTTGCAGCTCGCCTTCGGTCCAACTAACATACTCCAAGCTAGGTTGCCTATAGGATCTATATGTAGACATACCCGGTGTATCATTAAAACTCTATGCCAGTAAAAACCTAAAGGAAAAAAATCTGACAAAGGGAAATATGGTGCATGATTCAAGGTAAATCAAAGACCTTGAAAAACGCGAAGGAAAATATAAAAAGGAAGAATTTTCAATCCCTATAAAGTAAAGGAAGGATAAAATCTAGTGTCGAGAACCACAGTTAATTAATAATACTGAATCGAATGATTTACTACTTTGTCTACCATAACATTGACCTCACGAAAATTATAAGAAATCCTAACCACCAAGACCTCTATATAGCGTAAGTAACGTACCCATCGGCTGCAAAACTTTTAAGTAACTTTATCTGGTTTAGTCGTGAAAAGATTAACCACATTAATAGAGTCACACTTAAACTATAAATTTTAAAATTGAAACTCCTAAGCTTTTTCAATCGTCAGGGTAAAAAATAACCAGTTCAACATTGAAAGCAAAAGCAATTAATGGCCTGAGGAGTAGGAAAGCAACCTTTAACAATATCCCCTACAAATCCTGAAAATAGCCATATAGCTAGCAATACTAGAAGCAACTCGTACAACACCATTTGTATTCACCTTCATCCAATCCTGAGTAAGAGGAAACCATCTCACCACTTGATATTTGAAGCCACAGGGCGTTTATTGATAACATGAAAATTGTGAAAAATCAAGAGATCATTTTGCGAAATATTCATGCAACCAATATCTAGAGAATTAGTATATTTAACTACCGCCCAAACCATGACTTCAGCCGAATTCTTTGGGATGATTGTATCTTCAAAAACCATCTTAAAAGTTTACGAACTAATCTAGTAATTTATCCATATGTTAATTCAAAATTGAAAACTCATCATATATAAATATGGACACCACAAGGACAATTCATGGGGTGTAGGCGCCTACAATTTAAATGAATACCCATCACACTGTATCATCCGATTTTAATTTATTTAAATAATCTCATTATTAAGTTATTCAGTTAATTCTAAACTAATTGATTATATATTACATGAGTATGTATTAATTTCGAATTTATCAACTCAAATTAACCAATCCGATTAAACACAAATGTTCATATGGTATTATAGAGACGACGTGGGAAACTATAGACATATTATTTTAAGCTCCACTAAATTTGACAATTAACTAAACTCTTTAACTGCTTTATCAATTTTTTTAATTACAATGCTACTAAAAAAAAAATGGAACTGCACTCTTGAAATAAATATTATTTTTAGAAAAATTTGAATTCTTCATTGATATAATAATCACATATAAATCAATCATTCATAAACAATTCACAATTAGAGCTAGATTTTATTAATATATTAGTCTCTCTAATTACATAGTTCTCCGTAAGTGCCATTGATTTTCTAAACAATATGGTTTTGATCTTATCATAAATTGAGGGCTCATGTTGTTCAAGTCCCGAATCAACACTAAAAGGAATTGCATATCAATTTCATTATGAAAAGAATGGACTTAATCTCATTAATTAACATTCACAACTATTCATTTTGGTATGTTTTCAAATACAAGAAACGAGAGTCGACATCGTATGAACCCGTATCGAATAAGTCAAAAAACATAATGCCACAAATAGGAGGTTGTTAACAACTCAGACTTAAGAGCGTTCCATATATGATTATACCATTATTAACTATTTACCTATGAGGATTATCAGATATTCAAATTAATCATGTTGCCAACCTACACATAATTATATAAAGCATCTTCATCCAGATGGCACCTCAACAATAATCTAGATAGGATGGTCCAATTCATAATGGAGATTAAACAAGCTGGCTAGTAATAATTAATTAAAAATCTAAACTTTGATTACTTTTGTTGATAATTTAGACTATTATCCTTAAATATTATCCTCTTTTATATAATGTTTATATACAATATTTAAGGTCAAGCAAATAACTATGGATTTTTGATATTCATAAAATATCAAGTATACATGCATATAAAAGTATAATGCAATAAATCACTTATTTATTTAAGTTGCAATAAAGTCTCAAAACCATATATTTCATGGACATCAATGCTAACACCTTTAATGACGGTTTTAACCTTCATGATGTCTTTCTACACCGAATAAGCATTGTCGTTCCTTTTTTTTTTTTTTTAATATGAAATTGTAGATTATTGATGATTTGGTCGCGGAGAATGTTTAAGATTGGACTTGTGGATGATCTTTGGGCAATTATATGGTTAATGACATCGTGTCAAATGATTATACAGTTTCTCATTTTGTCAATTTGTTTGAGCAGAGATGTTGAGGCTCTGGTTTTGGCCATGGAATTTCAACGTTTTTCTGCTTGATTTGGTATTTTTCACTCTTTTAAAGAGGTTTGTAGTAATCTCCTTATGTTTGCCAAGTAGTAGAAGATTCAAAATTTACTCGCAAAGACCCGGACAAAGTAAATAGTAGGTTTTAGAGATTATATTTTCTACAAGGTCAGTCACTCTCAAACAAAACCTTCTATTCATACTTCGCTTATTTACTGTATAAATATGCTTTATTTATTTTTTTAAAATAGTAAATCACATGCAATACCCGATTATATATAATCTATTCCTTTAGAATTTGACAGGCATCATCATTATTAGTTTACCAATCCATCATAAAAGGTTAAGTTATTTAGAAGTGAGCTAATTAACTACAGTAATTTTATATATATTCCAACACTCCTCAAGTACACATGATAACAATACTAATAAAAGTGATAAAGAGTGCATGCAATTAGACATGATGTTTGAATTCAAGAAACCCCACTAACAAATACATCCCAAACACTTAAATTTTAATTAGGAAGTAAACCAATAATAACTTTATATTCTAACATTCATATTGGCCATAATTCTTCACAAAATTAAGGCTCTATAAATTTAGTTGTCAAAATTGAAAGTTTGACTCAAATTTATCTTTTGATTTAGAGTTCAAGGATAAATAACGCGATCGAGTTGTCCCATTTAAAATTCCCAATTGAAATTTTGCGATAGAATATACATTCCCCCTTGAAGGCACTCATCCTACTTTTTTTTTTTTTTTTTTTTCCAATTTAAATCTAGGAATTTATATTCAGATGTACACATCATTTAAGCTCACATGGGATGTTCTCATGACATGCACAGGACGGTACGTACTTTTAGATTGAATGAAACATGGACGATTTAAATGTATAACATGTACTTGGAAAATGAAACACTTGCACCAATCGATATGAGGTCAAAATTTTCAAATTAAGGGTTGAACCTCCTATAAGAGTATTTTTTCTTTACGGTGAAAGAAGTAATTTGCCTTCTTGTAAGGAAATCCTCATCCCACGTGGATTTGTCTTTTGGCATTACTTTGCTACTACCCCATATAATTGGTTGGTTAGAAAACATTTTCATAATCAATATATATGTCTACTTAGTTAATGAATTAGCAATGGCTGGATTTGCCCAAAGTGAGTGCCTTCTTTGTTGAGTGAACAACTTGCCTTCTCGTAAAGTTTTTGTTGAATATTTGAAATCTTCTCTCGGCCCTACGAATTGACAAGAGAAAGAGACCGCAAACCAAGATTAGTGGTACTAATATGGTAAAGTGTACTTGAATGCGCTGAAAAGACATTTCATCAGCCATCAGTATATTGAAATATTGATGTATGCATAAACATATATGTAAAGTACACACACACACTCTAGAATGAGGCACGTCCTTATTTGTAGTTTTTTTTTTTTTTTTTTTTGGGGGCATTGTTTATTTAAAAAAACTTGGAATTGACCATAAAAAAAAAAAAAATCATTTTTTCAGATTATTTCTCCATGTATATACATAAATAAATATGCTAATATTAATTTATAATTTCAGTTCTAGTATGGATTTATCTATTAAAAAATTTAATATTAAAAGAAGAAAAAAAATGGAACAACAACACACATACTGCAAAGAAGTGGAGAGTATTTATCAGAAAAGAAGCGGATAGAGTAATGAAAATGGCTTGTTGTGGATTTCTCACATGAAACTATTATATTGATATGTAAGATGTCAAAAAAAAAAAAAAAAAAAAAAGGAAAGAAACTTATGCCGCGTAGATTAATGTAAGTCATTGGATTACAACAAATGGGAAAAAAAAATAATAATAAATTTAATCATTATATTTTAAGTTAGAAAAAAAAGTGTGCAGCCTCATTCTCTTTTCTATATCACACACACACACACACACACACACACATATATGATTACTAGGGTTTTGCTCCTTTTCTTACATTCCGCACCGTACGTATGGTTGACCCTTGTGTGAAGAAAGCGGAATTGAATGGATCTTCAGGGATATTTGTTTTTTTTTTTTTTTTGTTTTTTTTTTTTTTTTCAAAAGATTAATAAGTATTCTTTTGCAAACAAATCTTAGATTAATAACGTGAGCCATCTTATCAAATGTCAAGAGAAGTCCAACTATAGGGGTTTTCTCAAATTGGTCTATTGTTTTATTATTATTATTATTATTATACTTGTCAACATAAGAATAAAATGTAAGGTTGTTAAGAAAAAACAATTTATACTATTTTTATTTTTTTTTCCCACCTTCCCAACAAGATCTTCGATTGGAGTTTTCGAAGAAGTTAAATAAGATTACTTCTAGAACACATACAAGAAAAACTAAGCACGGAAAGGGTTTGTGCAAGGTTCTTCTGAATGGAGTCCTTATATATCTTAACAACAAAATTCATTCCCAAAGAAATAAAGTTTATTAAGATACCCCCATTAATCTCTTTCGAGGTGTGAGATCTCTCTCTCTCTCTCTCTCTCTCTCTCTCTCTCTTTACATATACACGCATACACATATGTAGCTTTCTTCATCCATCAACAACATCATCCTTTGATTTGAAGTCTTTTCCTTATCCTCCGATTTTATTGTGTTTTTCAAATTATTGATGAGAGAAGACAATTAATATTAAGGTACAAAAAAATGTGACACCTCAATTATTATTGGAAAATTAAAGGAAAATACACAGTTAATGTTTAAGGATAAAGAAGAAACAAACAAAAGAAGAAATACTGACCGAGCCAAAAATACAAATAAGAAAGTAATACATTAAACTGGAAGTTGGCTAGAGTTTGAATTCCACTTTGAAAGACAAAAGAAAAAGAAATAACAAACATTGTGCCGCTAATAAGTGCATAATTGGTGATTACAGTAACATTGCTTTACCACTGCAAGATAATATCTAAGAAGTTGTAAATTAATTTGATTATTGTTTATGCATATGTATTATAATTGTAACATAAATAATTTCAGAAGGACCAATTTATTTTCAATTACATTTTGATTGAACTTGGGTTAATAACATATACTGATTATACTTTATACATAAAACGAATATTATATCAAATAACAACGGTAGGGTTAGTTAAGCTATGAGAGGGAAGAGATTTAAATTTTTTTCAGTAGACCTTATGCCTTAACAACTATATATAATATTAAGCAATAATCTAAGTTCCAATTGATCTAAATACGGAAAATAAAAGGTTTATACTATTAACTTTTACCAAATTTACTGCCACATCATATGTACGAAAACTCATTAGTTGATCAAATTTAAGTGACAACATTCGCTGATTTGGTCTCCCACATCAACTGCGCTCATGTAGTATTGATGTAATGTATATACCTGACTTCTTAATTATGACGTGATTTAATATATAACCCAATTAATATATATATATATATATATATTTATTACGCACCTACCTTTTAGAAAGAAGTTGAATGAGAATGGAAAGTTGTTAAGAGGAACCATCTCGAGGGATGCAACTGTTGTCTTCACTAGTGAAAGCCTAAATGCTGCTCGCCTAACCCAATTACTATAAATCATTTTACAAAACAAAGGCTTCACGCAAAATATCAATTACGTATTGCATACATATATTCACGCACATAATATTTATAGATTTAGATAGATATAAATAAGTAAACTATAACTAATATGTATATATATTTTGAAATTTAGAATTCATGTCTATAACTCCTTTTTTTTTTTTTTTTTAAATGTCTAGAACTGATACTTACAATAACTTCTATTTTAGGGCCGTTTGAGGAAGGTAATTTGGAGATTTAGTGTTGGATTAAAAAATAAAATGTAATTTTGAAAATATGCGTTTGGTTAAAAAAAAAAATTTGTTTGAACTGAAAAAGTGTAAAATCATGAAATATATTTAGAAAAAATACAAATACATATATTGTTTCATTCCTCTCGAAATGGATTACATACAAGAATGTCATAAATTTGACAGCTATTTATATTTATGCCCACCATAATATGAAAGTTGATAATTTTTCCATTTTATAACACTAAAGTTATCAAATTTAATATTAGAGTTAGCAAAATTAAAATGATGTACTCAAAACAAGGCTGTCTACTTAATTTTCTCTCTCAAAATTCTATGCAATAGGGGGAAAAAAAAAATCTTATTTGGACTTGAAAAACAAAGTTATGGACTTTTAAAGTTCGAGTTTACTGCATATATCTGGAGATGTAAATAGCAAAAAATTGATTGATTGATTGTTTGTTTGTTTTAATAAATTGAGTGAAAATTAGTTTTAAATTGAAGAAAAAGACAAAAAAAAAAAAAAAAAAATCTAGAATTCAGATGCCAAATGTGACCGGCCCTAAAAACCCTTAAACAAAAAGTCTAAAGTTAAGGTTACATAAAAAAACATTATTAGTAGTTGAAGTTCAATAAATATCATTTCTTTAGAGAATATATAGTTTAATATCCGATTGTTTGATGTAAAAATAAAAGGCAAATTATAAGTTTGGCCTAACACCCTAGATATACAGATCTGTTAATTTTGGCACCGAACGACTGTGACACATATTTATAATTGAAGCACAATAACTTGTCGTGTTTAAGGCAGTGAACCGCCCAACTGCAGATATATATATATATATATATATATATATATGTACATATTTCAGTCAATTACAACCAAATGCCTAACGTGGCGAATGTTAATGATTACTGCACATGCTTTCATTGATCGTAAATCTGACTAATTATCTCTTTTTTTTTTTTTCGGATGAATAATTGTTTGATTGTTATAGTTACGTAAATTCTATGAAACTTGGATTACCTACTCCTCCTAGCTGGACAAAGTGCTATTGCGATCGCTACAACGAGCTATTTCATATAGACACTCCCTCAGTCTCTTGAATTTGAAAATTTAGTTTTTAGTTTTTATTTTTTTTTTCTCTTGACAAACAACTTCCTGAATTTTTATTATTTGATATTGTCAATCTTTTTTTTTGTTCATATTCGCTAAAATTTGAACGGCTAGCCCAAAAAAAAAAATTTTTTTTTGGGTCATTTTTACTTGATTTCAATTCAAATTCCTTCTAAAGTTTAATTAGATCAAGTTTTAATTATTAAGTTCAAATTTTCAAATGAATTCGTCTTAAAATTAAGGGAGAGCCAAATAACATTTTTGAAGAAATAATAGTAAATTTTAGTATAAAATATTAAACATATTGATAAATAATATAAGGGTGAGTCTAATGACACCTTCTTGTATATTTTTTTCAAGACATACTTAAATCACCCACCAACTAATTTAGAAAATTTACTTATTACTTTCTACACATCTCTTAATATAACAAAAAGCCCTTGAAATAAATTGACATTTTTCTCCTGATTTCACCCACCGCCAAACCAAAACACTCGTTCTCTTTCACACTTTTAACTGCTTTTATTCTTTATTCCACGTTCCTTTATTATTATTATTATTATTATTATTATTATTTGGAATCGTGTATATACATGTCTACGTTGTATCTAGTTTTCATATTACAGATTTTCAAATAGCATTATATTTTCTTTTTTCCTGAAACACAATATGATATTAGTTTATTTATTTATTTTTTTTTTGTTGGTATATAGGTCTCTTGAAAAAGCTTACTATTGTTTGCTTCATCTCAGTTACACAATGTATGCGTTTTGTTCCTAAACCTTTTCAATAAAATAAAAGATTATAAGAATATTTTTGTCAAACATTAAAAAGTAACTCGAAATATCAAGATCTCAAAATACATAGCATAAAATGATTTAACACTGAAAATTGCTTATAATTATATTTGACTTTTGTGTTTTTTTTTTAAAGGTGCAGTAAAGAGTAATAAACGAAAATGTAAAAAACAAACTGACAATATAACATCTAAATAATTCTTGCTCATACAAAAATGCAAAGTGTCATTAACAAGATTGGGGGGGGGGGAGTTAGACGAAAGTTGAGGGAAAAAAAAAACTTAGCTTGCGTTTGATTTGCCGGTTGGAAATAAAATTTTTAAGTTTGAGTTGGTTGAATTTTTAAAAACTATTTATAAATTTTACTAACTTGTTAGAGAAAAAACAAAAATTGAGATGAAAAAGTAGAATTTAATTGAAGTTAAAATATTTCAATTTTATTTTTTAATATGAGGTGTGTGAAAAGTATATCTTTACTCACTTTTTGTCCTTATAGATAATTTAATTATGGATAATTAAGGAATAACAGAATTAGGGTGTATAAAAAGCGGACAAGGGTGTGGCAATAGACCCCACATAATACAACAATACCCCTCCTCCTTCCTTTCTCTCTCGATCTCTCTCTCAAAATGTGCACATAAATATGTATTAAAAATTAACTATAAATCTATAATTACTAGAAAATCCTAGGATTTATCAATAAAAGTATATGTTATATCCTATTATATTTTAAAAAAACTTATTATAAACTTCAAAAATACCTATAAAATATGTTATATGCTACAACTAAGTAAAAATGACGAGTAATGCCCTTCTTAGATTATCATGTGCATGTCATGTGAAAAAACTGTCCATATTTTAACTAATGTTAGTAAAAAAGGACTGACAATGTCAAAATTATAAGTTTAGGGGGTTGATTGTTAAGGAAAAAAAAGTTTAAAGATTAAATAATCAAATTTAAAATATTCAGAGGTATCAGTAAAAAAAACCCACGACAACATAGTTAAATTTGTGAAACTCTCTCGGTTTATTAAAAAAACAATTGTCTAGTTCTAATCGTACATAGGATATTAATTTTCATCACACACGGATTCAATTGTTACTCCTAAGAATTCTTACATTCCATTGTCCTCTTTAATTCCTCTTCATTCAATGGTTTTAATAATGTGTCGTCCATTAATTAAGGAAAAAAGTGGATAACTTAAGTTGCAAGTAGCACTATTTTTTTCCTTATTATTTTTAGGTTGAGTTGTAAGCCATTTTAATTTGATTATTATATGTTGGTCTTTTTTTTTTTTTTTTTTTTTTTTTTTTTTTATTTTATTAACAATTTGAGTAGGGACTCGATGGTTTCCTTTATACTTTTTTAGACAAGAAAAATTTGTGTTACTTGTCTACAGATATTGGATCTTCTATGCTGAGAATGACAAATTATAATTCTCTTTAATACAAACTTAGGTGGTGGTGACTTTGATGATAAGAAAGGTCTACTTAATGCTTTCGCTTTATCGAGTTTTAGGTCTAAGCCATAATACACGTAAAGTCTAGCTTTTGACAAGAAAGACCATGTGTTATCTATTCTTAAAGTATGGAGTCTATTAATTTTAAGATTTAGGATCATGTTTCTTATCATCTTATTGATATGATCAGTAGGCTCATCTAATAACCATTGAAATGGGGGTATAAGGAGACCACCGCGATTCCCTTCATTCTTATTAAACAAAAATGGACCTGCCTTGTAAAAGAAAAAAACAATATTGGGTTTTAATATGGTAATAAAGAGATAGTCACGTCAGCTGTACCTGAGTAATTTTAACAGGTGTAAAAAAAAAAAAAGAGCTTTCTATGTGTAAGATCATTAGAATGAAAACTTGTCCACCGATTTCCAATGTATTTTCGTGTTGCGTATTCTAGAAAAGTTTAGGCTTGTGGTTTTCATAATTTTAAATCCTCCCCTTTTTATTAATTATTTTCAAACGAAAAAATAATAATAAATAAATAAATATTCAGCCACCTCTTTGTTTTTCGTTTTGCAAATTAATAAACACAAAAATATGTTTCATAACAAATATTGTTTTTTTCTTTTAAAAGGTTTTTGACTCTTTTGCCCGCTAAAATAAACATCGGTAAAAATATATTTTTGGTTTAAAACACGACTTCAAAAAATGTACATAATGGACTCGAAGTTGTTGTTGGTTTTTTTTTTTTTTTTTTTTTTTTTTTTTTTTTTTCAAACGAAAATGTCGCATGCATGTGTTAAGTTAAAGACTTACATGTGGGCATGGAAAACGTACAAAAAACTTGGAAACTCAAAGACAAACAGCTTTAAATTTCCACACTATTATCACGGAAACGCGTGAGGCAAGACTATTAACTATTTGCCAGACTAGTACCAGCTCTAAATTTCCAAGGCACTTTCTTACTGTGATTTTTCAGCAACTCAATAGCACATATATTGAGTCATTTTCAAATCAAAGATTATGTTAGATCCAAACTCCAGTGCAATATATATCTATCATTAGGACATATATCTACTTTAGAGCTATGCACCAGTAAACAAGATAAGCCATCTTTCAAATTGAATGCTGATCCATTACAATCTTGGTATAAATGAAGTCTCACCTTATTTATTACATTGATTGTGACATGTGACATTGGATTTGCGGGAATAGTAGTTTCGGACTATATTTTTTTTACAGAGTTGGTAGTATATATTCCACCCACATATAAACTTTCTATATGATCAATTCAAGGTTTTGATTTGCTTTCATAAGTTAGATACATGAATGTAAATCAGACATAAAATTGATATTATAAAAATCGGTTTTCATACTATCACGAAAGACTACAGAAACATCTAGAAGAATTCCATTGACAATTTCAAAGGTTTGTGAAGTTAGCATGGGACAAAATGGACCTACATAATCAAAGTTCTGATAATTCATATTTAATTATTTTTAATCAAATCTGTAGTCAAATAGATATAATTATTAGTTTTGGTTCGAATCATGATCAGGAACTAAAAAAGTGCACTTCAAAATTCTGCAAGTATTTTTATGAGAAACAGAATGTTGAAAACTTATGTGACCATCGATATATATAATTGTCTGCCATACAATTTGGCATTCCACAATGTGTATTAACAATTAGAGTTAAGTACATATAAATGTTCCGGTGTACTCGTCTAATTATTTATCTATCCATCAACTACTACAGGAAATATATATATATATATATATATATGTATTTGCCATCGTCAGATTTGAACGCGATGCCGGTGGTCACCCAAAGCCTCGCTCCCCATGCCCACCCAGATTTGGGCATGAACATAAATCCCCATCGCGCATGAACATCTCCGGTTGTCGAGAACTTAGATAATGAAAGCCATTGAAGACCTTGAATAATTTTCATTGTCTTAAAAAAAAAAAATCACTTCACACCATTCTTTCATGTCTCAAGCAAATGAAACTTGAGAAAAATCAAAGCATAATACCTTAGACAATCCAAATGGAAACTTAAGTGAACTACAATAGAAGAAGAAAAGTTACTGAAGGGAAATAAAACTCCACGCTGAGTCAGTTTCCACAGAGAATGGGGGACCATGGCCTATGAATTGGCAACAGGCGGGGTCGGGGAATACTTTCCTATCCTTATCCTCCCTAAAACCATCTTCATCCCCACCTAAATAGAAGCGGGGCCGGAACCGGTGATTTCTTGTTGGGAACCTTTCATGATACTTGTCCAATTTACCATTTATTATACATACATAATTGAAAAAAAAAAAAAAAACGATTTAGTTGTGCTTTTAGCTGAAAAAACCTTATACTTGATTAATACATTCAACAATTACATATTAATATCCTGCTTGGGTATTGGGTAGAGAGTCTATTATACCTACATATTTGAGAAAAAAAAATTAAGAAAAAAACGATTTAGTTGTCCTTTTAGTTGAAAAAACCTTATACTTGATTAATACACTCAACAATTACACATTAATATCCTCCTCGGGTATTGGGTAGAGAGTCTATTATTCTCTTGTCAATAAAAAAAAAAAAAAAAACTAATACTGTTTAAAGATAACTATTTATAGTATTTGAGATATATATATATATATTTATTTATTTATATGCGCTTATAAATATATAGGTCACTTATATGTTGAAGCGGAAGCGGAGGAAGGGGGGAAGGGCTTTCCCCATCTCCATCCAATCTGCGGGGATTAAAAATCCCCACCTCCGAACATTGTACTCCTGTTCCCACTTTAATCGGGACAGATCCCTCCAGGATCCATCCTCACAGAAAATACTATCATCTCTTATCATAAGTTATATATTCTAATAGTGGATGTATTGGATCTAAAATGTAATTGATTTGTCTAATAATTTTGTTTAATTAAATTAGCTCACTTTAATAATTGTTTATTTAATTGATATTAATCCTGAAATGAATACGTGACTTCAAAATTACAATCGTGTGTTTTGATATACCAAGGTGTAACTTCAATAATTAAAGGTTACCACACATACAGGCATGATTACATAAATGATGATAATATTATTCAAATATTCATAGCTTTTTTAAAAATAGTTATTTTTATCATCTTAAAAGTATTATTTGGCATTCAAAGAAATATAAAAGATCTCGATCAATTGAATATTAATATTTCATTTATGAATTTATAAATAGGGTTTTTGCAATGGTGAAATAATAGAACATTAAGATAAATAATCGACAACAAAAACAGAAAATGTCCTTAAGTCAGCTATAGAGAACCTAGAGGTACATTTCAAATGATTATACATGTCATGGAAAAAACCAAATTGGTACAAGTCAAACGCCTTATCAAATGCACAATTTAATTTAAATCTAAATACTACAATCTAAATATTAGTGCAATACCATCAAAATTAATAATTGAATGGATAAATGAATTTGCAATTAATTTATTTATAATTATTGTGCTTGTAATATATAGATGTTCATCGGGTCACTTCACTGACTCACAAATTCTTGCAAGCAAAACAGGATAATGCGTATACAACTGGTTGTGTGCTAATTTGCCACGTATGCATGGCGGACACATACCGCTTATATGAGAGAGAGAATAACAAAAGAGACTGGTATATTGATTGAAGTTCTTTTTCATGACTCTCCAGAGAAAATTGTTAGAAGTAGTTTTTCAAAAAGTTATTAATCAGATCATGTTGTTAATTTATTATATATGTATGCAGCAACATAAATTTGCTTTTGCTTGATTTGATAATGATTTTTATGTTTCATTGTGCAACTTCAATGGATTTTGACCGTAATTTTTCCAATCCGCAGAAGATTACAATCAACAAAAGAATGAAAAAGTTTTAGAAGGCCTACGAG
Source organism: Ficus microcarpa (assembly GCA_025413485.1). Taxonomy (NCBI): domain Eukaryota; kingdom Viridiplantae; phylum Streptophyta; class Magnoliopsida; order Rosales; family Moraceae; genus Ficus; species Ficus microcarpa. Next base: position 5,417,078 of record CM046377.1, on the reverse strand, counting down.
GAAACATAGGTAAGAACACTCGCATGTCCAAAAGTAACACGAAAAGCATTAGCATAAGGACAAAACTCCAAAGTAATTTCTTGATTAGAATTGGAAAATAACTTAGACAAATAGGAGTCTATTGAAAACAAAAATCCAAAATTTTAAAAGCATCACTCTGACAAACATAAACACAATCATGCAATGCGATGTATGTATTTGATGTGAGTACTGGGTTTTTTTTTTTTTTCCCCCTCTATTAGTAATACTAATAATAAACGCAATTATCCTTTTTTTAGGAGCATTTCACTTGTAATTTGTAAGTATCATTTTATGGCAATTTTTACATAATTTATGTTTCTTTTGAGTTACTTAATAGTAAAAGACCCCGTTATTCATATAAAACTATCTGAAACGCGGAATAAGTAAAATGAATTAGCCTCTTTTATTCCCTGAAATAACAAAGAGTATTACAGAAATATTCACATGTTGTTGATCGACTATGCCTTTTTCTCAAGAATGATAAACTTCTATATTAAAAAGAATAATTGGGTATAATATCTTTCAGATACATCTTCTTACATAACCTCGTTTGAATGTAATAATTTTTTATAACCCCAGTATGCCAGCCACAATAAAAACTAATTTATTGCTAGTAACTATCGAAAAAAGGCTAGTATTGGCTACAATCAAAGTTTGTGGATAATAATGACAAGGAATAGACAAACCAAACCACAGATAGATCATGAAGAATTTTGACCACCCGATTTGAACATGGCCAGCTGTGGAAGGTGACTGCTATTAAAATCTCTCAAAGCTTATCTACAAAACCAAAAATTGAATAAAAGATTAAAAAAAAAAAAAAACAAACAAACAAACACATATACAATAATTGGTATTGTTTCTGCATGTTTTTCAGGCGTAAACATGAAAAAAGTTTTCAAATATATTAAGTTAGCAAATAGTTTGAAAACAAAAATGTAAACGAACGGAGACAAGTATGATTTTTGTTAATAAATGAAAAACAGTTAAAAACAAAGCTGAAAACAAAAAGAGACGAGAAAACTTTTAATTTTTTTAAGGTTTAGTATTTAGAAAATTTTCATATCAGTTAAAATTGAAAGATAGCAGTTATCAATAAAATAATGACAATTTAATGCCAAAAATTGGATTGTAGTTGTTATCTCAGCACCACTCTCCCTTTATTATTAATATTATTTTTTAAAAAAGACATTTCTTGTTTGAATTTTGGAGTGAAAGAATTTGAACTTTACACTTTTTTTTGTTTATTTTTTGGAGTTTTTTTTTTTGAACTTGGGAGTGAGGGGATTCAAATCTGCACCTTAAGGTAGAATCATATGTAAAATAGCATCAACTTAATACATATTTTTAGAAATGTACTTAGATACAATTTCATATTTTTCTTATCCAAAAATCAATCCCTCTAAAATCTACAAGCAAATGCAACTTTAGAAAGATCTGAACATCATTCTTAAAAACTTCTCAACATCATTTTTATTTTAAATTATATATAAAACGTTCCAAACACAGGTGCTTTTTGTTGCAACAAATTATCGTTCACTCGTATGCATATAAATGTCATTGAGAAATTCTCTATTGTGACAATACTCTGAAAACAAATTTTATTACCCAAACGATCACCATATCCTTCTTCTTCCTCTTTTTTATTTTTTATTTTTATTTTTATTTATTATTATTTCTTTCATTATTATTTAAAAGGACTAAGTGGGCTGATTAAAATTTAGAGTCAGATATAAAATGAATTTTGTGAGGCAATTTCATGACCATAAGAATTTCCAAAAGTAAAAAATATAGTAAAAAAAGATTTTTTTTTTTTTTTTTTTTGGGAAAACAAAGACATTCTACATATATTGTACAGTACCTAGTTTACGACAATAGTGAGTAGGAGTTAAGAGAAGGAGATCTGAATGGCACACTGTTTGTGATCAAATGACAAACAAAAGAATACAAAGTGTACAAATTTTAAATCCTCTGCATTAATCCTCAAATCTCTCTAAAAGTGTATAAAATTCATATATCAACCCCTATATATATAGAATCTATTTTGACAGGAAATTCTGTTCCCATTCCTTCATCTTAACAGCACGTTTCTTTTTAGCTTTTTCCTTAGCTTGTTGATTAAACTTAACTCGTTAGTTGCTTCAGTTTTGTTCCTTTGAACGCCGTCATCTCATTTAATCACTTAAAAACCTAGCTCAATTCACACGACGTTGTTTTCCAGAGAAGCTAAAATTCAACCCCCACACATACAATTCTCCAATAGCCGATCCCATGGTAGAAGAATTTTCTAACTTCACCTAAAGGTGACATATGGAACGATGGTCCACGAGTCACGATCTTCATCCCTTTAAAGAAGAAACATGTAACATGCTTTTTTTTTTTTCCCCAGCAAAAGAAAGAGAACAAATTGGAAAACTTTGGTACATTATAACGAAATTGACATATTTTCAGATTGAATATTATTGAATGTTATAATAATTAAATCAATTTTTTTTTTCCTTCAAATACCCTCGTATAGGTGCGCGCCCATCTACGTGGAGCGTTGTCATTGCGCGTAGGACGTAGGTCCCTTCCCAGGTCCTACGACCATGCACCTCCCCAACACGTAAGGTTGTCGATGCAAATGTATATGGAGGTGGTTTCATTGAGTTCCTATTCTCCTCCCTCGACGTGCGTCCCCAACCGTCCATCAATAAGAATCCAATGGCATGCATAGAGGGTTTTTTTTTTTTTTTTAATTTTAAGAATTATTTTATTCAGAAACTCGAAAGGGGGAAAAAAAACCGTAACACTTTAGAATGGACAAAGGATGGCCAACGACTGAGACAGTCTCTTTCTTGTGCTATCGAGAAAGAAAAGAAGGAATAGCTAGATGATCGTTCACATGAGAATTCTGTTAAAGTTTTAACAATTGTTAATGTGGCCTGGACCACTATTACTAATGAAATGTAATTACGTACGGCCATAGATTTTTACCTAATCCAATGAGTAAAAAGTGTAATATATAGTAGTTTTTAGTAAATAATTAAAATAAATAGTTGATTTTTAAAATATTTAAAGTAAATAGTGAGTTTACAAAGTAAATACTTAATTTACTTTGTAATAGCAAATGTGCTAGGTTTTTAAAATGTTTAAAATAAATAGCGATTTTACTAGTTAAATACCTAATTTACTTTTTAATAGCAAATAATATGCTAGGTAAATACACCTAATTTACTTCTAGTAAATAGCAAATTTACTTCTAGAAAACAGATTATTTACAAAGTAATTAAATTTGTTATTTACTTAATAAATTTATTATTTACTGTTATTTAATTTAAACATTTTTATAAAAACATATTATTTATTTCAATTATCTATATCGAAAACTGTTATTTGCTTTTTTTATCTATTTTTGTTTGGGATAAATTGTCCAAATTTAAGTGTATTTGTGGACAAATAATAGTAGCTAAACACACCAATAACATTATTTTCATGTGCAAAATGTTCTTTTTTTTTTTTTTTTTTTTAATAATTGAAGTCCAAAAGTTATCTTAAACTGGACCATTTGTCCCAATACCTAAAAGCATGGACGAGCGGAGCCCATTTTAGCCACCTAATCATTTGATCAAAAGAGCAATTCATCTCCATTTAATGGGGCTAAGTGTTTCACAGGAGTAATTATAAATACTCCATCTCTCTCTCTCTCTCTCTCTCTCTCTCTCTCACGCACTCTTCATATTTATATACACACACGTATGTGGGAGCCCTCCTGTGCGACACCCTTACAAACGAGACTTGTAATATTTTTTATGCATTGTTGTAACAACGGCTACAAAAAAAGATTATAACATAACATTTTTTCTTTATATATATATATATATATATATATCATTGCTATGCGATGTACATGCATAAATAATTTCATATATCATGTGATGTATTGGGAAATAAAGAATTAATGTTTACCAAAGGGGTTAAACGAGTATTATGGTTACTATCGAACTTTAAAAAGGGGAAAAAAAAAAGTTGTAATTGGACAGGCGGAAAAAACTATATTATTACTATTTTTTTAAATTGTTTAATTCGCTGGGAGACAAAGTTGAGTAGCTTATTGTAATTGTATATTTACTTTGAAGAATTAAAATGCAGAGAAATTTCAAAAGAAGACGTATATTTAGGGAATGTATGTAGATTTTTATGTTAAAAATAAACATGCTAGAAGTGAAGGGATTAAGATGTAAGTTTATCATCATAATATACGGAGGGTGGGTGAAGAACCTAACTACTTCCTTTTCTTTTCCTTTCTTTTTCTTTTTATTATTTTTTTGTGTAATGACAGAAGCTAGCTAACTACATAATAGTTTATGTACATATATAAAGTGTATTTAAGATAAACAGGGCATTCTTATTTCTACACCAGTCAAGAGCCAATAAAAGTTTTAATCTTTTCCCATTAGCTAAAAAAAAAAAAAAAAAAAAAGGAAAAGAAAGTTTATCATAAGTGTATTGTTCGAATTTGTCATTTTTCAATTCAAAATAATAGAAAAAAGGATTTTCATTTTTCTTATATATTTTCCCTTTTTTGTTTTTGAGAACTAATTTCGGCAACATTAAGAGGGTCGTTACGACACACAAAACAAAAGTATGGCACAACTAATAGTACATATGGCAAATTTAACTTTATCACACATTTAAAAAGACAACTATGTATGATTATCTGTATATATAAGACATATGTAATTATAAATGTCATATTTATGTGTATGGATAAACATTTAATAATATATAGCTTATATATATATATATATATATTGCTGAATTTATATAGAGATATAGGTTGGGATTATAGGTGATTATTGATGTATGAAGTGTCAGGAAGGATGCAATCCCACAAGTTATAATATTTGCACAGATGGTGGCTGGTTAGAACTATGCATCTAACAGTACGTTCTTATAAATAAATACATATATATATATATATATATATATATATATCATGAATAATCTGTCCACCAATTTTGACTCCGGTAGAGTGGGTTGGGCAGGTGACATTAACCATCCAAAAACTGTTGAGAAAATTTAGGCCAAAATTTGCCATCAAGGCTGCAACAAACGTTCTTATAATTATATATATGATAATATATAGTTAAGGTTTTAATTTTGTGTATGTTTGATATGGATTATGTCGATAATAAAAAAAACATGGCGTACACATTCTGAAGGGGTTTTTTTTTTAAGGGGTAAAAAAAAAAAAAAAAGAAAACCTCTCACACCAGATGTAAACTCAATCAAGATACTTGTTGGGAACTTTTGAATAAGTAAATTAATACGGGATTATATTTGTATATGAGGGTACCAAAACTTTGATGCTTTGATAAATTCGTTATTCTCTCTTATCATTTATCATTTATTTATTTAAAGAAAAATATATACAAACTCAATCCAGATAAAATATAAATGGAACACTCTCATTATGTTGGTCGGGATGTATTGCAAGAAAATATATAGCATATATCATGCAGAGTCATTGAGATTCCGGATTATGATATGAGGACCAATCTCTCCGCCTATAAATAACGGATTGTGGTTCAGAAAAATATACCGCAGAGGACAACAAGATTTTAATTTTGATAAGTTCATTATTAACTTCCGATGCATGCATGCGTTAACCTTTATTTTTTCAAACTAGATGCCTCTTCTATTTACTCGAAAGAAAACCTTAAATACTACTTGTAAACTTAAATACTTTGATGCCTATATATATATATATATATATATATATATATATATTTAAAAAAAAACTTATTGATTTTCGTTCCTACTAAAATATATGTCTAACCTTTATTTTTTCAATCTAGATGCCTCTTCTATTTACTCGAAAGAAAACCTTAAATACTACTTGTAAACTTAAATACTTTGATGCCTATATATATATATATATATATATATATATATATATTTAAAAAAAAACTTATTGATTTTCGTTCCTACTAAAATATATGTCTAGTTTATCCTGCTTTTGTAAGGTGCTCAATGTGAAAGAACCGTCCATAATTATGAAACATTTTTCTCACTCCAAACATACGAAAAAGAAAGTGGGAACAAATTTCGCCAAACTATTCATTAACTACTTGCGTGCACTCTAGCTCATAATTGCCGTCGTCCCTTCCATCCTCTCCACTATATATGATTTGTCCTTCACCCCCGCTCCTGGTGCTCACTTGATCATCATTATCTTCTCTCTCTCTCTCTCTCTCCCTCTCTCCTCTCCCTCTCTCTCTCTCTCATTTGAGCTTATTGTGCCCTTTTTGTTTGACATTCTCTCTCTCTCTCTCTCTCTCTCTCTCTCGCTCTCTCCATCTCTGTTCTTCTCCAATGGAGTTGGAAAGCGTACTCAAGTTTCTTGAAAACAAGTCCATTTTGGTCACCGGTGCCACTGGCTTTCTAGCAAAGAGTACCTTCACTTATAAACTCCTTATAGTCTCTTTCTTATGCCGGCTTTTGCGTCTGTGTGTGTGTGTGTGTGTGTGTTTTTTTTTTTTTTTTCCTCTGTTGATGAGCTATACTGAGGGGTTTTTTTTTTTTTTTTTTTTTTTTTTAATAAGTTTTTGTGGAGAAAGTGCTTAGAACTCAGCCGAAGGTGAAGAAGCTCTATCTTCTTTTAAGAGCCAAGGATGACAAATCGGCCGCGCAACGTTTGAATAATGAGGTATAATTTATGTCTATTTATTTTCCTAACAACATATATAAACAAATTACCACACATATATACACATCTCTATATTCTTCCATCAGGTGCCAAGTAGTACTTAGTTGGATGTTCTTCCTTATCTCGATTTTACATCTAAATACATTACAAGAGTGCGCAAAGATACCGACTTAGTCAGGATGTCTTGGTCACTTACTAATTTTTGTTATCATAATTTATATAAGAAAGATTTTCATATTTGCACTTATATCTATATGTGAGTGCTAAAGATTTAGTTGTTTAATTTGTATGTAACACGGATTTTACAGGTGATTGGCAAAGATTTATTTAGAGTGTTGAAGGAAAGATGGGGACCGAATTTTAGCTCCTTTGCTCGGGAAAAGATGACAGTAATGGCCGGAGACATTACTCGTGGAGACATGGGGTTGACGGATGCAAAATTGAGGGAAGAGATGTTGAGCCAATTAGATGTAATTGTTAATTTGGCTGCAACAACCAATTTTGATGAAAGGTACATTAACACAATGACGTGCCTTTTATGAGTAAACCTCGATCTTCTTTCACACTAATTTATCATTATTAAAGTAATGACAAAAAAAAAAAAAAAGCAGAAACAAATATAGAATAAGAAAAGACTTCTAATTTTTTCTGCAGGTATGATACGTCGCTTTTCCTCAACACATTGGGAGCTAAGCATTGCCTGAACTTTGCTAAGCAGTGCCAAAAATTAAAGATCCTGGTCCATGTTTCCACAGGTACTTATATATATATATATATTTACGGACATGTATTAATTATCAGTTTTTCCTTATTAATTACTTCATTTTCTTGTTAGTCTGTAGCGTTGAACTAAAAAACTTTAAAGTCAACTTATTAGCTTGCTTTGTAACAATTTAGTTTGCCCGTTTAAAGCAGCTCTATAGTACTCCTGGACCACTAAATTTTACACACACAAACACATAACAGATGACATCATGTAGATGGCATCGTGAGATTCGATGAAGTGTATTAATTGTCGAAAATATTTTACTTTTTTTCCCTAATAATGATACATGATTTCCTGTCCCAGAAAATAAAAAGAAGGGGAAAAGATTGAAAATGATATTCTAATCAACTTCTCCCCCTTTTTTTTTTTTTTTTTTTTAAGTGTTTTTCTTTTTAGTTTTGCTTCTTTCTCCATTTAGTTATTATTATATGCGTGTCACCTACTCGTACGGATTATTTTACGAGGGGCATAGCAACTCTTTCTATTTTAGCGAGGACGCAAAATTATTTTTCAAAATTAGATTAAAAAGATAAAAAATATATATATTTATATATAAAGTTCAACAGGGATGTGTATATTAAAAGTTCATGTTAGCAGGGAGAAGACAGAAAAAATCATAAATCTTTATATCGTCTTCAAAAAATGATTAAAAAAAAAAAAAGATCAATGGGGGTATCCGTCTTAGACCTTTATATACACGTGAGCTTTTTTGTGCAACACCTATAAGATGACATTATTGTGACTATAATTTATTCTAATGTAAAATTTTTCAGTAATATTTATCATTTACATTAATAGTTTTAAATAGTACATTTAAAAGTTTATATAAATAATTATATATAAATCAATTATTATTACAAGATGTAAAATAAAATATTATAAAGATTGTTGGAGGAGAGCATAATATATATATATATATATATTATTGTATATAGTTTGGCAATTCAATACCAGCGTCGAAATTCCTGTAGTAACATTCCAATGACGTTGGCACCCGTGAAGAGAGTGGTTGAAGAATATTTCTGTTAGTTTTCAAATAATAAAATTAGTTTGTCTCTAAAACAAGTAATTGTGTTTGAAATAATGTTGTTTGATGATCAGCTTATGTGTCTGGGGAAAGGGGTGGACTCATTCTTGAGAATCCATATTACATGGGTGACACTCTCAATGGGCCACGGGTTTAGATATCGACAACGAAGTGAGACTTGTTGAGGAAAAACTCAAACAACTCCGAGCTGAGGAAGCTTCAGATTCGGATACCACTTGGCTATGAAAGATTTTGGCATTGCAAGGTTTCATATTCTCTCTCTCTCTCTCTCTCTCTCTCTCTCTATATATATATATATATATTTCGAGCATTATCACGGGACAGTTTATAATAAAAGTCACATGGCATAGTTAAAATTGTGCCCCAAAAAGGTAAGCCATGGAATGGTACCAAAGATCAATAGCTTTTAAGAACCTACCGAACGTTAAATCTATAAATGTCTATCTCTCTCTCTCTCTCTAGTATTATAAATCTATTCACCCCTTCATCCAAGATTGCTTATTTGGACGAAATTTTGTTTTTGTTCCTTAGGATTTTTCTTTTTTGGCCCCTTTTTTTTTTTTTTTTTTTTGAGTAAATTGATAGGTTGGTCCCTGAACTTTTAACTTTGTGCAATTTTAATCTCCGAACTTTGTCTTGTAGCTAAGGTCCCTTAACTTAAAAATGTTGTTATAATAGTCCTTTACGTTAATTTTTAAACAGAATCCGTTAATTAACATCAATTTTTGACCAAATTACTAACGGTTTTTTTTTAAATTAAAAAAAATGACTATTATGACATATTTTAATAGTTTAGAGGTATATCTTCTTCTTTTCTTCATAACTGAAATGATTATAAAATATTAAAAAAATTGTTACAGTAACATTTTTATTAATTTTTTTAATGAAATCCGTAGTTAACATCACTTTTTGGTCAAATTACTAACAAATTTCATCAAAAAAATTGACAGAAAGAACTATTGTAGCAACATTTTAAAAGTTTATGGGCATTCTAACTACAAAAAAGGTTTATGGATCAAAGTTGCACAAAATGAAAAGTTTAGGAATTGAATGAATAATTTGCCCTTTTTTCTTTATTTCAATCATTTTTTCCCTATTGGTCAATTTTTTACATTTTAATCCTTTTTTTCTTTTTTGTCTTTTTTTTTGTGCCTCTTTTATTTTATTTTCAGGTCCTTTTGTTTATTTTGTTTATTTTTTTTAAGTTTATTTTGTACGAATTCTTTTCTTAGTCAGATAAATTTTTCAAATATATCCAGTTACAAAGCATATGGTTTTAAACTAGTGTGTGTGTATATATATGTAGTTGCATTTAAGTTGATTAATAGCTTTTCTAGTAATAAAAAAAAAAAAGGTTGATTAATAGCTAATTTACCACATTGCATCTGGTGATCCGCTCTATCAGAGGCTTGGCACATTTTTCTTTTTCTAGTCACATGATAGATTGGATCTCATGCGTTTTTTTTTTTTTTTTTTTTTTTTTTTGGTTAATTTTTATTTATTTATTTTTCATAAAGATGGAAATTTAGTACAATAATTTGTAAAATCCGTGTTCGAACTTAACGTGTACAGTATATTATTAAATGGCGGGCAAACCGTACTACGTACAAACGCGTATATATAAATTAAAGAAAAATCCACACACACGCCACATATCTAGAGTCAAATTTCCCACACCAAAAAAAAAAAAAAAAAAAATCCACTCTTTCATTTATTCGTTTTGATATGTGTGTGGTGTTGTGTCTTTTATAGTACTTTCATGAAATACTAGAGAAGTGGGTAGTAGCCCTTTAAAGAGAATTAAAGGGAACACGAAAATGTAAAGAAAACTTTCTTTTTCTTCTGGATGAAACCATAATATTGCGGCTATTGATCAATTATTACTTGTTGCTTGCTTGGCTGCTATGCATGGTTGTTTGATAATGCATGGTTGTTTGATGATTTGTTTATCATATGTTTTGATAACATATCATATAAAATAGCTAAATGTCGCTAATTAAAATTGTTCATGAATGTTAACTAAAACCTCGATTTTTTAAAATATTGAGTGGGAGAATATTTGGTAAAACTAAGACCTTCATTATTGGTCGATATTTGAAGCATGTATGGTTAACGTTATATAGTTTGGGGTAAAATGTGAAAAACCAAATATGTTTGCTACATTTTTGGCTTGGCATCTCCTTTTACTGCACCCTCTCTAAGGACTGACTTAGTCATATGTACATACAGACAAACACACACACACACACACACATATATATATATGTAAATATGTAAATTAAAGAAGAAAAAGAAAAAAAAAAAAGTCAACATATTTTTTTTTTTTTTTTTTTTTTTTTTTTTTTTTTTTTTTTTTTTTTGAAATTAAAAAAATTAAAAAAAAAAAAAAAAAACTAACAAAGAAGTCCACAGTAGAGGTAGCAAAAAAAAAAAAAAAAAATGAAAGATGTATTGTCGTTTAGTGTGGTTTTCCAGATTAAGGCATTTGATTTTTCATCACTTTCGGATTCAGAGAGACAAGTAATTGAAAACTAATGAAATCATAGCAGACAGTCTTCACCATCATTTAATATCAGTACTTAAAACTCTCCACCAAACTCAACCAACAAAATTGATCGTTTACAAAGTTTTTTTGTTTTGTTTTGTTTTTGTTTTTTGTTTTGCTTCAATTGGTCATTAAAAGGCGTTGGCATCACAATAGTCCTTTTTAGTAGGTGAACTAGCTTTTACTAACAAGGAAAAACGATATGGTTGACAGCAGTCACAGCGACCCATAAGTTTTGGTCGTCCCAAGTCTTCACCTCCATTTATTACTCTCTAACCGTCAAAATATCCGTTTATACACCAAAAAAATAAAAAAAAAAGTGTGAAAAAATATCCTATAGATATACTTTCTGCTAGAAAGATATTTTTGGGAAAAGTCAGTATGTCCTATCACATTTACTACAATTGCAGTGTTGGAATAGTCCTCTCATTAGGTTGTTAATTATAAATGATGGTGGTACAGAGTCTTCCTTCTTATCATATCAAAGATTTAAATTATGCATTGTATTTCGAAATCTGTATTAGAAAATATGTGCTTGATAGGCTCTATCTATGGGTATATTTGGTAGGAATGTGAGAAAATTGAAAGTACGGAGTGATAGATCAGCTAAGTTAGAGAAATTAGAAAGGAATGAGAGGTAATTTATCTTTAGATGTTTGATATAGAATCTCTTCAACAATATTTTTAATTTAAGAAAGATCAAAATCCGAATATTTTAAAGTATTTAGAAGCTATCCCCTTAATCATTTCATTAGTCTTTTCTCTTCTATTAAATAATTATAAATATCGAAATCCTTTTACCCATTCATCTTTCCTTCCTTTTTTTTTTTTTTTTTTTTGTCATACTAAACACACCTTGACCTGTTAACTGATAAAGAATCAAAATCAAGATCATTACCATCTTCCCTGTGGCAAACAATAAACTCTTATAATAGTCTTAAATAACGAGGTGGAATCATCATTGGTCACTTTTAATTTCGAAAATTTAATTATCAATTTTCTTGCTTGGCTAGTCGATTTGCCATTAATTTTTCAATATATATATACATATATAAATATATAAATGTAGAATGATACATATTATGAGAATATATGTCAATCTTATAATCACATTGGAATGCACAAGAGCTTGACAGGTCAATATAGCGTTAAAATTTTTTTTTTAATGTAGAGTTTTAAATTATAAGTCATTAGATGTCTATATCTCTCTTCCTATTCTATTTCGCTGCATATGTTTTGGGATGTGGGGGAAAAACAAATAACAACTAATAAATAGAAATCAGAATTTAAAAGTCTTGTGTTTTATCATGGTTATCATTTTTCTGTTCCATGTTTTCGTGTTGCGAAGAAAATTAGAAGCTTACGACCCTTAAATTAGCTTTAATCACAAGTTAGACTAGTGTTTTCCTCGTTTTATCCGCCAATTGGGTAGTATGTTTTTTTTTTTTTTTCTTCCTTCAAGTACACGAAAAATTAAAAATAAATAAATAAACAAACCACAGAAAAAACAAAAATGTCCCTATCACAGTCCCAATCTTAGATAACAATCAATATCTCTAGCAACTCTAATTCCCAGAATTATTTCTTCTATCATTTCGCGTGCCACAATGAAAGCAAAAAGGGTCACTTGCAAGAGTGCATTATTAGCAACTTATATTTGTGGTCCCAGCTTTCTTTTTCTTTCTTTCTTTCTTTCTTTTTTTTTTTTTTTTAAATTTTTTTGTTCATTTCATCAAACATATGTTCCCAACTATACCTCATAAGAATTAATGCAATGGAACATCATATTATACTATCTTCCCAGTAAAGGCATTATTACGGCTCTACGGCAGAGAAATTGTTTTTGAACTAAGATTTGGGTCAAAATTCAACAACAGAGTACTATTATTTATTTATTTGTTTATTTTGTGTGAAAAAGCCCGATTCAATCCCGTTAAATTAAAATCGTAAAATTTTTTCTTTCAAAAGATCATGATCTTTTTTTTTTTTTTCTTGGGTTCAATTTTCTTTCTTTCAGTTGTTCCAAACCCATTTGAATGACTTTTTTTTTTATTATTTATATTATTAAATTTTAGTGGAATGAAAATGGATGAGGATGCTAAAAAAATATAAACCTAATCAGGATTTTTGGTGTACTTGTTGACTTTTATTTTCACAATTCATTAAAAAAACATAAAGTACTTCATGGTGATCCATCAAGACTGATATATAACTATTATATATATATATATATACAACAATTATATTAAGGTACTAAAACATATTCGCTTAGATAATGTTTCTACCTTAACTTGTCCACTTTATTATAAATTATGCTGGTTACCTACTAGTTGAATCTAACAAAAAATAAGTTTGTTGATCTGAATTTGACAGGGCAAACAAATACGGATGGCCAAACACATACGTATTTACAAAGGCAATGGGAGAGATGGTAATGGGACACCTCAAAGAAAATGTAAATTTGGTCATTGTACGCCCTACCATCGTTACCAGCACTTACAAAGAGCCCTTCCCTGGTTGGGTTGAAGGTGTAAGGTAACATAAACGCTTTATTTTTGATTGTTACTTTTTAATTAAGTTGGCACCGTTCCTTTGAGAAAAAAAAAATGGCACTTTGATTATAAATTTTTAATTTTTTCGATTGTTAGTTCATTTATTTAAATATGTAAATAAGCAAAATATAAGCAAAATGGCTCTTGTGGGTTATCTAAGATGTGATTAACTAAAGAAAGAATGAAATGGGTATTTCATGTATGTGGTTTTTTTTTTTTCTTCTTTTTTTTTTAATGATCACTAAAGAGTGAGTCAAAATGATGCTTTTTGAATGCACTAAACCAGATGCGTTTCTGATTAATCTCTTCTTGCAGAACAATTGATAGCCTTGCTGTTGGATATGGCAAAGGAAAACTAACATGTTTTCTTGGGGATCTGAATGCAGTAGTTGATGTGGTGAGTTTGATAGAGAGAAAATTTTAATTACATATATATTTACAACAAAATTTATCAGACGTACGTAATTGATATTCTGTTAGCGCTACTCCAATCGATTAGAAATATAAAGGGAAAAAATAAAAAATAAAAGGGCTTCAAGTTTGGAATCTGCTGGACCAGCTTAGTAGGTGGGGAGGATATAGTGATTTCTTTTAAATTTGTGCTCCAAATCTTGGGTCGCATGTTCAAAATGTCAACGGTTTTTTTTTTTTTTTTTTTTTTTAAATTAATAAAATGTGTGTGCATAACAGTGGTAGATCTGTATAGGGACGAGTGGTCACTCATACTTTTTTTCTTCAATTTTCACCCCAAAAATTTAATAGTTTTCTATTTACCCTCATTAAAAAATAAAAATTCCCACATAATCCTTCTAAAATCAATTAGACCCCAAAAACTTTAGGGGCGTTCTATAATGATGTAAAAAATTTTACCCTATCAATGAGATAAGATCTAACGTATGGAAAGGGTTGGATTACAAAAGTGCACCAAATTATATTGTCTCCTACCATATGTGATTATACTATTAAAAAAAAAAAAAAAAAAAAAAAAAAAACCCAACAACTTCCCATTCCGCCCCCACCTCGACAGTGACCCAACCCACCCCGATAGCAACCCAACACCCCCCCCCCCCCCCAACCCACCACAATGCGACCCCCCAATGAGCTAGATCACGTCGTGTGGGGGGGGGGGGGGGGAGGGGGGGAATGACTCACGTGGACGACGCCGGCGACTAAGATGGCCCTCATGCCGATTGTTGTTGGTCCATCGTAGGTGTTGCCAGTGAGAACACTATTCTCTGTCGTCGCTCTGATCTTCTTCTTCGTCATTTCTTTGCCAGTTGCTGGTGAATAGACCATCGGAGGTTTTTATTTTATTTTATTTTTAAGTTTTTCTCCTAATATTTGCAAGAATTAGATATTGGTAGGTGCAAAATAAATTTTGTGCAATTACCCCATCTCAACTGTCTAAAATCAATCTGATTGTTAAGATTTTTTTACCCCATTGATGGGGTAAAAACACTTTACATCATTGTAGAATTCCCCTTTTATGGTTTTTCTATTTTACCCCACTAAAAATTAAAAATTATCACATGATCCCACTAAAACTTTACCTTTTAGGTTTTATATTTTGCTGTTATTTATTTAAAAGGAAAAAATTCCTCTACATTCTCGCTGAAGTATATATTTGACCCTGCCCCTGGCCCATAAAAAAACCTGAAATTTTGAGAGTGAAAAAAATGCAGATACCGGCAGACTTTGTGGTGAATTCAATGATAGTAGCAATGGCAGCTCATGCTAATCAACCTTGTGACAACATAATATATCAAGTGGGTTCTTCAGTGAGAAACCCCCTTAGATACCTGAATCTACAGGATTTTGGCTTCCGTTACTTCACCAAGAAGCCATGGATTAACAAGGACGGAAAGCCGGTCAAGGTTCGCAAGGTCTTGGTGTTGGGAGATATGGCCAGCTTCCGAAGATACATGACCGTTCGTTACTTGCTCTTCTTGAAGGTAATTTTAATTATGTTACTAAATTGCTGAACTTACATGTCAATTTCTTATTCTCATTACATGAGGGTGATATTCCATCTAGAATTATATTGTTGTTCCAAACCGCCTCTAAATTTTTGTTTTGGTTTTACATTTTAGCTTCGTCGATGTCTCTATCACATCTAGTTTAACATTTATTACAATTCTCTTCCACTATCTAATTATGATAACCGTTCTTTATAAGTATTATAATAATTGTCATTATTTTTTGGATTTTCTCAATGATTGTAGGGTTTGGAATGGGTAAATACAGCATTTTGCCAATATTTCCAAGTCATGTATCTTGACCTCAACAGAAAGATCAAATTTGTGATGCGATTGGTGGAACTTTACCGGCCATACTTGTTCTTCAAAGGAGTGTAAGTCCTAATTCTTATTTGTGTAATTTATTAATATTTTAACATTAAATAGTTCTTTAAACCCACCAAAAAAAAAAAAACATTTAATCATGAATCTCTTCTCTGTAAACAGTTTCGACGATATGAACACTGAAAGATTGCGATTGGCAGCGAAAGAAAGTGGAATAGAGACGGATATCTTTTATTTCGATCCAAAGTCGATCAACTGGGAAGAGTACTTCTTGAATATCCACATTCCCGGTGTCGTAAAATACGTTCTCAAATAATTTTATATTTTGTTATAAGTACGTCTAAGTGATTATGATAGATTTAAATAATTGTTTGTGTTCTTCAAGTTGTACTCTAAATTTATCCTATTCTGAAACTTGTGTTCCAAGAGCAATCTAATTACGTCGATGTTTTTCATTAATTAAAGTCATTCATATATAGCTACTACAATATGACATTGTGCCGCAACTATAAGTGTTTTATTTTCGACATCAAGATTCCTACATTCATATTTCTATATTCATTCATTTTTTATTTTTTATTTTTTCTTCCTGTGTGTGCCTACAATCATCACTTTGAGAATCCTTGAGATGTGAATCCGGAATATATTCACGCTTGAATTTTTAATTCTCGACAGTCTTTGTGCTTCATGAATCCCTTTAGCAAACCTTAAAATCTTTCACAAAACTCTGAAATGTTTTAAGTCCCGTTTTATTTATCACAATTCCTAACAATAAAAATGCTAAAACCTGGATGTGGGGAGCCTTGATCATTCCTACATACATATTTCTATCTTCACTGATTTTTTTTCTCTAAAATTATTGACACTTTGAGAATCCCTTGAGATGTGGATCCAAAATCTACTTGATTCGCTAATTCTCGCAGGTCCTTGTGCCTCATAAATCCCTTTACGAAACCTTGAAATCTTTCACAAAACTCTGAAGCGTTTTAAGTCCCGTTTTATTTCTCACAAACCCTAACAAGAAAAACACTAAAACTGTAACGACCCGCCTAATGCAGGCCGATACCTACTTACTTAACTTGTCTTACATACATACATACTTACTTACTTACTTACATACTTAGCGGAAATTTTTTTTTTTTTTTTATACAACGTGCACACACACGAATGAGTACATACATATTAACAGATGCTAAAAAGAATCTTTTAAACATACATAAATAAACCAAAACGCGTAGCGGCCACCATCCCACATTTCACAGCTGTCCATGCCATACTCTACCATCTTATATCAGAGACTGCCGGTAGGTTGCTTACCTACAGCATAGACGTAAGACATGAGCTTTCGTTCAGCAAGTACAACTTTCACATCCGCGACACAAAACAATATCATGCACGAACCATTTATGCTTCATTATGCTTCATTATTTATCATTATTCTTTCTTAACTTAACATACTAATGGGCCCCATAACATAAGTGTACGTACCATGACGCGTAGTTATGGAGTGGTTGAGGCGGCCAGCCCAGTCTAACTCAAACCATAGACCTAGCCCGACCTAACGCCGCTCGATACAACACAGGCAAGCTTACTTGCCATCATACTTAATTTTCATCATCTCATACTTTGGTCTTATTCTTATCATATGATTTGGTGAACATGCTTCATGATGTCACACATAGATAAATCATAAGTCATGTCATGACATTTCATAAGCTTTAAACAACTCATATCATATCATTGCATAAACCTTAAAACACATCATACATCATATCATACCATTGCATACAACACATCAGGCAAGTAAACAAACAAGCAGCCTATGCTGTAGGCGGAGTTGTACTTACCTCATATGCTATGCCCTATGCTGTGTTGCTCTAAGTCAGGTTGTAGCAGCAGGCTACCTCCTGCTATTATAAAGGACATAGGGTAAAGATTTTATAAATCATAACCATAAAATGTTGGTAACCTAACCAACATCCATATATGACCTTAGTTATATGTCCTCCTAACATCTCTTTGATAACTTACTTGGTTACTAGAAGTAACCCTAGAGTTAATGCCTATCATACTTAGATCATAACTTATTAGGTTACTTAGAGTAACCTTGGGTACTAAGCCCAAGCATACATAAATAGTGTGAGGTTACTATTCCTAACCTTGTACGTAAGCCTTATCATTTTCAATCCATATCCCATTAGGTTACTATGAGTAACCTTGGGTTTTAGGCCCACTAACAAACTTAATATCTTGTTGGGTTACATTGGGTAACTCTTGGTGTGAACCTAAGTCAACTTGGGTCAAACTTGAGTCAACTCTTATTGGGTTACTAAAGCCCAAACTTTTAAGTTGTATCCTATTGGGTTACTACAGGTAACCTTGGGCCTTGGGCCCAGTCCAATAACTCGGATATCCTTCCCGGTTACCGTCGGTCATCATTCTGTTACCAAGTTTTTAAGATAACTTGTGGTCCAAAACTTACTTTTCTTTATTTTGAAAAAACTTAGTCTTCCTTGTTCATTTTTCCTTATATCCAAAAATCCTTGTTCAACTTATCAAAAATTGTAACTCTTTGAGTAGGGTTTGTAAAAATTATTAAGTGTTGGAAACTGCCTTTAAAACAGTTTCCCCCAGCCAATTTATAAGTGTATGTGCAGGAATGTCCTTTTCCTGCACTGTTTTAGAAAATCATGTGCAGGAATTTCCTGTTTCCTGCACAATTTTTGAAATCCAATTTTATTTAATAATCTGGGTTGAATCTGAAAAGTTTTCTTCATGAAAGTTTTAGACCTTGAAAAACCTTACAACTTTCATGTTTTACTCAAGACCCAGTTCGGTCTCTAACCTACTCATTTCCCCTGTTGAACCTACTTGGCCGTGCATGAAGTCTGGGCATGTCCAGGTTCGGATTTTTGTAAAAACCAAGGCCATTGGAGCTTTATTTTTTTAAAACTGTCCATATTGCCCCCTAGGAATTTCCCTTCTCTACAACTTTCATGTTTTAAGTTTTTCTAAATTCGGCCTTTAAGGGCCTCAAAACCGGCTTTCCAGAAAATTGGCCAGTTTTACCCGAACTGGCAGTTTCTTGCTTAAATCCATTTTTACGTCCAATATACGCGCACACTAACTCAACCGGTCTCAACCGGGAGCCTACAACAATCATGCAGCACTTTCTAACGTAAAATCCCATCATCATACATCCATGCATTCTCATGCAAACCCTTGGGTGTTTTTACACCAAGTTAGGGTTTGTAAAAATTTCGGATTTGCATCTCCATTCATCACAAACTAACGACTTAACATGCATAACCTACAACTTTCTTAAGCATATTGGGGATATATAACTACATCATAAAGCATACATGCAAACCCTAAATCATGCAACCATAATCACGTAATCATGCATAGCACATAAATCAAAACCACCCAATCACCTAATTAAGCACAAAATCTAAAATCTAAATTAGGACATAGGAAATAAAAATGAGCTTATACTCTTACAAACCAACTTTGAAAATACACTTAAATTTCCAATTGAAGCTTAAATTGAAGAGCTTAGGGAACCAAAGGGGAATTATCTTAATCAACTCAAAGGTTGGGCTAGATTGGATTCAAACTTTTCCCCCCTTACCTTCTACCAAAAACCGGTTCTCCTTGGCTTAGTTGGGTTCCAAAATTTTCGGCCACACTTGCTTGGTATTTCACGAAAATCCGACCACCACCTACCTCTTTCTTTCTTCACTTTTTTCTTTCTTTGAGTTTCGGATTTTGAGAGGAGAGAGTGAGAAAAAATTTTGGTATGGTTTTGGGGTGTTTTCTCATTTTTGTGAAGCAAATGAGCCCCCCCAATCACCTATTTATAGGTGATAAATAATTAAAATTTTGGATTTATTTTTAATCCAAAAATTATTTATAAGTCCTTGAAACAAAAATATTTGCACCACACCCCCCTTAGGTGGCTGGCCATCATTGCTTGGCTTGGAGGCTAAGTTTCTATTTCTTTTCACAATTTTCTTTAAATCCAAAAATCACTTAATTATCCATAGGTGAAGTGTCCTCTCTCTTAGACCTTGTTTGGCTTTTCTCTTAATATGCAGTCTATTTTCATGCCAACACAGATATTTCCAATACTATTCTTACTAATAATACAGTACTGTTATACTGGACTGCAGTCCAGAATTCATCTGTGTATATAATTGGACTGTGTAAAAATTTTTTCTTAAAACTTTAAGCCATTTAACCCTTATTGTCCTAAATAATGTGCTTGATTTTTCTATAGTGGTTTTGAATCTTATTCTTACTATCTTATTCGTAATTACGGTTTTTTACAGTATATTTTCCATACTACTTGCCATACTTGCAGTACTGTCATAATCAACCATTTGACTTTTCTGGTTAAACTTTGACCAACATAAAATCATAAATTTTCATTCTACCTTTTTGCTCAAAAGGTCATATGCTTAGCTAAGCAATCCTTATTGAGTCTTATAAAATCATAAGAATTTACAAAATTTAATAAAAACCCTAATCAGGCTTTTTCATGAATACCTTCATGGTACAGCTAAAATTCCTTTAAAAAGGAAAACGTAATATCGTAAAAAGCTAGTCATTACAAAAACCTAGATTTGGGAAACCTTTTTGGTGTTTTTCTTGGGTCAGCTTGTTTGGATTACTCGTCACTCTCCTATATAAAGGTACATTTATAACCCCTTTCATGGTATCACTCGGGTTAAGGAGCTGAACTGTCATTTCGTATCTTTGAATATCGGGAAAAAAAAAAAACAAAAAAAAAAAAACAAGACAAGTCATATTATAGCATTAACTTATAGCTCGTCTGAAAAAAGAGCTACAAAGTAAGGTTAGCAATAGCTTCTTTTTTTTTTTTTTTTTTTTTTTGAGTTTTTGACTAATTACATGACAGTAATATTAATTACTATTGATACAATGTACTATATATATATTTATCAATTTTTAAGCTATTGTTAACTATATTGGCACCCCTATATATCTGTGGTCAAAATTATAGACACCCTTTAACGGAAACAAAATAACGTCAACACACATACCTTGTTATCTTTCATCTTAAAGAAAAAATGGTTTTTTTTTTTTTCTTTTCCATTTTAAATCAAGAGACAAGGCAAAGGCGCTAGAGAAAGTTAAAGAGTTAATTGTAATAATAGCACTACTGAATATTTTTATATCAAACCTTTCACACTGTTAAATAATTTCATGTTATTGCCCAGTCTGGGATTGCATTTGAAATACCCAAAAGCATTTGCACAAAAATCAATACAGCTATGAAGTTTGGTGAAAGTGGAAAGAGGCAGTTTCCACAAAAACCAATGTACTATTTTTGTTATTTTGAGAAGCTATATATTTTATAGCTTCTAGTTTCTGATTCTGTTTTAACTTTTGTTTTTACTTTAAGTAAAGTAGTGCTTCTATTATTACAAGCAGAATAATCCCGAACGGAGCCACAACCAGTCTGCCACGTCAGAGTTTATGAGCCTCTCACTAGTACATTATCAAGGATACCCTTCGTAGAAACATTACATCAATTTTCCTTCTTTTTTAATTTCAATAATAGCACTTTTAAAAATACTTATTTCAAACCTAATAAAAATAATCAAATTTGAACTTGAAATAATAATATTATGAATTTTTAAAATTTAATTTTACTATAGACATTAAGATATGTGAATAGTAAAAAGTAATTTTTAGTCAATAAAAAAGAAAAAAATAGTTTGGATAAGATATCCAATTTCAGAAATTGAAAAATTTTTACAAAAAAATGTTTGTTTTCTCTTTTTTCATCATTCTCTCATTTCGAAAAAGAAAAACAATCTTGTTTTCAAACTTACTTTGTACAGTATTGTTTTAGAAAAAAAAAAATCCTTTTAAAATCTTCTCACATTGCACAGTTCTCAATACTATTTCTTCTTATTTCAAATAACTTTGTGCTTTCAAAAGACAATATTTTTACATATCCAAACACTATCTTATTTTTAAAATGAGAAAACTTTCTCATTTAAAATAAGAAAATTTTTTGTTTTGAAAATATACATGCCATCCAAATAGAGTCTTAAGTTTTCCAAGGCAGATTTCAAATCTTCCCCCCAAACGGCCCAAAAATTTGTAGAAGTACTTTATTGTTGAAATTAAAAAAAGAAGAGAATTGATTTTTGCTTAGGGTTCCTTACATGTGTGGGACCCATAAAATGTAATGTGATAATGTTGGAAATTAAAGTCTTAAAAAGTGATATTAGATTTAAAATAATATTTAAAAGTGGTATTATGAAAATTTACTCTTGTAGGAAAAAAAAATGGTAATTTAAGCAACGGAATTTTTAAAAATTTTTCTTAAAATCGTACTAACTCATGTTGTCATATACAATAAATTATTTTATAATCTACACACTTTGAGAGAAGATAACATGAATGCCGAAGCATGTGATAAAACAAAGCTTTAATCAACTAGCATTTTTTACTATTTTCCAATTTTCGAACGGTAGAGCGTATTGGCACTCGATTTCTCAATTGGTATTCGTGCGCATATTTCTCTTTCTAACCACCTAGAACTCTTGTCGTTTATTATTACTATAATAGGAGAATAATAATAAACTCACTCACCTTAGAGTACGTGGTCTAAATAAAATAGGAGTCCTTAGTATCTTATTTATAATGAATAGACTAGGTGGAATTTGAATTCAAATAGGACACTTGAAAATGATTTTTCTCTTCCACCTTCCCTAATTTGTGTTTTTTCTCTTGCTTAGGAGACAGAAAAATTGCCCATATTAGGTCTAAGAGATTCAAATGTTTATCTTCATGGACAATGTTCCATAACTCCAATTTAAATTCAAAATAAAATAATGACAACTTTATTTAAATTAAATAATCCTGCAATAATTATCCAAATAAAATAAATAATAAGGAGAAAATATTTTCCTTCCCTTATCCTCATAAAAAAGGCCTATACAATGTAGACTTGGACAAGATTTTGTTTCAATTTCAAATCCAAATTGGATAGTT
The DNA here is from genome assembly GCA_025413485.1 of Ficus microcarpa. Lineage (NCBI taxonomy): Eukaryota > Viridiplantae > Streptophyta > Magnoliopsida > Rosales > Moraceae > Ficus > Ficus microcarpa. Next base: position 5,394,123 of record CM046377.1, on the reverse strand, counting down.
ACCAAATTTAATTTAAAATATTTATTTAAATAAGATTATCTCGATATTTAAATAATTATCCAAATAATTAATTTATTGATATATCTTAATTCAAATTAATCTCATATTTATCACAAAAGATAAATATAATTTATTCAAATTTCAAATCTTATCTTCAAATAAATATTTATTCAAAATATTCAATTGATTAAATGAAACAAAATTATCATTCTATCCTTAGTAGAAAAAACGCCTACACTTTGTGGGAGGTGTTCTGGATTTATCTCTTCACTAAGTCCAAGAATTAAAGTCTTAATGAACATCTCAATTGATTACCATTCGTTAAGAAATTATATTAAGCTAGTAAAAGGACCAATTAGACACATATAATATATGAACTACAATAATCTATGTAATTAATTGTTCTATACCAAATAAATTAATTACACAATTATTAATTTCAGAATTACACCACTATAAACCTGAAACTGCACTCCTAATTATATACCATATTACATAAGTTAATGTGTAATCACAGTCCAATGACCTTATGATATATACAACACCCTCATATGATATCTATAATCAACTTAAAGTCAAAATCCGTTCAGCTTTTTGATCACGCTATCTTAAAAGATCCATTATACATCTACTAGGAAAATGATTATTCACCCAAAGTGAATAATTAGTCATATGCCCAGCAATTGACCCAAAGTCTCGACTATTTTCACATCTTGTATAATGTCATTTAAAAGGAAAACCTTTACTCTTTATGGGAGCTATGATTCCATATTTGTAAGCAAAAATCACATTGAATATAAGTGATGTACCCAACGAAATGCTTTAGTCTTTGGATAACCTTTACTACTCCGAGATACTTTAGCCTTTGAAACATCAAAATATACAAGTCATAAATATGAAGTCATTTACTTACTCAGAATAAATATTATTGCATAATGAATATCAAAAGTAAATTAATCTAATCAAGTAGATTTATAGATTAATTATACTTTGATTTAGTCGAATATATCACCACTACTAGGCAACATATCTATGTTTCTACTTGGGAGTCGGTTCACTCCAAATGGTTAAGACAAACCATCTCCCCTATTGGCTTTAGACAACATAATAATCTTTGTATGAGTTAGATGCTTACTCTAACCCTATAGACTATGAACTATAGATTTAGACTACTTACTTTAGAACATTATCTTCTTGCATACAAAAATTTAGTGCATGTAGCTTTCTAACAGTTTAAACACTACATAGTCAATGAGTCATATTTGCTTCCATTTACTTTAATATGTAAATCTAGATAAGGACAATATAGTAAATATGTAATAAAATAACTCAAATATATTATTAATCAGTTCAAAATATATAAAATACAATTCAAATATCTTTCACTATTAGGGCATTGTCAACAATTCTACAAGAAAAACTTGGATAAGTTGTTGTTGTTGTTGATTTTTTTTTTTTTTTTTTTTTGTGTGTGGGAAAAACGTGGTGAATATTGATGTTATTTAAAAGACAAAGTTCACATTTGTCTTCTGAACTTTATGTCATGTCACAAAATGTCCCTAAGTAGTAATTTGTAATATATGGTCCTCAATACTTAAGAACATTTTCAGCTTTTCGCCTTCTGTTAAATTCCTGTCACTCGTTCAAAATAGGAGTTGAAGTATTAAATATGCAATTACTAAGTTGTCCCTAAAATAAGATTAATAGAGCAAATAATAAATAAATAATAATAATAAGGACATTAACTCTAATCCCAACTTTTATATATCAATCTATGTGGCATATAAGCTATTATTTTTTTAATGGTAAATGGTTAAAGTATTGTTACATCACTTGATTGTTTCAACCAATAAAAAGATGACATGTGATGGTACCTAAAAAGTTGGGATTATAATTGGTGTCCCTAGCACTACTTATAATTAATATGAGTAGTACTAGGGATACCAAACTCCAATCTCAACTTTTTAAGTACCAATTCATATATAATATTTTTATTGGTAAATACAATCAAATGATGTAGTAATAGTTTAAACACTTACTAATAAAAAAAAATGACAACTCATATACCACATATGTTGGTATTCAAAAGTTGATATTTGAGTCGGTATCTCTAACATTTTTCAATAAATATATAGGACTCGTCGTTTTTTATTACCTCCCAAATCTCAACTTTCTGCTGCATGACCAGAGGAGATTTTGCTGTTCAACAATGGCCGCCAGTTACATTAGATGACTTATTAATACACAGTAGTTAACAGTGACTTTAAAAAACCACCAACACCTTGATATTGTAATTTAACAACTCTCTTGTTAATTTTCTTGAAAAGGAAGTATCTATGTGCTTGAGGTTAACAATGTAGGGACAAGTTAACAAAAGACTATTATCCAAAAGACAAAACAGAAAGTCCCTCCTAATTAGCTGCTTTCTCTATAATTCTCATGATATTGTCAGCATGCATGTGCATTGCAGCATATTTTCATCAAGAATTTAACAGGAGAAAAGTTGAGAGAGTTTTAAAATTTGGGAAATGGATCTTATAATAAATTGAAGATCATAGGACATTTATGATAAAATCTAAAATTTGAGGGGACAAACATGAAAGTTGTCCTTATTTTAATTGGATTTATACTCTTTTGAATAACTATTAGATGTCATTTTTATGTTTCAATTAGTTGTGTTTTCTTATCCTTCTACTTTTCAAGTTTTAATAGGTTATTTGGGTTATGTTTGGGGTCAAATTTGGAAAAAATGTTTCGAAACATTTTTTTTTTTATCATTTTCCTCCAATTTTACTATTCACTTTTCTAAACATTTTTAAAAAGCTCAAACTTTAAAAGTTCATAACTTTATCATTTTAAGTCGAAATGAAATTTTTTTTTTCAAATTACATAGAATTTCGAAAAGAACAAAACAAGATCCATATTACTATTTTTTTTTTCCAAATAAGTTTCAAGTTTTTACACTGTTTCTCTTAAAACAATTCATTTTCACTAAACACACATTTCCAAAATTCAAATTATCTCCTACATTCAAAACATCGTTTCCAAATGTGACCCTAAATGGAGCCTTCGTGTTTTTTTTTTTTTTTTTTCCTTTCAACTTTGAATAGAATTAAGAAACTAAAGTTACTATTAAAATTTTTTTTTGAAAGATTGTTTTTTCATTTTCATCATTAATTGCTATTTGAAATTGTTTGAGAATTCTCTTGACTATATCTTAAATTATATTGGGAAGTCTTGGTTCCGTCTAATTAACAATCAATGGAGTTCAACACTCCCTCAAATGAGCCTACATCTGTGGTTAGAGAGTTCAAATTCCCTCATCTCTAATTTCAAAAAAAAAAAAAAAAAAAGACCCTATATCCATTTTTAATTTTTTTATTAGTTATGGGTATGTAACATTCTGTATCAGAGCCGGGCATGGAGGATATTCAATTCTGGTTTTGCATCATTTTTCGCGTTGGAGTCATTGAAGCAATCATTTATTGGATATATTAAGTTGTGTTACTGAAGACATCAAAACGTTGAAAACTGAGACGAATGCAGCTGACGAAGAGAAAAGGATGAAATTGGATCTGTGTTTGTAACTTTTACGTCTGATAGCTATAGATGTCGATTTGAAAGTGTGGTGGAATATTAAGGTTTAAAAAGAGTATAGGATTTTGTTTCATTTCATTTGTAGTACTTAAAATTTATATGTTTTAGGATTTCTTTTTTGTGTCCGGATTAGTCAAATTTGTAGTGTACTAGTTTGTTCCTATATCGTCTAAAACTGGGATTGAGGTGCGCTGCTTTATTGATGTGCGTGGGGTGTGAGTGTAGGAATTTAGCGAGAGCAACATTCGGGGATGGTGTCCCTTGGGGCTTCGATCAAAAAAGGACAGGAATAAGGGATAATATTAGGAATAAGGGATAATATTTGGAGATGGAGATGGAGACAGGATGAGGATAATAATTATTATAATTACATTTTTTCACTTAAAAAAAGGAAATAAAAAAAAGTTAATTAATTATTAGTTAGTAAAATTGTTGAGATATTTGTGTGGCTTCATTACTATTTGTTTAGAGTTTAATATTTTTGTGAAAAATTTTTAAGTTGGCCTAAAGTTATGGAAAATTTATACTTTATGTGTTTTTACTAAGTTGTGTAATATTTTAAATGTATAGTTATAATCAATAGGAAATGAGCCTGATATGGAAATCTCGCTCCCGTCCCCACCCCTTTTTAGGCGGCGATGGGATGGGATGATTTTAAGAACTGAGGATGGGAAATCAATTCTCGTCCCCACTCATCCCTATGTACTTATTTAAGGAAGTATGAGTAGTAGAAAGGTGTGTGATGAATAAATTTGACATCTTGGAGTCTTTGGGACGTTATTGGTTCCCTGAACAACATACAGAAGAATTTTTTTTTTTTTTTTTTTCATTTTTAGCAAAACAGACAGAAGATTTTTTTTTTTAATTACTAAAAGTATTCATATCAAAGTGATACAAGTAAATTAGTAAATTTCAAAAATAAAAGGTTTAAAACCTTGTGAACACCATAATATGTATGTGTGTTTTGTGTACTGGAAATGTCTGTAGATTCTACTTAGCAGCCCAATATGGGATTATACCGTGTGTAGTTATTAAGAAATTTCTCTATTCTATAATAAAAGGAAAAACAAAAAAAACAAAAAACAAAAAACAAAAAAACAAAAAGTTATCATAAGAAGTGCACTCGTTTTTTATTTTCGTAATTGCTAAATTATTATTATTATTATTGTCAATACACACTCATATATATATTTGAATAGAATGTGAAATCGCCTTTCAAAAAAAAAAAAAAAATATATATATATATATATATATATAAATAGAATCGATCAGACCTTTGATTTTGAGGCTTTGTTTGTTTTCTTGAAGGCGAGCCAATTTCAAGTTATTATCCACTTTTTTTTTTTTTTTAATTGTTCATTGTGTTATCGTCTTTAAATCTTATTTTTCTGAAAATTATAATTCCTGGATCAGATTTAATTGTTAAATCCGAACTAAATTGTTAAGCGGATATCTCTCAATGAGTCGTTGATATCGATAACATTTGAATTTAAATTAAGTTTGCTCTCTCTCTCTTATCTCTCTGCAAATGCCGAATATATAGACAATATAACAGATTTGTATAATATGGTAAATATATATAACATGGATACAATACAAATCCTAACTAACAAAAGATATCATCTTATTTATCTAAAAAAATAATAATAATTTTATGATAAATACCGACTTTTCAAGATTCTTATATATCGCAACAAATAAGTAAAACCCTCTATACTTCTCTCTAACAGAAAATCTTTCTTGAAAAACCCTAACTTCTCTCTCGTCAACACCATGTCGAACGAACAAGACAACACAATGGACGACGACGATTTCCTTACTCTTACTCTCTCTCCTCCGGTCAGCAGGCCTCAACAGCCGTCGCCGTCTCCGTCGCCGCCACCGCCACAGCAGCCTCAGCCTCAACCGCAGTCGCAGCCGGAGACATTCAACTCAATGCAGGCACTGCTCTTCTCCCAAAACCCTCAACTGCAACTATTTAATCATCCACTTACACTTTCCGGCCAAAACCCTAGTCACACTCCGGCCAACTCTTCTCCTCCTCCGATGCCTCCGGCCGGGGACCAACCACAGGCCCGCCAACCTGCCCGGCAAGCTCGCACCCGACGCAACCGGGCCCAGTCGCTTCGACAGGGAAAGAGCGAGACCGTGCCGGTGCTATTCCCCTGGGCGACGACTCGCCGCGCCACCGTGCACAGCCTCCAATACTTAATGTCGATGGATATCGTGACGATCACCGGGAAGGTGCAATGCAGGCGGTGCGAGCGAGAGTTTGAGATCGGGTACAGCTTGCCGGAGGAGTTCCGCAAGCTGTGGACCTTCATCAAAGATACAAAGGCGGCTATGAGAGATAGGGCACCAAAGGAGTGGGAAAGCCCTGAATTTGCTGACTGCAAATTCTGCAAGGAGAAGGGCTGCGTTAAGCCGATCATCGCCAATAAGAAGCGGGAGATAAACTGGCTGTTCTTGCTTCTGGGAAAGTTTCTTGGCTGCTTGACGCTTGAGCAGTTGAAGTATTTCTGCAAACACTCGAGGAATCATCGCACAGGTGCCAAGAATCGAGTTCTTTATCTTACCTATCTGGGTTTGTGCAAGCAACTTGATCCCTCGGGTCCTTTCGATGCTCTTGATCTCTAAGATGATTACGATTAGGACTTTTTTTTTTTTTTTTTTTTTTTTTAAATTTACGATAAGGATTTGAACTCCACGCCTTTTGAAAAGTCGGGTGTACGTGGAGTTACATTATTGTTTAGTTTCAGTTGATATAGACTTGGTCATGGTATGGTCAATGTTTGAGCTTTTGGACCGTGTTCGGTTTCAGTTTTAGATGGAATATTGTTCAGTTCTTTGCTCTTGAAACCTATGAATATTGCATAATATTTACCCTTTTTTCGGTTATGTTTTCTGTAGTTTGTGCATCTTTCTTAACCTTTTTTTTTTTTTTTTTTTGCAGTTTTATATTTACACCTTAATGATTTTAATTGTGTTTAATTATGTTAAACATGGCAAGAATTTATGTCGTTCGGTCTAAATTTGGAAAGAAAAGACATTGTTTTCATGTTTAAGGTAGAAATTTATGGTCAAAATATTACAAATATATATCAGATTATTAACAGCTCTAGCAAAATTGGAAAGTAACAGTACTGGCACTGCCATATGTGCTGATATGTTTGGACGTACATATATATATTTATACGTAAGATGATTAATATATATAAGATGCTTGTCTAATTCAATTTCATGTTTAATTGCAATATTTGTTCATTGGATGGATATGACTGTAAAAGTGGATTCCATGACAAAATCCAGGTCTTCTTGGTGGTGGTGTCGTTTCACAGTCCCATGTCTTTCTTTCTTCCTTTTTTAAATTTTTTTTTTTTTTTTAAGTTTCTTGGTGCCATTTAATCTCTTTAGTGCTATTTCTTAATTTGTCACGATTAATGTCTACTGATGTTTTTAATTATAATATGTTTGTTATGGCATGATTTTATTCAACTACAATTCTCCATTCATGGACATTAACGGCCTAGGAATTTCTGTAATTTGTTAAAAATTATCTTGATGCTAATTCCAGCCAGAAGTTTCTGAAAAATTTTTTAATCCTAGATCATGAAGTGAGAGATTTAGAAGAAATAGGGTTCAAGTCCATTATATATATATACATATATATTCTCTTTTCTTTTTGTTGGAAATTTATATATACATATATATACAGACTATTCTGTTATTTACTTTACATGCCGAGTACATTCAAGAGAGATGGAATTATGTTTCCAATCTCATTTAATAAATATTCAACAAAAAGTAATGAAAATAAATAATGGCTTAAGATACATGAATAGAAGGGCTGTAGAAAGAATTTGTAAAAACTTTACATTTCCCAGACTTTTGGTCAATGACGTTTGCCCTTCTCTGACTACTTCCCATCTCTATTTCCTAGGTCACAATTTTTGGCTTGTCATTAGTTTCTACGTCCTAATGTCTTGATGTTAGTTGTGTCCTCTTTTTATCTATGTGTGTGTATTTTTCTTTTCTTTTTTTCTTTTTTCGAGGGTGGAACGGATGTTTATTATTATAAGTCCGTTTGGCACTTACAAAATCAGCAATAAAATAGGGATATACATCCATCCGAACATTATCTGTCCGTATTCTTAAATAGCCACTGATTCTCATTAATTAATTAGCAATAGAAGAAGTCTCAAAAACTTGATAATAAAAGTTATTACATAGCTACATAAAGTGGAAAAAAAAAAAAAAAAAAAAAAAAAACCTACCCTAAAAATGCTACTTTCAGATAGTCCCATAAAATTGCTAATAATTATTCACATTTAAAATAAAATAAAATAAAAATACCCATCTTAAGATCACCATACATATTAAGCCTTCGTTTGGCTTATCAGTTTGAGTTGAAAATTTTAAGTTTCAATAGTGAGTTGGAAATTTTAAGTTTCAATAGTAATTTTTGTTGACTTTTCAGAAAAGACAAAAAGTTTTTTTAGAAAAAATAAAAAACTTTTTCAGAATGAGACAAAAACTGAAATAAAAATTTTAAGTCGGAATGGTGAACCAAACGAGGGCTTTAAGTTTTGTGAAGTTTATAGAACGAGGACATTATGGCCAAGTTCTTTACATGCAGTTACTATATGAAAGCTTAAAGGATTCTTCTTCTTCTTCTTCTTTTTTAATGATTTTTAATTATTTATTTATTATTATTTTTGAATAGGCAAATGTTTATTGAAAAGGAAAAGAAAAAGATACTACAGTCACAAAAAGTAAAAGACCCAAAACTAAAATAGAAAATTGTAACTAAAACAAACAAGCAACTAAAGAGAAATCATAAGATTTTCTCGATTAAAACCCCTTCCGCTGTGAGTCTAAGTTTACAGAGTCTAATTTCGTATATACTATTTGTTCATTTTGCTTCTTAAAATATCCCAATATGCCGAAATTTTCTAATATCCCAAAGCAATAATTTTCTGTTAATGGTAAGAAGAAACAATCAAATCCTATATCGTACAAATAAAATAACAATAATAAACACACAAGCCTAATTGACCACTATACTTAACAAGTTGACCTTTTAAGACGTGAACTCAATCACTTAGACGACTCACATCTTACACTTTCATCTCTTGATGAGCAATTATAGAATTGATGCTTTTGAGTCATCATCCGCTTCAAAAGCTTCGATCTTCTGAAGTGTTCTGGTCTAATATATCCGCCCAACATGTTCTAATCACATTTAATTATCTCCTATAAAGCAATGATTACCTTGCTCTTATTCCATCAGTAGCCTTTAGTTGGTTTCTTCTGGGCAGGAAAAATGTCAGTTATGAAATTTTTGTTTCTATAATGTCTAACAAGGCATGCATAAGCACTCTTTTTCCTTTTCTTGATTTTTTCAATAGATTTTACAAGAAAGGTTGATGAGGTCAATTTTAGATCCTCCTTTCCAAAGCACGATTTTAACTATCCCTTCTTTCGTTAGATTCTACTTGCTCTTATTCCATCAGTAGACTTTATTTGGATTCATTTGGGTATTAGGGATTTTTTTTTTTTTTTTTTTTAAGTTTGGGGATTGAGGTATTAGAACTCTACACCTTTAGATAGAGTCAAGTGTGCTATTATTGCTAAGTTATGCTTGTAATTATTAGGGTTGTTACATTTAAATTCATGACTTCTTTGTATTTTTTGTTTATTATTTCAATAATAGGGGAGCTTAATGCGGGAAGAGATTGTTTTTGGGAGATTGTTTTTGGATTAGTTTTGAGTCAAATCCCTATTTGAATGTGCTAGTTTTCACTTATGCTAATTGTTCTCTCATATATATACACACATATATGTAATACATACATATCTATATATATATATATATATATATTAACCTCAATTTTCCTTGGTTGAGCATCTTGAACTACTCTGTCGTAGGAGTTTTCGTAGCTTGAAGCCTTGAACTGATATGAGCCTTCTGGTTGTTGGTCGGTGGGATAGATTTTATTTATTTATTTGTTTATTTGTTTTTTTATTTTACTGATAAATGGTGGGATATATTTTGGTCCATACTCATTCCTTCTCTTATCCCGTTATTCAAAGCGGGGATGTGATCATTTATCACTTCATCGAAATATTTATGTCATCCATTTTGTAGTAGTTAAAGTCCGTTTGGATTGTAGATTTAAATAGTAAATTAAATTTTTTTTTTAATAAACCAAATATTATATAAATTTTTGTTCGAATAATACTAAAAAATAGTCTTCAAATAACCACTTAAACATCAAACAAGTTTTGAAGAGGCCATATGCTGCGGATGCCTAGAATGTCACATCAATATACGTAGGATAAGTGGGAGATTATTGAAATTGGTATATAAAGCATTTAATTTTAAGTAATTCGTTGTTCACAATTTTATTTTCTATTTATTCTGCAAGCAATTTCTTGTTCAACGCTTGGATGAATGCATGGTTGCTAGAGAAAATATGGAGGATCCAATACAATGATATCAAATTTTAAGTTAGAGTAGTGTTAGGAGAATCAACTCTAATTTTAACTTTTAAGTATCAACATGTATACTAGTGAAATATTACCTTTTTTTTTTTTTTAATTAGTCTATACAATCAGTGGATATGAAAATCCTTTAAACACATATCGCTAAGAGGACAACTCACGTACTATATAGATTAATTCTCAAAATTACAATTAAAAACAGTTTCCCTTGTATTTTTCTTTAAATTTATGTACATTGAATGATCAAGTGTGAAAGATCCAATATCAAATGTTGACATTATAAACTTATGGGTTATTTTCACAAATTGCCCCTGAATTATTCTTCTTGTCTTACGTTGATTTCTGACTTTTAATTTTATACGTCACACTACCACAAACTTTTCTATTGTTACGAAATCTGCCCTTATATCGATATTCTATACAAAAAAAAAAAAAAAAAAAAAAAAAAAAAAAAAACTTAATGGAAATTGAACACATTCATATCACGAGAACTTTAATTAGCTAAAATCGTAATTAAATATTTTTTTTAGGGAAATTGTTCCTCCAAAATAGCTCAATGATGTTATTTATCTCAGATTAAAAATACATTTTGCTATATCTCTTTGATTAAAGTACAGTTTTTTTCTAAAATATCTCTGATTAGGTAAATTTTGTATTAAAAAAATTCAATAGTAATGACTTTATTTGTAAATAAAGTTCAAGTGACCAGAACATGTCCAATTTCTGTCATTTGTTTCAAAGAATATTTATAAAGAGACTGTTAATATAACAGCAGAAAAGTTCATGACAGTGATTTATAATATCAAAAGCTATAGACTAACATGAAGTCTGAGCACCATTTAAAAGATAACCGTAAATCTAAGGCTACCAAAAAAAATTTTTTTTTTTTTTAAAAACCAATTAAAACAAAAGTTGAGACCTAGAGACCTAGAGAGAGAGATTAATGTATCTGCAATATGTTAGACAAAACCATCGTGATATTGAGATCGTAATACTTTATAAAAGATAAAATTAAAGATACTTTATAGATTGTCCCTTTTTTTGAGTAGCTGGATATTGTTGTCTTTTAATTTATATTCTATGATTCTACGTTTCTTGCAAGTTAAAAACAGTTTATTTTCGTTAATATTTAACCAACTGAAGAACTATTTGCTTCAATCCGTTTTGAATGTCGGACCTTCCGTCAAAGAATAAAAGTACATTGAATCTATTTGAAGTTTTACCGTGGATGGATTACAAGTGGGGAGATATCCCATGTACTTTTTGTTATTAAGTAAATAAAGAACTTGGCTCCAGCGGGAGACTTTGCTTTTTGTTGTTGAGATTAGGTTTGATGTCCTATTTTCATGTTCCAATAACAGTCCTCCCATTAATGTTATGATAACTCTTCAATTTATTTAAAAATTTTTAGTATTCAGTATTTTTTATATGACTAAATTTTTAAATTTAATTGATATGACATAACATTATTTGAAAGGATAATCAAATAAGATAGAAAATCTGAAATAACAAATATAAACTCTTTGTTAGTTTTATATGAAGTTCCAATTACCCAAAAAAATAATAATAATATACAACCACACACCAAATTAACCGTGTTACAAGGCAACTTTTCACTCTTCTTCCTACGATAATATTTTCAAAATTTTTATTGTCATATTGTCTCCTATTTGAAAATACCTAAACTTAACAATGAATTGAAAGTATCTTTCACATCTTTTATTCAAGAAAGACTGTGATAGAGTCCTTTTCATAATACCCACCGTAGAGACCACTTTCAACCTGTTAAAATATAATCAAGTGATTAAGATACTCTACACCCATTGTAGTTACAAAGATACTCTGTGCCCATTGTAGTTACATTCAAGATTAGCCCATAGTATTATAGCAAACAAAAAAATAAAAAATAAAAAATAATTCTGAAAAAGGACCTTTCATCCTTTTTTTCTCTACCTTTGACCCCCCCACCCCAAGACCTTAAAGCATCAATGGAGATCCGTCAGCGGATGCATCTTCATCTTCTTCGGCGAGGTCACCTTCATCAATCTTCTGACAACGTTAGCTTCATGGCTCGTGCAGCAGGCTCAAGAGTAGTTGCCGGAGTAATCACCTTCATCGCCAACACCGGCGATTGACCATTGTCTTACAAAGCCCTACCTCTATGACGAGCCCTTCCTTTTCTTGAACAACCTAGATACGATGCTGAAGTGGTCACCCCCTCTACTCCTAGACCTTCGAGCATCAATGAAAGTCTGTCAACAACTACATCTTTGTCTTTTCCGACAAGGTTATCATCATCAATCTTTCGACAACGTCAGTTTCATGGCCCGTGTAGTAGGTTCAAAAATAGTCACCTTCATCGCCGGCGCTGACAATTCACCATTGCCACACCTGCTTGCTCAGCGTCACAAAGCCTCACCTTCACGACGAGCCCTTTCTGTTCTTGAACAACCCAGACATGGTGCCAAAGTAACGCCACTGTCACCGGCACGGCGTCACACCATTGCCAGATCTTGATGTCAGCTAAATCTCATTTTAAAAAAAAAGCTTTTGTATTTAATAAACTTTAATTCAATACACAAGTGTGAACGAAAATTTGGGTATTCCTTTAAATCTTTGAACGTTAAAATTCATCTAACAGTACATAAAATTGGTCTCTACGAAAGGTACTATAAAAGGGGACTTTACCATGGTCATCCCCCTTTTATTTAATAACGCTAGAAAAACTTCGAATCTTCTTTCCGTTGTGCTTCAGCCGAGAAACAACAAATATGATGCATTATTATCTATAACATTTCAGAGATTAAAGCTAAAATAAAGCTCTATTGAAAACAAAAAAAACAAAAAACAAAAAAACAAAACAAAAAAAAAAACAAAACAAAAGGTTACAACAAAATCAATGAACAAAAACAAAAAAGGAAACAAATCGTCTTGATTTGCGAAAAACAAGGCATTGCCATGAAGGTTGGTTTCCAAAGAAGAAATTGTTATGAGGTAGAAAAGCACCTCTCCTTTCTTTTCCCTGTCACAACCGTGGGTTTATCATTGGAAGTATCATATGAATCAAGATTGCCACGTATATCGTTGCGGTCGGTGATATTATCGGAAGTGCACTGTTGCAGTTGGAGACAGTCGCCAATTGGAGAAGAGTCTGCAATCGGTAAAACTTCATCAAGAACTTTATAGACACTCGGACGAGTTATGCACAGCCACATTCTTTCAGACTCTTCACCGCTGTCCCCAGCTATAGGGACATGCCATGCTCCTTTTTCTGATTCCTGAAACAGAACTTGGTACATCAGCACTACATGTTAAGCATTAAGATGAGACCGGTTTCTTTTTAACAACCTTAACAAGTGAAACAAAAATGAGCATTACGGTGTCATGGATTCGATCTATCAATAAATAAAAACGTTCACCAGTAAACGTAGTGTGTATTACTAACATATATTTCTTTTAAACATGTTCAAAGAGTGCTAGGCTATGGACAGTCGCATTCTTTTCTAGCCCTAGTTAGAACCTCTAAGTGGGTGCCACAAGTGGAATCATGCTAACGATGATAAAGATGGACAATCGTACTCTCAGCGCAGCAGTTCAAAACTTGGAGTTTGATCATTCATTTGTAGCAGTCGTTCATGCCAAATACAGGATATTGCCCTTAAATATTGACAAGTGATGAGTTATCACTCCTATCAATCTTCCCAATTCTTGAGTTCGGGTCTTTGCACTGGGAGATTGGAACAAGGGTCTTGGAGAAAGAAACATAATTTTTCAAACCATAAATAGTCGATTGAAAGCGCATCAACATTGAGGAATTATAATCTAAAATATAAATAAAACTATTCCTTTAGATATAGTTGAACCTATTTTTTAGAGTCGAATAATTCTCTTACTGCACTTCAACTCCTTTTTCATGAAAAAACAAAACAAAAACAAAAACATACCAGAACAAAAGTGTTGCAACTAGAATTAAACCCGTTCTCCTATTTATAACAGGAACTCCGATCAGACTAGTTCCTACCTTTGATGCTATATAACCTCAGGAGCCTAAAAACAACTAAGATCAGTAACAAAAAGAACTTTCAAGTTCCCTGCACGAGTATAAATATTATCAAGTACCCATGAACGCCTCCCCTCCTTTTTATTTCATTCTGAATCAAATTAAGTAAACCTCAGACGCCATGTTCACCAACTGCGGATTTTCAAATTACTAAAATGATCTCCATCTGTGTGATACATCAAAGAAGTAACACAGCTAAAAGGATGTCCTTAATATTGGACGGTGGGAAGATCTTTAGACGCTTCTAGAACCAGAGTGGTTTTCAAGATTCAAGCAACGGAATAGTAAACCTAATCATTAGGGTTGTTTAAATACTCATGAAAAAGAAATTTCAATGGCAGTTTGGCTGAGGAAAACTAAATATTAATGTTAACAGCAGTTGTTTTGTTTTAACATTCCTTGAAATACATGATAATTTTGATGGATAAATTTATGACTTTTCTGCTGGGCTAACATGTGCAATTAAAATCAGAACCAACTGTGTTTAATGAATAGTTAATAACTATAAGCATATCTGACTTTTTTCACAAATCTGTCACTTATTATTTATCCAGTAATATCTACAACCTTCTGCAAATACCATTTTATTTTTTACACTATTCTGAAGTTCTAAATCCTTAGTACCAAATTGAAAACAAGAAAAGCGGCTAGTACTATCACTCAAATGTAATAAAATAGGAATGTTGCATTTGAGCAAATTACACCAAAGATTCAACCATGAGTTTCCATCAATCTTCCTCATAAATGGCTAATTACATTATCTTTCATATTTGACATAATCGTATTTCCCTCTGCTGCTATGAATCCAATTTCCATTCCCTAACCGGGATACTACATATGGTGTACGTTCAAGTAATTCACAGTAAAAGCAAAAGACAGTAACTTATAGTTTCAGCGACTAAAATGAGAATCTCAAGAAAGCCTTGAGCACAAAACACACTGTCTATTGTCATACAAAACTAATTAGACTAAGAAATAGGAATTTGATAAATCATAAGCAGAAAATGTCACCAGAGATAAAACCGTAAAGACCAAGTTTAGTTGTTACCTGGATGACTGACGAATATGGGGGTGGCATCTGAAGTTTCAGATTACCTTTGACAAAGGTGTATCTGACCTACAGCACCGGAGCAAAAAACAGTTTATAAAAAAACGCAATCACCAGGAACACAGCACAACGTTGGAAGAGTGAAGTTACACAAATGGCTACAAAGAGTCATTCATATAGACTGACAAATCACTATCGGCATGTATACTTTTCTCAATAGAGAGAAATAAATAAGTAGGACAAGGGATATCTAGAGCATGTTAAAATGATACCCGAAAACAAGATAAATCAGAAGAAAGTTCTCCACAGCAAATACCTGATGCCTCTCTTTCCACTTGAGAAAGAAACTGCTTCCTAGGAGTTCAAAAATATGATCCCGCATCTCATCATTTGTCACGAGTAAGCACCTGAGTTTTACAGTGGCATAGAGCCAGTACCTGAATCACTAGAAAGATCATGAGGAGATAGGGCAAGATATTCCACCAGAACTTGCAGGGATTAGATAAGAATAATAACGTCACATGAACGACGGCAAACTAATATTTTCGAACCAAAAGATTCACAATTATCAAAAGTTTAAATCCAACACATATGCAGGACAAAAAAAAAATCACCTAGATCAGGATGTGGGTTCATACCAATCATCATTGGATCCAGTTGGTGTCGTATAGAGAATACCTTTGTCCATCCACTCATCAACCAATTTTCTGTTGGAAGGGTTTTCCAAAACTGCACGACAACGCTTATTGTGCAAGACAACGAGTGGCCATTTGTTTCCACTTTTATTATACAGTTCTTTCACAACGGAATCAAGCTGTTCTATTGAAAAATATAAGCATAATCAGTTATGCAACGTAAACGCTACCAAAACAAAACAGAATAAACTCCAATGCAAAACAAAGAAACGGATTGAACAAGTGAATCTATATTGAAGAGAAATAAGAAATTACAGTAGAATCAAAAGCCTTAACTATGGAGGTATTCGAGAGACCTCTTGCTCCCCCACTCTTGGTTTGCCAAGCCCGAGAATTCACCAAACCAATCACGCTAATTTGCTACTAACTTCCTTATTTGTACAACTAATTCATACCAATAAGCTAACTAACTATAACGGACTACTAACAACCCACCTTACTAACAAACTGACAAGTCCTATCAGAAAGAGGGAAAAAATAAAAATAAAAAAATAAGAGAACAACGTGAGAGTTACAACCTGAGAGATACTGAAACCACCATCTGCAAAATTTTGCTGATAGAGGCCGACATTTGCTCCATCCACAATAGCTTCATAATCAGCATTTTTGTCAAGCCAATCCTTCAGTTAAGTGAATGAAAAGTGAAATGACATAATTTTATCATGCAAGTTGGAAGAGACAAATAAAACTAAAATAAAACAAAATTAGAAAAGAACACAAAGGTCAAAGAAATTTTTCCCCAAGGAATCAATATTGTATGGAAACAAATAAATTGCCCATAATACAAAAAGACATTTTACAGTGTCTTATGGGCAAAAGACTTGGTCACCTTAAAGTTTTTCTTTGACAAAAATTTTTGTTCGTTAGTGTAAACCAGTCAGATAAGCATGTAAATGGGAGAAAGCTTCCAAGAGAGTGCTAACAAAAATGCTAAAAGTAACACTAAGGATATTAAAAAAACCAATTTTCACCAAGTTTCGGAAATGGAATTAGCTCGATAGTTAAGATTTACAATCCCATGTTACTGCTTATATGCAGCTACATGCCAGCAACTCATACAGAGGGAATCGAAGATATGAAATCCGTCCCTGTCTATGTGCTTAAAAGAGTGATTAAAATAAAATAAAATAACTTAACAACTTCGAAACACATGTCCCTAAATAGCTTTGGCAAATATTAACAAAATTCCTAAGAATTAAGCACCAAAGTTAGGAACTTCGTCTAATTCAATTAGAATCTCAAATTCTGCTCTTAACAAATATGCAATCGAACAGTTGACCACAAAGATCTAATTAGCTATAAAATTCAATCTTGATATTCTCTGTCTCTATACACAAACAAGGAAAAAATAATAATAATAACGATTACAGTAGGAGTGTAACCAGCATAAACTGGATTATCATTATGGACAGCATTATAAATGTCCACTTCGACTGATGCCCGAAAATACAGCTCAAAGAGTCAATTAACTAGAATTTCAGCAAGTTTTATAAAATTGACTCTGATATTCTTTGTGTAACAAAGTAAAACTCTTAAACAGTATAACAAACTGAACAAATGAACAAACTCTTCTCACCTGAAACATGCTAAAATTCGACTTCACCTCCCTCTCCATCGCCAATGAAGCCACAGACTGCGCAAACTTCTCGGTCTCCTCATCATCAATGTCAACACAGAACAACTTCTCCCCACAACAACAACACTGCCCACTCCAATCGACACTGGTTCTCCTCACAATCCACTCGCCTTTCCCGATCCAGCCCCGGCCATGCCAGCCACCTCCGTTCCTCAAAACTGCCTCTCGGACTTTCCCCACTTCCCAACCCACCTCACCCACCTCACAAGCCTTCTTCCCACAGAACCAATCCTCAATAATCTTCACCGTCGATTCGCTCGCACACCGCACGGAGCATCTCAGCTTATGCAAGTACTCATAAACCTTGTCTCCTCTCCCCGTCTCCGAACTGACCCTCAGCAATGCGGCGATCTCGGCTTCCTCCAGACTCACCCCCGCCATGCCCATGTGCTCCTCCACCTCATAAGCCTTCTGGGCCTCCGATTTCTCGACGAAGCAAAACAGCGCCGGGTCGTAAGTCCTCAGCCTCGGCACGGCACTATGCTTCCCCATGGTCCGGACCAACTCGAAGGCGTGATCGCCATCCGATTTCGCGGCGGCGAGGCGGGCGACGGCCGTGATCGAGGCCTCGTTGGGGGAAATCCCGGCCGACAACATACGGTCGAAAATGCGAAAACCATTGTCGAGTGCCAAA